>CM077101.1:18354817-18395517 GCA_039619505.1 Cimex hemipterus
GAGAGAGAGAGAGAGAGAGAGAGAGAGAGAGAGAGAGAGAGAGAGAGCCATTGATGTATAAATTGATAGTTCGAAAGTCAAAGAGCGAGAGCCAAAGAAAGTAAAGATGGATAGATAGAGAAATTGAGAGAAAAAGGGATCAGAGTGTGTGTGTGTTTGTCTGTGAGAAGGAGATAGTGAGGGAGAATGGGAGAGAGATTAGATTCATGTATGCATGTTCTATACACAAATAGTAAAGACACAAAAAAAAGTGATGAAAGATTATTTTGGAGTTGCTCCATACTTAGTTTTTTCAATATTAATATTTATAAACTAAGTATATAGTAATTAAAATTTAACGTCGTCTACCTTCTTTAAACAACGTTTTTGTAATTTATTGAAACTTTAAATTATAGATGTCATGTTGTTTCAACTTGAATTAATTCAACCAGTCGAGATTTCTAACGGGCGGTGGACAGTTGTGGTGAAACAAAATTGGCCGAAAAGGGCCTCGCTTTTTCAAGACGGGAGTTTTGATTCTCGGAGACTTTTCGGGAAATGGGCTGAATGCGAAAAATTCTCTATTCACTCGACAAAACTGGCCACGCCTGCTAGCGACGGCTGCGAATAAAGTCGATACCGTTCCGGCGCAGGGGATAATATACGGTAGGACAGCCATCTGGAGTCTGATCCCGGAGACATTATTCAAACCATGCGTGGCTTTAATTTCCTGTTAAATCTGAAACAGGGCTCGCGGAATGGCCTGAATTTGAAATCCATTACGCCAGGGAATTGATACGTTGCACCCGTCGCGATGATAACTGAGCCTATCCTGGGATAAAAAGACTTCGGAGGTGCATTGTGTCTGCACGGACATATACTTAACACAGAAATGACACTTAATTAAAATTTAATGTAGCAATTTTGATATTGCCGAAGGGATAAACACAAATTTACTATTTTCTGTTTTGTAGTTAAATTATCATCTTGTCATATACATTTTAACTCACGTATGTCCAGAAGCCAAATCAGAAAGTATTTAAAGTGTCTATCGATTTCAGGGTTTTATCATATACAAAAAGCCGGCGTTAACATCCAAAGATCAAGTTATGGTATCTTCAGTTCAATCGGACACAGTCCTTATCCTTCTTAACGGCGAAAGAAAAGTATCCCGGGGATAACTTAGGATACTTTGACCTGGCCTTTGAATCTGACTGGAGTCAGGTAGGAATTCTGTCATCTTTCGTTCCTCCGATCATTATTGGTTTTCTATGGTATATATGTTTTTTTGTCTTTACGCTTTTTTTTTGTACAACTTTAATATTCATAAACCACGAAATGGATAGGAATTCGTAGTGTTTTTTTTTACTTTTTCCGCCCACGAGCGGTAGAGATTGTCGGAGTCAGACAACGGAGCAAAGACGTCTTTGGGAACTTGGCGCAGCTTTAAGACCCACGAACAGTTTTACACAATATAAGATATAATAAAATTGCGGTTTAATAAATGTGTATATATGGAAGTTATAAAATTATTGAAAAGTATGACATAGGTACTTTGTCCGTCAAAAACATCTTCTTCAAATTCTTAAATTTCTTTTCTTCAGATCAAAAATTTACCCTTTTAAACAGAAAACTTTGTGAATTATACAAGGTGTACTTTTTAGATGGCCCAGCTGAATTTCTCCTGAACCATGCTATAAAAAAAAACAAAAAATACGCGTTTAATATTTTTTTGTCTAGTTTCCAATGTTTACCTTTTTTTTGGAGAAAAGTTATATATACAATTAGAAGTGAACTTGGATTAATCAGGAAGAAATCTTCGGCTCCCCCACGTTTGTGCTAGGAACGTCAGACGTCTGTCATAATCTGGGTCCCGATGCCCCTGGACAAGAGAGCTTAACATTTTAAGCCCGGAGTACACCTCTCATTTTTCTGTTCCTTCCTATATTTCGAAGAGAGGAATTCGGATTTTCGCGAACCCACAGTAAACTAGTCAGCTCCCCGTCGAAATTACTCTGCCGATTACTTGGTGATGGAACAGCGAGTTTGACAAACAATGAGAGAATGTAAACAATAAAGGCAATTAATTTAGTTAAGAAGCAAATTATTGGAATTAACAAGGAAACAAAAGAAAAGAGATTTTTTCTAACTTTTTGCCATAACTTTACCATTTTTGGACCAATTTAAAATCCGATTGCAACGTTGTTATCAGCACAAAGGATCCTTTAAAATGATGCGTCAGGCTGTGTAGGGTCATATTAGACATTTTGAATTTAACTGGGTTTGAAGTACCCTCTATAATTATTCACCAAAAAAAGGTAAAAATGATTTTTTTATAGCGTCATCGGTTCAACAGAAATTAAACTAGTCTATCTAAAAATGACACCCTGTATTTTGAATGGATTAATTGTCGCCGGCCGGTGTCCGGTTTGTCGCAATACCAATCGAAAATAATGCTCATGTGCCACAACCGCCTTGAGGATAATTAATCTTCTATCATCAGATAGATTATTTATTTCTCCTTCGATACTGTTAACAGTACTTTACAAAGCCTTTTTTCAAATTATTCCCGGTATAAAATTCCAAGAGTTGTCCCGGTCTTCGAACCACGAATCGTTATCGGGGGAACTACGAATCGGACGCCTTAACCCGTCCTCAAGTCTTGCCAAGACTTCTTATAGAGAGAGGACTTACCATCTCTAATATCATCTTTATAATACATTTTTCCGACTTGTTCTTTAATGTCAAAGGGTTTTCCCGAGATTCGAACCTGAAACTTCTAGCGTGGCAAATACGAATCGGACGCCAAAACCGCTTCCCCGCAATATTTGCCATGATTTTGAACTTTCATGTATATGCAATTAACGTCTCAATTTTAGAATAACGTTTTATAAATTATTTCCAGTATAAAAATCAACGGTTGTCCAGGCATAAACCCAGAAACTCCATCGTAGCTGTTACTTCTTAACTAACCTCTTTAGAATACTTACACCCTAACCCTCCAAATTTTTTACTATATATATAATGTATAATACAATATTCGATATATGACAGAACAAATTTTCAGAAGAATCGGGTGGAGAATTTATTTTATTTTTTATCCTTGCCAAACGTTGCTTCAGGGCAACAACATATTTAGCAATTTGCTAAAGCTTAGCTAATTCGATGGTTTTAGGAAGGTGCAGTGTTTTTCTTCATTGTTTCATCCTATATATTGGCAACACTGACTTTTTTGTGCCGAGCTAAACTCTCCATCTTGGAACCTTTTATCATCACTCAACATTCCTATTTTGTTTTGTTTTTACTTTTCCTCTGCTACAAATCATGCTTTAAAATTAATGACCTTTTTCACAATCCAGTAACGTTTAAGTAATAATAATAATAATAATTAAAAATAATAATCGAATTAAATAAAATATATAATTCTTCATAGTGCGCAAACTTGAAGACAGATGTTTTTCGCTTCATGTCACTTTTGAGCCAATGTGTGCCCTTGACCTAGGAACCTTAAAGTCAGTAAAACACCAGATTTTTGCAAATTGGCTATAGCTTAGCTAATCTCAAGAGTTTGTGGCGAGTGCAGTGTTTTCTTTCAATGTGTCATCCCGTGTTTTGGCAACACTGCCTTTTTTGGCGCCAATTTAAAATCTCAGTCTAGGAATCTTCCATTTCCAACATGCCCCACTAACTGCATCTTCTATCGATTGTTAATTAGCCAAACAATGTTTTTTTTTGTTGTTTTTTTTCCAGTTTATACCCTTTCTTGCACAAAGTTGCTTCAGAGCAATGCCGACTTTAGCAGTTTTGTTTAAGGTTAGCCGGAAATCCCGTGAGTTTAGGGCGAGCGCAGTGTTGTTCCTGCTCTGTTTCTGCCTGTCTTCCTCTAAATCAACATGAAGGGTTAAGGTACTCTATTATTGGAAAACTAGCAAACCTGCTCCTATTATTAGAGATAGCGTTTATTATCTTCGTATATTTTTAGGATTTTATATATATATATATATATATATATATTGTGTGGATAACAATGAATGCGTTAAAGGACCGTATCAAACGCTATTTAGTCATTTGGTCCTTTTTTGTCCGTTTTCGATGGTTGATTTTCCTCGCAGGGGAGAATAAAGTTATTATCGTCCCGCTGTTTGTTTTTTGTGGTGTCGGTTGCGTGTGTGTGACGTGATCGTAAACGGATTAAATAAGATAAACCCCCCCCTAAGGTTGTAATGTTTTTGAATGCGGCCGACCGAAAGGAATCCTGTTTTGATACGGGCAGACTTAGCCGATAGTGATATAGTTTTGCATTCGGGGGGCTACGGTTAAGCCCGAAAATGGAATCGGCCGAGCGGAAAAACCTCAACGGGGGCTTTGCTAGGCCCTAACTTGGCACTGGGACAAAGGAACTTCTTGAATGTTTATCAGAAGAATTTAAAGCCGAATGGCAGGGGTCCAACTCATCTAAACCTTTTATCATCTATCTTCTACGCACAGATATCAGTTTTTATGATTATATTTCAGTATCGACGTCTGAAACGGTTTATCAATTTTGAAATGGCCTGAATATAAGGCAGCTATCGAGGAAAACCAAATATTCTTACATCCATCACAATCAAACCGAACCTTTTTTTGTATACTCGATACAATAGAACAAAAGTTTCTGCAATGCAGATTCTTCAGACATTCGACAAAGTGCTGGAATACAATGATGAACATTACAATCGAATAAAAGGGAAGGGAAAGAATTAGGCGTGTTTATAGCGTTATGTCGGTTTTGTAATTACAAAAAATAAATAAATAAGTAAAAATGAAGTTTAATCGCTGTCGATGTTTTACGGCAGTCGAGTTTTTATTAGCGTTAAACGCAAAAAACAAAAATAATTGTTAGCCTCGAGTCAAGTTGGCAATTGAAACTTTCAAGGTCCGAGTGCTTCAACGGGCAAGTCACAGCCGATAAAGTCAGAATTTAAGAAGTTAATATTTAGCCAATTTTCTATACATATAAATATATGTCGGATAATGTATGCCATGAATAGATTCACTCCATGAACAGTACTTGAAAGGTGGGATTAACCGAACTGCAAACCATCCCCAGAGTCAACATTCACTATCTTAAGTGGACATGTGGGCTTAACCCTTTGTGACCTAATGTTGTTTTAGAACAAGACGAGCATCAGCAATTTTGTTCGAAGGTTAGCGGAAAATCCTGTGAGTTTAATGATAGAAAGTTTATTTAGGCATCGAAAAAATCAGTGTTGCCAATATGTGGGATGAAACATTGAAGAAATAACATGAGGGGCGTCGGTGTCCGCAACGGTTTTGTCGTTGAAACGGTGCTCATCACACTAAGGTAAAGGTCCCGGGTCCGCCGCTAGATTCGAACTCGGCACACTTATATAATTTCTTTTTCAAACCTATCGGTACCCTGATGGATGTATGACCCCTGCTGTTGCGAGCTCTCGTAGAATACATATATACACATATCCTAATTATCTGACTTCCGTACAGTGGCTGTGGCAACCGTGATTTTGGAGAGATACTTAGGACTGTACCTAGACAACAGAATCACCACGCAAGGCTACAGAGACAACAACTTACAATAAGAGTGGACAAGTAGGAAACGTTTATGGCCGAAATATTCTTAAACCCTCAAACATTCTTTATACAAGACATTACTTCGACCAGGTTGGGCAAACATGGCGGGACTGTGGGATTCTGCCAAGCCATCCAATATCCAGCGAATTTTCTTTCAGTCAAAAGTCTTGAGACAAATCGTCAAAGCTCCTTGCTAAATACATCACTGTCCACAACCACCTCGACGTTCCTTTTGTCAATGAACTGATCCGATGCTTTCTAAAGTTTCACACCAAGCTCTTGATCCGTTCAAAAACAACTTCCTAGACCCTTTTTCAACTTTCCCCTCCCGTACTATAAACGAGACTGGCTTCCAGACCTCCTAATCAATCATGAGTGCCAGCTTTGGGTGGTTACTCTTAACTGTATCTTAAGAGTGAACTTAACAGAAGGCTTCAAGTACCATGATCTGTTTTGACCGTCAAAACTCAACTAACGTTAGACAAGACTACTGCGACTACAAGCTTTGCCTGTCAAGCCATCAAACATCAAACCTAACAATCCAAAGTCGTTAGACAAATTGTCAAATGCCCTTACTGCGTAACTGACCTCACATCTAATTAAAACAAATACTTAGGTTTATATTTAGTCAGTATTACTGACCCGGAGGACCTTCACCACTAAGAATAAAGTAAAATTCAAGAGACAAGACTTCCGAGACAACAACTTAAATGAAGATTTGGACACTTAGGATGGCGTATAGGACCGAAATCAGGTTTGACCGTCGAAACTCAGCTATGTGCAATATATTACTGCGACCCTTCTGGACATAGTGGGCTTAACTAGGGATAACCATCGGACAGACGGGAAATTTCCGCAGAAGACTAAAGATACAAGTTAACTTGGAAAACTATGAAAACGTCTTGTACAGAAATCTACTGTGACTGTTAAAGCTCAACTCTATACATGATATTCTGCGACTACTCTGGATATACTGGGCGGGTCTACAAAGTTATTGTATATAGCGTATGTATACAGCGCATTTAATACTGCAGATAAATTATCAAAGCTCTTTAATTGACATCACTATCCATAACGATCTCAACATTCCTTTTGTCCATTCCCGATTCCAAGTGTCCCACCAAGTTTACGATTCATCTTAACCTTACTGCTTGAGATCTCCTTGTCTCTTATTCCCCGGATTGGCGCGTGTCTTCCGAGTACAGCGCTCGTCTAAGTGTTAGTGCTGTGGTCGGTGAAAAAAACATTCTGTGTTCATAAAAATGTATAAGCTAGGAATGTTTGATACTCCTGAAAATAGATTTATGAATAGGTCAAAAGTCATAAACGTGTGACAAGTGTACTGTTAACTTCGAATGGATCCTCGACTCGATTTTTTCTTTTCTGATCGTTTATTACAACATTAACATTAACAGTTTTTCGTTTGTTTTTCAGGTCGTGGTGGAGGCAGTTTGGTGGGGGGGAGCGCAATGATCATCGTCTGCGCCGGATGTGAAAAGCCAATTTTGGACAAATTCCTATTAAATGTATTGGACAGGACGTGGCACACGGAATGCGTCCGGTGTGTCGACTGTCACGGGAATCTCACGGATAAGTGTTTCAGCCGCGAGGGGAAACTCTTCTGCCGGAACGACTTTTTCAGGTAAGGACAATTTCATTAGAAAAATAGAAAAAAAATTAAACCGAGGTGGGGTTACTGGAACTACATAACTCTGTTTTTCCGGGTGAAAATTTGATTTCCACGAAAAGCAATCAATGTCGAAAAGGGCAGGAGTAAAGACAGGCTATTAAACCGTCGGTGATTATTGTCTGTGACAAGATCGTAAACGCTTCGATCCAAGGACATAAAGGCTTTTGAAAGCCGACGCACCGACCTCTCTTAGGCTTTCTCGCTCCTGCCCCTCGACGGTTCTCCGCCCGGTTTCGCCTCGTCTCGAATACCTCATTGAAATACAATAAATTCTGTTCTGTTTCAGGAGATACGGCACGAAATGCGGTGGCTGTCTCCAAGGCATATCCCCGAGCGATCTGGTCAGGAAAGCTAGGGGAAAGGTTTTCCATTTGAACTGCTTCACGTGTATGATATGCCGAAAGCAGCTCTCGACGGGGGAAGAACTGTACGTCTTAGACGATAATAAATTTATTTGTAAGGAAGACTACATGACCGGCAAAGGGTCACAAGGTAAGAGGCTTAACTTATCGTAAAAATTTCGTTTGGCTTAAAAATTGGCGGTTTAAACTTAGCCCATCTAGCGAGAGCCATTTGGCGTATATGGAAAACAATGCTCATGCTGCATACTCTTACTGACAGATTTATCCTAAGGAGTGGGTTTTTTAAGATGATAGCAATATGAAATTAACGGAAAACGCATTTTATTTAATATCGACCAAAACGCTAAAATACTACTTGTGGTTAAAATAAAATCATAAAATTCAATAGATTTCATTGCATTAAATTGGGGTTCTTACTAAAGATCAAGATTTAGTTCAATTAAATTAGCTTCAATAGCGTCCTTCCCGGTTCATATAATTTCCTTAAACCCATTACTTCTGTGTCCTCCAGGGGAGAATCTTCAGTTCATTACTTTTCACTATTTTTACGCTGACGACATAGCAATCCTTTCCCCCGGGACTATCCTCTCGTTGAACACTCTTAAATACCATCTTCAATTACTGAAACCACGGTTAAGTCAGTCGATCAAGGACGTCCAGATGGCTGTGGCCCTGATGTGGGGTCGTTGATGTGAGAGATATGGTACCACTCTCTAGTTGACGGTCGCGGGTTCGATCCCTGCCTTATCCACTGGTGTTTTTAACTAGCAGCAGTTGAAGCAACAGTTGAATTTAATAATTTTTTGTGTTGTAAGAAAGGAGAGAAGTTTACCACTCCCCTTGACAAGGATGGAATGAACACATAAGGCAAGCCGTTGAAAAATGGCTGTGGCCCTAATATCCCTCAAAATATGCTTTGTAGGTGTGTCAGATTCAAGTGATGATCGTTATAAGAGCTGTATCAGTTCCCTGATAATGATGATACTACAAAGCGGAGTTTGGTATTCTCTAAGCATTGCAGGCTTCCGGCTGTACTTTACTAGTCCCTATGTCCAGTTTAACTGACTCATTTCTTCGTTTAAAAAGGTGAAGACCGTCGACTGCCATGTCTGCTATTTCCAGGATGTCTCAGTACTAAATTTAACTCTATATATAGCTGTTGCTTCTCTCTAAAAATAATATGGCGGTTTATTTCTATTGCATTGCATATCTTATCAGTGGGGCCATAGAGGTTATATCACTCTGGTACTACCCTGATTGTGATACTCTAGTAAGCGTTGGTGTTCCGCAAGCATGGCAGCAGTCTGGTATATTTTACATTTCCCAATTCCTTAGATAAATTCAATTAACTCAATTTTAAAAAGTAGATGGTAATTGAAATGCAAGTTTTCTCCCTCGATCTATTTTAGTATCCTAGTTTTCCCATTGAGCTGTGGTTGTTTCTTCCTCCATCATTGGGGTACACCAATCTAGTGACTGGTAAGTTGTACTCCAGTTTAGCTGTGTAGCTGTAGGGTACGGACTTGCGGAATTGAACGGTACTGGTCAAGCGTTTCCTAAACTTCCGTCCTTGAAACTCCTTTCGTCCATCAACCCAATCCCGACCTACAAATCCCATTTTTCAGTTTTAGCCCGGTACACACGATTCCAAGCTAAACTATCATTAGAAACCTGTATGGTGCCGATGTCCATGGTGCTCGGTAACCCAATGATTAATACTCGATTACAATCATCTCTATCGATTTTTCTCAAAGAATGCATAATATACTAAAGACTGATATATTTTATGGATTTTTGGTGGCCGTCCATCAGTCAGAATTTTCTATTCGTTCAACAGGCGGAAATAGTCTGCAGTGGTTGTTCTGGCCTTTCTTTCGCGGCGAATGGTAGCCGTGAACCATGCCTCATTTCAGGGCTGATCGCACCTTTCAATTTGTAACCTCAATCTCACTCTCTCAGCCCGCTCTATTTAGGGTTCACTTTTACTCCAAATTCACGATCTGAACGTGTTGTTTCAGTTCCTTTAACTTTCATTTTCGATAAAGGAAGCAAGGTGGTATTCATTTCCTCCATAAACTAAGAAATTGTATCGATCGGAAGCTTTGATTTACAGTCTGAATAAAAGCATTGGAGAAGATATAAAAACGGCCCGATGGGAGGGAGTGGTAATAAACGGACAGGACAGTTCCATTTGGCTTCTCGCCGACTGGGGAAAAGTGATCGGTCTCGCTGACGGGGTGTCTCGTCCGTCGTGTGAAAAGCGGGGAAAACTGCCTCCATTGATACAGCAACCCATTTACGCCCTATTTGCCGTCTCTCTAAATCAAAATTACGAAAACCGACCGGATTTACAACCGTCTGCCTTCCAGGCGCGCCAAGAGAGGACCTACAATATAACCGGCCAAAGTCGTAATATCTAAGTCTAAATTATGAGTTCCCGATGTATAGGGTAAAAAGAATCCCCATGAAAGTTTACAATCGATTATTTACACGCTATAAAACGGTCCTGGATCCTTTTTATAGACAATACGACGGACATTTTTATATTATTCTCCTCATAATAAAATGAACACGAAAAGTGTCAAATGTGATGGCCCGGGACTATTACTCGTAATACCATTTTGTTTTGAAACATGGCCAAAACATTGTCTGGAATGCTAAGCGTTGATTGTCAACCTGGTTGGATCTCCAAAATCCGTCGGGACGGCCAAAAAGGCGTCATGTCTGCGCGGTGTGATACCGAATTCGTAGGATTCTTCCCTTTCCCTTCTGGCGGTGTGTCGTGCATCCGGAGAATTTCGCTTCGTTTCGTGGGCGCCCGTTTTGGAATTAAGGCCGGAAATTCCCGGTCCATAGAATATCAAAACGTAAGTTTTCACATTTCACAGCGAAAGGTGTTTTTAAGAGCAAGATGGACAGATACGTAACTAAATTCTTTGGAGGTTAAAATATCGGAGTAACAGCAAATTCAGGTCCCCCCTCCGCGTAAGAAATTTAAAAATAAAATACCATCCTGGACGGTGAAAATTGAAATTCCGGCCAGCAGTGAACTAGTAATTGGGAGCTGGTTATAATAATAGAAGGAAGAAATCACATCGTCCTTCTAGACGAGTACCATGTCTTCGATCGATTTTGACCCCCGGCCTACTGTGGAAAATTAAAAAACCTTACTACTTACTTATTAATCCTATAATCCCTAACAGTTGGTCAAACATTCAGATACAGTATTTAGTTACACCTACAAAACATAGAATCCCACAAGGAAGCATCAATGGTCCATTCAAAAGACAAGGGACTGACTTGGAAGGCTATATGACATAAGATCAACGTACTGTACAGACGGCATAGAAATTTCAATTGAAAAATCCAATTATTATAACATTTCATTCTCCTCGATCCGTGCTTGAAAGTCATTATCCACACTGACCTTAATCCGTTATATTTTATAGGGTGACCAAATAACTTCTGCCAATTGATTTATCTTTATGTAAGGTAATGATTGCAATGAAAAAGAGGTATCACGAGCGGGATTCGAACCCACGACCTTCGGCTAAATACGCCGCTGCTCTACCACTTTAGCTATCGTGACTTCGATACACTGACCTCAATGTCCAATCCAACGATTCAATTAATAAGATTATCCGATAATCAATCCTTCACGACCTTTGAGGCAGTGTCACTTTCCACACGATCTGTAAGTTTAAACAATGCCGAGAAAAAATGTATGAGAATGGTTTCGAACACTTTCCAAAGTTGGAATTGGAAAATATTGCGATATTTTTCCCAGATGACGAAAGATGACGGGGACAGTCGCACCCCAGACCTCAATATTTAGGAGATAAGTCTTTATAAACAAGACTATATTGATCAGAAATGGTAACCCAGGGACCTTGATTTAAAAATATGATTCTTCTTTTCACCAGTTTCAACATTCACATCGTTTGTATTTACAAAAACAAAAAAGTTCGTGAAAAGGTGTTCAGGTAAAGGTAAAATAAGCGATAGGACGGAATGAAACGCCCCACGTGGTACAATGGGATAAATTTAAACATGGTACTAATTGACGTCACGTGTTTAGCGTACGACGCAGGCATTTGTACCGTTTCGCCAGGAGGGATGAGCACCCTCTTCCTGACCCTCGGGGCTGAAACAAGTCGAGCACTGTGAAAATAGCGGATTGGCTAAGGTGAAAGGGATCGATTCGGCGAGGGGAGGCTGCGCACTCCAACCCTCTCGACACGTTTTATCTACCACCCCACATCAAATCCATCACAATGTCTTCTCCCAACAAACTCGTATCCACATCTTCGGCGGCCGCGTCCGGTTGCGTGACCGGAGTCTCGCGACTTAGCAAAATTCCATACTCAAAATTAAGAACTTAGTCTGTCCATAAAAAGAGTCCATTTTCGGCATTGTTTAAAATGAGCCCATCGTACTCATCGCATTACGTACTGTAGTTTATTCTAAGATAGCTGTGTCAAACGGTGACAGTCACCGGTTCGTCCTAGCCCTATTTTTATTTTCAACAACCGCCGCAAACAAAAAAATTGTCCATGCTATCATCAGTTTGTTCTTATTTTCTAATGTGACAGTATTACAAATACATAAATACGTTTAAACGAGCTATCTGCATTATAGTAAATTAGTATTTTTTAAATAATTTTCTCGGTATATCAAAAAAAGACAAAACATTAACTACACTGTAGCAGGTCAAAGTTGTCAAAGACCTCTATGAACATATGGAATCATTGTAAATGTAAAAAGAATCCTAAGATTTATGTCATATAAACGTATAAAAAAGAAGGGCCTCGTTGCACCAAATTGATTTAAACTCATAACCACTCAAGTACTGAACCGAGTTCAACTAAAAAATTGACCCGTTTCAATGTATATAAAAAAAGTATGAAGTCGGTCATGTAAAATCCAAGAACATTAGAGGATATAAACTCTAGGGTACAAATTAGTAAATCATCTAATAAATTTTCTAAAACTTAGAATATTTTCTTTCGTGTAATTCGAAAAAATACTAGGTCGAAATAATATTTTATTTGCCATAAAGAAAAACAAATATACAAAAAAAAATCCATTGCCCCAATTTGGTTTAATCTCAGTTCAGTACTGAACCGAGTTCATCTCAAAAATTGCCATTTTTCCTGATCCTAGGCTCAATTTTGAACGTCATTGAGCGATTTGAACTCGTTCTTTTCACAGGTTCTTTATAAAAATTTATCTTTTGTTTTTTAAATCATTGATTGAATCATCATATTTACAAAGAAAAAATATATTGCAGCCCCCCCCCTATTATAGACTAATTGTGGGAAAATATATTCTAAAGTAGTGAGACAAAATTTAAAAAAGCAAGGTCAAAGCTTAGACACACCCAAATTTAGGTTAATTCATTGTTAAAAAATCAAGTAATCTTGTGCCCCAGTTAGTTGAAAGGTATCATTCCTTGGTTCCTAAATCTAAGAGCGAGTAGGAACGGTTCCTAAATTCGGTGTGGTTAGTGCGCCCGACTCGTATTTGCCAGTTTTGGGCTTGTATCTAGTGAATATATTTATAAGCGCGAATGCGTAATATAGTATGACATATGGTGGATTCAGTTATATTAGATAAATTTGAAAACGGGGTTTCGAGGCAAAATTGGAAAAAGGTGTCTAATTAAAAAATAAAGAATCGTCAGTGTCATATACCAATTTTTTACGCACTAGTTATCAACTTACTAGTGAAATCACAAAAAAGAACATGTAGAAAATGGCTTGATTTGGCTTAATTAAAGGGTGCCATTCCTTGGCTCTTTATGGAGAGCGAGTAAGAATGCCACTCGTATGAGTATTGGCCTGTGGTGAAGAAGTTCTTGTTTAGGGCGTCCAACTCAAATCTGTGACTGGATTTTGAAAAGGGAGAATGTATTTATTAGCGTAAATGCTTTTATGATCATTAAGTTTAGCGATTTTTAGAAGTTGTCTCACGCTTATTTACAACACTCATCAATTGTAGTCTTATATATATCTATCTTATATATGCCGAGAGGTTCATAAATTATGCTGAACGCATAAGGTCGGTATATAGTAAAAATCCTGTCCGTTGGTGAACGAAATTATGGATAATAGATACCTATTACAAATAGGCAATCAAATTGATTGATTTTCACGAATAAATGTGGCTTCAGATTCTGCCTTCAACTCCAAGCTAATTTGCTGTTGAACATATCCATACTCTAACTCATAGTAGGCAATGAAATGCTGGCAAACCAGCAAAAGCAAAAGGCAAATCGCCACACCCCAAAATATTGTTAAAAGAGTAAGTGAAGTTTATGGTGAAAGAAATGACCCCTGGATCAGTTTACCAGGTCCAAAAAAAGAAAGTTCATCTATCTCAACTAGTGTTCATTCAACTACGACCTCTAAAAGCGAAAACAAGCAGAAGTATTGGAACATGTCTTACACGGCTGCGTAGCAGCAGAACCCCGGAAAATGCTTGACTACCTTGAACGTCACTTTTCGGGGTTTGGATATAAAGATGGGTTGATTCCACAATAGATCTTTTAGGTCGCAGTAGTTGAAAGGGAGGCTAAGTCCACCAATGACATTTTTCCTACCTGATACATTTTGACCTTTCATGGTCTTGTTATCGTTGAGTAGGGTGTTATTACGCCAGTCGAGTCATTTCGGAAAGGGTTGCATATTGTACATTTCAGACCCGATTTGTTGGATAAAAACCCGATGGAAATTAATTTCTCACAAAAGCAGATGAATAGAATTGTTAATTATCCCGAATGAATGGGCTTGGACGCTTTTATCAGGAGGTGCTTTAGTGATTTTAAAACAAAACATTTAATCCTCCTTTAAAAAAAAATCACGCCACAAACGCCGGACCATTTTTCGAAAACAATACATATATTTTTTAAAACCGGACCTCGGAAAAATTTCCGTCGGGGTAACAAAGCGAATCGATCCGACTTTTATGAACTATTAAATGTTTGGGTTTACTGAAGGGCTCTTTTATCGCCAGGCGCTTTTTTTTTCTCCGTGCAAGTTTTTAAAGTAAGCCGGTCGTGCCGTAAGTATTTTATCGGAATCGACTCCTTTTACAGCTCCAATAACTTCGACTCGTCGCTCGAGTAGATTCTTCTTACGATATTCCTTTATGGTCTTGGCCTTAAAATGGAGTACAAAGATACGCCATCGGCTCAACCCCTACTACATTCGAGCCAAATGATTTTATTCAGCCTATAAATGGTAGATATATATCTTATGTGATGAATGATACAAAACAGAAAATATTCGCCATGCAAGGATGGTCATTCGTGAAGTCAGGGTGAAATAACCGCCCAAGCGTCATTTTGAGAAGGCGCTACATAATTTCTTTAAAAAAAGTTCAAAATAAGTCATTGACAGTTTTAAACAACTGACATTTTTAATCTTCTGGCAGTGGTACTCTGTGAAAAAGCTCCGAGGCTTTTAAGACCATAGAACCACCAGAGCAGCCCCGTATTGGACTTACTACCATCCTTAAACGACATACAATTGTATAAGCGAAATATGTAGGCTCTTCCCTTTAGGCTATTCATAATTCATATGGTTAGTGAAAACAAGGTAAACACTTGTACTTCACGAATCTTGTTGTCAATAGGGCGATAACCGGGCACCAGTCCTGAAGTTAATTGAAGAGAAAAACCTGCCTCAAGCGCCATTTTGAAAAGACACTACATAATCTGTGTAAAAAAGGCAAAATCAGTCGTTGGCAGTATTGAACTACTGGCATTTTCCAAGTATCAGTAAGAACACTCCGCCACCCCTGTAAAATTCACATTCCAACCAAGTTGTCCGAATAGCCTTTCGACTATCTCCGAATTTCGGTAGATGGTTGTGCTGAATGCGGCCGAGAGTCGCTCTACAATCGGTGTTAAGTGAAACTGACCTTTTCAGTGTTTTCTGGCATAGGTATACCGTGAAAATGCCTCAAGGCTTTATGGGCCTGTTCCACCAATGGCGGTTTAAACTGAGTTCACCTGAACCATCTACGGGACGACCGTTCTTCTGAACCTCGTTCAACCACAAGGGGAACTTAGGCACCACTGCATGGTTACAGTTAGTGAAGTTAGGTTTTTCAGTATATATATATTTTCCTTTTTGTAATGATGGTTCTATTCGGAGTTGTGCTGTTTAGAATTATACAGATTTCAAGCATTAAACGCTCATTACTCGTGGTCATCGTTAATTATGTATTATCGTTAATTTTATCTCAGAATAATGGATTCAATGTATACCATATAAATTCTTTTTTATCTATGTTATCATCAGCTGAAGGAGGGAAAAAACGCGTGAATCACAATGGACCGTGTTATTTATTTGAAATACATTAATCATACATGAAATGTCGGATTGGATCGAAGTCACGGTAGCTCGAGTAAAAGTGAACTTACACACTACGCTCACCCCACCATCATCATTTCTACTATTTTTGTGCTTGTATTTCGTCAAACATGTCGGAGAAATTTTTATTGACCATTCTGACATCTTCGGATTACCAGGAATGCAATCTATGTATTTGACATAAAAGCATTTATGAACCTCGCGGCCTAGTGATGACACGAGTATAAATATGCAAGAGAAAATGAATCATGTTCTGTCATTGAGAACAGAGAACCAAAATTGAATCGAAAGAATTCATCTTTAACAACACATAAGTTATATTATGAAACTAGTGGTCTGTTGGGTAAATAGCCCCATTCTATAGTCGGAACCATGGAACGATATGATTTACGAACGTGGGAACACGGATTGCGAACGGTTGATAGCAAGCAAACTGTTAGTTCTCTCGAGCCATTGCGGGTCAGCTTGTATAACCTACTCAACATAGGGCAGGGGGTTGATCGGGGGTACAACGTGGGACACATTGTGGGCTTAAAGCAGAAATTAACCTTGAACCTCTTTGACGGTAGTGCACCACGTGCCGATGACCTGGGGGTTCACCTTCTGAAAAATGGAAAACTCCAGCTATTTCCTTTATTCTAGTTCTATATGCTTCCGAATAAGGGGCTTAGCCGAATTGCCACCAAGGGTTGTCAAAACTACGCTTTCTAATTTTTATTTTTATTTTCTGGGAGTCCTGAACACATCCACAGCTTTGGAGGAGTGTATAAAAAAATATAATTGACCAGGCGACGTATGCGATTTGAATCGGTGAATCCATCCTTGTATTTTAAGGCACTAAGGTCGAACTCCTGGCATTTTTGGTAGCAGGAGGTAAAGTGGTCTCTGGGTTTCTCGGTCTCCAAATGTTTAGCATTGCAGAGCTTATGGCGTTTCGGGCGTTCACAATTATATATAAAATAGAACGTCGCTTAACTCTGAACTACGTTTCATCTACGCTCGACGGCCGTTCAAAATTGAACCAGGTTCATAATTTTAACTCGGTTCAAGATAAAGTGGAAAAAATGTCAATTTTTATGTGAAATTGATTATTTGGAGGTCGTGAGATGCGCTGTGGTGTGATGTAGGTATTAGAAAAATATTTTCTTTATAGTGCCAACGTTTCGTTCATTGTTGAGATCATCTTCAGGGCCTAGGATTTATTAAAAATGTTTTAAATTTTACAAATACATATAGCATGTGAAAAAACTGAATTTATACAATGCTAGAAAATTTTAGATTTTTTTATCAAATTTTTTTTATCATTGCATAATTTATTTTTTTAATGGAAAATTTTGTATCATTTTCTAAACTATTTTTTTAATTTAAAATTTACTAGCATTGAATAAATAAATTTTTTTTCACATGGTACTTATATTTGTAAAATTTAAACAATGTTTATAAATCACAGCCCCTGAAGATGATCTCAATAATGCTCGAAACGTTGGCAGGATAAAGAAAATGTTTTTCTAAAACCTACGTCACACTACACCGCTTCTCACGACCTCCAAATAACGGTCACTAAACAATACCACACTTTTGTGTTAAACCTGGTTCAACGTTGAACTCAGTTTAAACCAAGTTGGTGCATATACCTCTAAAATATCGCACCGACTACCGGCTTTTTCTCCTCCAATGTCCGCTGAACTCGATGGAGTGCGGAATGTTGTTGTCTTTTGATATGACAGTTTGTAGATTCTTAGGTAAAAAAGTTGCAGATGAGTCTGTGCATCTGGCTTAGGTGAAAACGGTAAAAACGGAACCGAGCCTATGGTGAATTCGCTGCTTCCCTCCCGGTGCTTCGTGCGAGGGATACCGGGTGGGTGGGGATTTTATAAGTGGATCTATCGCGTTGTGAGTTTGTTTAGAACTAGGAAAGGAGTGTCCCTCGACAAGAGACACCATAACAAAAGCTATTCACGGATTAACATTCCTTTGTTCGGTCAACTGACTCAGGCCTAAGGTAATAGCGCACAACACAACGGGAGCATTATTGCATCCAATTAAAAGGTAGCCTCAACCCTCGGGGCCGACAGGTATTAATGGAGGAACCATCTTATTGATTTATAGCTATTGTGCTCTCGGCTCCATTTCCATTAATATGCCTCCTCTTTTTGTTTCAAGCCGAAAGAAAATATTTTCCCTTCATCATCATCTTCGCATCCGACCGCTTTACAAATTAGAAACGGTGAGTTTATCTACTTTGGATAGCCGAAAAATATTTATGGCCTATCTTTCGACCGGTTGGCGATTTATTTGTAGATTAATTGTCATATGCCTGTTTTATTGTACTCGTAAAAATATCAGTTTTACACGTTGAATAATTTATAATCCATTCGTGGCTCGGATTTATCGAACGTAACCCAATCGGTTTCCAACGCTCGAATGATCTTTAAAAAGGCAAGAAATCGTGATACCTTAATCGTTGTGGTGGTTTATTATATTGTCCGCTAACCGACCGAGCTTTAAAAAAGGTCTTTATCCATCTTGACCGACCGTAGAAAATCGGCCGTATTTATTGAGCTTGTTTAAGAAAAGTAGATTCCCGGATTTTTCACGTCATTTCAAAAATGGCATTAGCGATTTCATACAGATCAATCCTTTCAACCTCAAATTTACAACTACTTGACAAGTCGCAAGGAGGTCGCACATCCCGGAAGATGAGCACTTTCATACGTTAGTTGAAATAATAACCTTAATTTGAGCGAATGTATTTATTAGCGTGAACGTTGGAGAATGTTTGGATGTTTGTGATGGGATATCGAGTACCCACAGGAGACTCCAATGGCCCTACCAGTTAGCCCACCAGAAAAAAATACCCACTTTACAAGTGGCAAGGAGGCCGCATAACTCGGAGACCCCGCTGAGTCTAGTAGATGTGATAAATTATTTTAAAAATCAACGCGAGAAAAATGGCAGAACCACTGCACCACCGTGACCGACGAATTAAACTAAAACCGTCTTTCATATTAACTAACCTGTGGATAGATCTCACCGTGCAGACCTGTGCATCTCCTCTCCAAGGAAGGACACTGACATGCCTTAAACGTATATTAATATAATGTGAGGAAATTAGATTCGCATAAATAAGGTCGCCTGCCCACCGACTTTAAAAATATTTTGAAGGTCAGTAGTGCTTATAATTAGTCGATTCGTCCTGAAGCATATACATTTATATGCCCTTTCATACATTGGTTGAATTTTTTTATCTGGGTGAATATATTTATTAGCGTGAAAGTTGAAAGGGTAGAATATATAGTACTCAGAGAGGCCGGCTATTCTAAGGGCCTGCTATTCAAAATAGTAACTACCATCGTAGTAACTATGAGGTTTAATAAAAATGTAATCCATTAGATAACTGAAATTATTATTCAGAAATCGTGAGATGCGTTCTGGTGTGGTGTAGTTTTCAAAAACTATTTTCTCTGATGTGCCAACGTTTCGATCTTCATTGAGATCAGTGTTCGTTTTTCGCGTAAGTGTTGAGAGTGCCCTTTGACACTTGGGGCCAAGTCAGCCACACCAGACCGCATCTCACGGTTTCCGAATAATCACCGACTAACGGTCACTAATCACCACACAGTTAACTGAAAGTTTATAAAAGTTCATAAAGACAAAAGTTTAAACAATTAATCTTTTTGTGTAAGGTTTTGGTTAAAATGAAAAAGTTAGTGCCATAAGCGGGATTCGAACCCACGACGTTCGGCTCAATTCGCCGCTGCTCTACCACTTGAGCTATTGTGATTTCGATCCACTCGGACACCAACTTCCCATCTCAACCTACAACCTTGCGAATTTTCCCTCCTTTTTGCCGTAGTAGGTTGAGATGGGAAGTTGGTGTCCGAGTGGATCGAAATCACAATAGCTCAAGCGGTAGAGCAGCGGCGAATTGAGCCGAACGTCGTGGGTTCGAATCCCGCTCGTGGCACTAAATTTTTCATTTCAACCAAAATCTTACATAAAAAGATTAATTAATTGAAAGAAGTAATTTGGACAATAGACCACGGAATATGGGCTTAAATAGATGTTGAACACATTCGACAGTTTAAACATAAGTGGACGTAAATTTGACTGGATCGAGTCGATGGACTGCTGAAAGTAGTCGCAATCATAGCCGCCGACCGGCTAATCTCGCCAACCATCTTCATTAGAGTCTGATAGGCTTAATCCGAAACCCGTTTTGAGTCGAGAACGAGTAGGATACAGCTGTATTGTTCTTTTTTCTCCAACGATGTACGCATTTCCACATTCCGGTTATACTGTCTCAATGATTAATGTTAGATTTTTGAAATATCAGCACTATTCCGTTTGCGCTTGTGTTTCGCGAAGTGCGACGTTTGCTTAGATAAGACTTATCAACATTGCATGTTTGTCAAGTCTTGTATAATTCGGCCAAACGCGAACTCTAATCTCGTTATTTTTATTTGAATTACGTATCTTTAGATTTGCAAAACAGGCTGTTTATCAATATCGCCCGGACGGCGGAGGATAAGAAGTTTACAGTTAGGCTTTACAAACAATAGCCTGCCGATAATTAAAAACAATGCAGGTTATTTTAATTTACACGGAAGGTGGGAGGAGCCGGGAGAAGAGTTGGCATTTTGAATTATCGTTCGGATTTGAAAGAGGGGTTCTTTGGGAATCATTTCTCTTATGCCGCTGTAACGATGCCTCCTCTAGGAAGATGAATTACAGTCAGTAAACGTCACAGGGTGGCGAAATAAAAAAAAAAGCTCAAAACAAAAGCATGATGATGTCGGCACATCCTTTTCTTCTTCCTCTCTCTTCTCATTTTTCTTTTCCATCTTCTCGTCCGTCCTTCTTTTCCCGTTTTTTTCTTTCCTCTTTCAAGCCGCGCGCTCTTTACACGCGGCGGCAAATATAAATTCTCCGGGTCGGGAAATAATTCAAAAACCAATTAGTGAAAGGTTTAAATTAGGACCATTATACTTTGGCCTCCTCGGTACCCGTTTGCATGTTAATTCCTTCTTCGAAAAAACCCGGGGCCGCCTTCATCTGTCCCCTGCCTCGCACCTGCGGCTGACCCATCTGACTCAGTCCATATTCCGGTAATAACTCATCCATACGAATCTCATCAATACTCATTTTCCGCCCTGTCGGGAAAAATACATCAGAACCGCGCCCGGGTTTTTTCACCAAAAAATTTAGACAAACATCGCGCACCGTTTCCTATTCTAAGTTGTTGTTACTATTTAAAAAAGAGGGTCAACCGAATCGACGTCGAATTGCCGCTATATTAATATTCTTAATGAATTTGTTTAAAAAAATTCCAATAAAACATAATCCCCAATTAAAAAAAAAAGATTTAGGTGCCTACTACCGTTTTATCTTGTAAGTGAAGGCTACTAACGTGATATCGATTTCGCTGGAACTTTTGTTAATATTCTTGGTGGTACTAGGTGAAAACATATTAGCCACGTGTCCGAGCGTACTTCCCATGGGAACTAAGACCTGAGAAAAAAGTTAATATAATTTACATTTTTTAAATTTATATATGATTATCTGTTTTGTATGAACATAAACATATTATATCAGCCGATTCAGTTTTCCATGTAGGATAGTATTAACTGCTTAATTAGTAGGCCAAAAAAAGGTTTTTGAAAAAAAATTCCGATTAAGTCCATGAATACAATTTTTTGGCGTAAACAAAAATGTACATTTCTACGTTGATTAAACTGAGTAGATTTTTCTCCTCTGTTGCCCGTTGTGCCACAAAATATTTCATAACTAATCTGGATTCTTTCCAAATTCAAAGTTTTTGCTAGTTTTGTTATTTTGAGGGTTGATCCGCTTGGGAAAATTGTTTTTCCTGTAATGTCCGTTGTTCCACTAAAAATTTCGTAACTCCTTTCGATTCTACACAAATTCATCTAAGCTAAGACCCGTGCAAAAAAAGTTCATATAATTTACACTTTTTTTTTTGTTTATATATGATTTTCTGTTCATAAATATACACATAATTGTTATATCAGCCAATTCGGTTTTCCATGTAGGATAATCAAATAATAATTATGACCACATTAAAGGAGATTACACATATAAAAAGTTACAAAAACCCAAATATTCTAAGTAGGCCAAAAAAATTGTTGTTGAAAAAAAAAATCCGTTTCGTTCTAAGCACTTTTTAAAGTCCTTGAATACGATATTGGGGCGTAAACAAAAAATGTACTTTTCTGTGTTAATTAAACTGAGGAGATTTTTTCCTTCTGTTTTGAAACAACGGTTTAAAAAACCGTTTTGTAAGAAACAATTGTGATTCGTTCTTTAAACGTTTTTTTTTTATTGTAAACCAAAACTAAGCATTTTTGGGTTGATCCGCCTGGGAAGATTGTTTTTCCTGTAATGTCCGTGGTTCCACTAAAAATTTCGTAACTCCTTTGGATTCTACACAAATTCAATGTTTTTACAATTTACTGCTGGAAAGTTTAATTCTTCTTCTGTAAGCATATCTCAGCAAGTTTTATATTTGTTGTCATTATAAGGAAGAAAACGAGCAACAAAGCTTTAACACTTTTATTTTAGATCTCCAGTGCTGATTTATTTAAGAGGCCGTGTTTTTAGTACTTTTATGTGTAAATATGTAAATGGCTTCTGAAATTCTGTGCAGTTTTCTGCCGGATTGGTAAAGCCCTTTCAAAGTGACTGACGTTTTTGTTATTCTGGCAAAAAATGTAAGAAGTCTTGCAAGGTGAAAAAATTCCATATAAACAAATTATTTTTTATGCTATTCATGGTGCTAAAAAAACAGCTTGGTTTCTTGATACAATTTTTTAAAAACTTACTTTACTAAATATAGGGCGTATTTTCCTTGCAGGACAAGAAAATAGCATGATGGATTGTATTAGATGTGGTTAGATTTATGAAAAGTTGCAAAAACCAAAAGGCTATTAGTAAACTAAAGTTAAAAAATAGTTTCGTAAATTCCAATTTATTACAAACCAAAAATAGGCATTTAGGGAGCCAAAAACTTGCATTTACAGCCTAGGGAGATTATTTTTCCTCTGTTGTTCGTAGTCACAGTAAAAATTAAAACTCCTCTGCGTTGTAATTTTTCCCTAATTCATCGTTTTCACTAAGTTTTTTGTTAGAAAGTTTAATTTCTCTTCTTTAGCCTTTGTACGTACGTTTTGTCTTTGATGATATTACAAGGGGGAAAATTAGAAATGAAAAATATCAAAGGCGAAAAATTTGAGAGAAAAATTAGTTTTTGGATTTTCTAAAAAATTGAATTTACTGGTTTTTCAGGGTGCAAAACAAGAATACAATTTTGTTTCTTGCTAAAACAATATTTCAACCTACCCTGCTAATCATGTGGCTTCTATTTTTTAAAAGTTGATAAAATAATATGAGGGATTGCATTATTCGTTTTGTGTAGAATGCATAAAATAATAATGCTCAATAAAAATGCTTTTGGAAAAAACAATTCGGATTCGTTTTAAGCAACCTTTAAAGCCGTTAAATACGATTTTTTAATGCAATTTTGTTATTTTCGAAAAATCGTCAGAGCTAACTGGAAAATGCTTGTGCTGATTCAATTCCACACGCTCGTAGCCATCTCGCACTGCTGATGATGTTTTGAAGCTGAGGCAGTCTGACTGACCAAACCCGCGAGGTTATAATAGGAAAAGTGGACCTTAATCGACCAAACATGTTGACATTTGATTATGATAATTTCTATCATAGGGAGGTTGATTTTGCCATTTTTCTATCTTCAGGAGTATGATGGGATTGTTGAATTTTCTTTAGAAATATGTCAGAAATCTTTCCCGAATTGACTTAAGCGGTCTGACAGTCCCGGACCGAGGATGGGCAGGCACGCAAGGTACAAGATTCATCTTGTGGTCGTTCTTGACAGACGATCAGTCCCTTTTGCAAGTTGCTTCTTGCGAAAGAAGAACGTCGAAATCTGGAGGATGCCGTGGGTTCCAGGGGAGCCGAGGAAACGGCGTCTTTCGAATCGAACCGGGGACGACGTGGAAACAAGTACCATGGGGGGGATCACATAAAAAAGATTTACTACGCTCTTTTATCGAGGGGCCGCCTTACGTAAGGGGCCGTTTTCGTGGTGATCCGAAGGCCTACTCCGCCTAGTTAAGAGTCAGTGGAAGAGGCGCATAATGATGAGATGAGACGCCCGACCACCACCGGCTCGCCGCGCCTCCTCGGGCTTATCGTTAATTCCGATTATTTAGATTTGCCGTTTAACACGCTCACAGTGAGAGAATAACTCCCGAGGCAGACCGTTTCCACTCCTGTGATTTAAGTCTCGGTTTTTTTCCTTGCGCTTTTTTCTTCTTTTTCTCGTGGGTGAAATATCGCTATTTTCGGTGAGAGTACGCCGAGGACTTATCGACACGAGGAATAAACGGCAAACTCTTACCTTTCGCATCCGCTTCATTTTTGTGCCTATTAATCACCATCCTATTGATTAAAGCATCTCATCTACGAAAGTTGAACCGGGCTAGGGTCACTTATTGCGACGGTCTTCACTCGCGTGTTGGTCGAATTACGCAAACGCGTTTCGGCTTTGTTACTTCTTCAGTTTAGAACCGTCTGTCATTTTGTCCGATGAGGGTTTATATCTGATATAAACTCTACTCGGACAAAGTGACGGACAGTCAGTTCAGCATGAGATCTACGACTCACAGACCAACACCCATCATCAATCTACGAATAGGCACTATATTTTAACCTCTGGTTAAGTAAAAGGAATTAATTAAAAATTATGCTTCCTTGTAGTACAGAATAACGCTGTCTTTAAACGATAGAACTTGACTACTAGCTTTTTATTTAGGGCAACTGTTGAAACCAACAAATCAAAGCTTACAAAATGAGCCCACTTTTGACCTTTTGGAAGAATAGTGGCCCACGTTTGAGGAAGGTACAAAGATGGAACTGGAGTACGCGCACCCTAGCAAAGCCCGTTGGGCTAACCCAAACAATTTTCCAAGCTTAGATCAATGCAATCTCTGAGCACAAGAGTTAATACAGAAAAACACGAAAGAGACACAGATTTACAGACCTCAGACAGCCAGGCTGTAAATAAATGCGTATGATTTTAACTTCATATTTGTCTGGGAGTGCCTAAACTGCCTAATGACTCAAGGAAAACAAAACAACGCTTTAAAGTGGATTTCCGGGCATATAGAGATATAGAAGGAAATTAACGTGCTGACCAACTAGCTGCACATCCATGGACCCAGAACCAATATGGACAAAGGTATGTGCAAGCAAAGAGATTTATAAATCTCTTAAAAAAGAAGATGAAGGAACTACTCTCTCTCTCTCTCTCAGCAGGAAGGATTTGAGAAAAATTTTACTCCTCTACACCTGTCACTGCCGTATCAACTATTTTGATAGTTTGCCTCAAACTATTTTGCCTTTGAGGGGTTTATACTTAGCATTATCCAGGCACCGTTTCATGTTAGGTTTAAGGCATTTTGCATAGGTTCGACCAAGGATTGTTCGAATTAGCTTCTGATTAATGACGTCATCTGCTTATTGAATGTTAAAGCCCTTTGTGGTAAGCCCAATAAGGAGATCAACTACCAGTTAAAATGGGGTTGGTGATAGCAATCCTACAGGGGGGCAATCACAGTAAGCGTATTACTTATTTTATGCAATGTTTAAACGTTTATGGCCTAATGTTGTCTTAGCGCAAGGTGAACTATAGCAAATTTGCTAAAAGGTTAGTGGGAAATTTACAGTTACAGTGAGTTTATATTGGCGCCAAATAAATCAGTCTTGCCAATATGCGGGCAGAAGCACGACGGGAACAACACTGCGCCCACCCTAAACTCACGGGGTTTCTTGCCAACCTTAAACAAAATTGCTGAAGTTGGCTGGGGGGGTGGGTTAAATTATAAACTGGATTTTCAAAAAATTTTGTCCGATATAACAGTCTTTCCCAGGTTATTATTTTCAGTTATTATTATTTTTTTTAACGAGGGTTTGCAACAGTAGAGGACATATAAACCCTCAGGGTGCCGGTGTTTTTGAAGAAAAGCCCGTTTGTAAGTATGTCGGCGGGTTCGAATGCAGGGCCGCTGGATCCGAACCCGAGACCTTTACCTTACAGTGATGAACGCCGTGTCAAAGACGAAACCTTGCGGCCACCGACGCCCCGTTCCAGTTATTATTATTATTATTACTTAAATGCTTCTGGGTTGCCAAAAAATTGTAAATCATGCTTCGGACTTGAGGAAAATTAAAAAAAAATTGAGTTGAAGTAAATTTGCATTTCGGAATTAAAAAGATGGATTATAATAGATGATCCAATAATTTCACAGATTCAGAGTTTTTCGCTTTGTTTACAATATGTTGTAATTGATAGAGGGAAGTCGGGAAGGACGGTCGTGATTTAGTGTTGGCCTGATTAACAGGTTGAATTCAGAGGTTAAGGACGAGATTAGCTAAAGTTCGATAATCCACTCGAATTAACCATTATGTCAATAGGATTTTTTTTACGGAGCCAGAAGCTTCCAAAAACAGAGGTCGAAGGTTATCTCATTAGTGTTCGGATAGTTGGAAAGGGCGGCCTCTCTTGAACGGGAGAAATTAGCCGGGCTTCTCCTCGTTCTCACCGATGGCGAACTATGACCCTTATCGCCGATATCGTGACTCATGTTGGAAACACTGTTTTCCTTTTGTTTTGCCTTAATCTCCGTTAACGGAAGTTTAATCGTGATCGACGCCGAGGCAACCGTGGGCCCTGATCAAACAGAGAAGACGTAAAATTTCTAAAAGGAGGCCTTATAATAACTTTTAAATTTTAATTAACCCTCAATAAAATTAAAATACTTTCGAAATATTAAACCAGTGTATTATAAATAAACAAGGACATGCGCGAAATGTGCTCTTGACGGTCCCTTGGAATTTAACTTCCACGAATAGGACCAGAGTGGATGGATGAGATGGATACCAGGGACTGGAGGAGTTCCCTCCTTAGCACTGTCTTCCATCGAAGAAACTCATTTTTGAAGGGTTGGGACCAGGTTCAGGGTCGCTGAGATCCGGTCCCGCCCCTTCCATTGATGAGTGCCGTGTCAATTTCTTTTAATTGCGGCCACCGGTCCCCGTAGGCGTCAGAAAAATTTCAGAGGCGACAGTGGGGATCGAACCCACGACCGCGGTGTCTACTAGCCGAGAGTCTGCCGCCTTAACCACTCGGCTACCGCGGCCCCCCGATAGGACCAGAAGTCTGAACCTTGCACTGCCAAAAACCACACACGCAGAGAAAGGCTTGGTTCTCACTTAAAGGTTGCCATTCCCTGGCTCCGCATAGAGAGCGTGTAGGAATGCCATCCTGTATGGGAGTTAGGCTTGAGTCGTTGTATTGGTGACTTGGCATATTGCTTTGCGTTTCCTTTAGAGTATTTTAAGGATGAATGTATTTATTAGAGTAATGAGTAAAAATTGATGGGTGAACATCAATTACATTAATGAGAGTCTAAGCTTCAAATCTTCATGCTTTGCGGTTGAAATGGCCTGGTTGCTGTCAGCCCCCTGGAGCCTTACTCAAGTGAATATGACCAGAGCTATGAAACCTGGAGTGTCAAAAACGCTTGCAGAAAAATGCTTGGTTCTTAATTGAAGGTTGTCATTCCCTACCTCCGTGTAGAGAGTGTGTAGGAATGCCATCTGATATGGGAATCGCGCTTGATCAAAGCGACGTAGGATCCCGTTTCGATTTTTAAAGGAAACATGGCTGTTTTATGGGTATGGTACATCGTTTTCTATTTCCTTTTGTATGCTAAAAGTGAATGTGTAAAGAGTGTTTGGACAGTGTTGCCCAACTGGTGGATGATTCTTATTATAGTTATAATTATAGTAATTATAGTAAATTAGAAAAGCTGGAATTACCGGTGGACTGTGCGAAGCGATTGGTACAACTCTCTATTCTTCGATTCAGATTAAATTTCATTAGTTGGAAATATTATTATGGCAGTCGTCGAAGTTTCTGAACTTTCTTGTGGAGCCGTGGATTTGAAATGTCAAATTATAGTGGTGTTAAGAAAGCAAGATCAAAACACGCCTTGACGTGGAACGATGTCGGATTTTTGATGTCCACGCGTCAGATTCCATTTTGGAACTAGATAGTTTCCGTTTATTATTATATGTCAAGATAAAAGCAAACTTGGGGCCTGTGAAGCGTAGAAAAAAATAGACAAGAAGGTCTAATTATATACACGCTCGTTTCGTATAGCCATCTCTCTCGGTGGCTCTTCCTTACGTACTTATCCGGCTCGTCTTTCTCCAAAAGCCAACTTATTTTGATTATTACGGTCCGCGCGGTCGTGACTGTGTTTAAACATCTTGCGCCGAGACAATTCCGTGCCATGGCTGTTCGTTCGTCTTCTTCTTTTTCCATCATCTGCCGTCTGCATGGTCACCGCCCTCGGAACTCCATCTCCAATGACGTGATTTTCCAAATGACCCGGTCGTTTGCCTACATTTGAAATTGTTTTGGTAAAATAATTGTTATCTTGTTCCGGCTAAACACGCGCCACTGGAATTAGGGGAAAAACTCCCGGAGTAAATATTCGGCTTGTAAATTACAGTTTATCAAAGGTTGATTTTCCAGTTCATATTCGATGGTTAATGAACACACCAAACAGCAAAAAGCAAAACATTTCAACCCTTTACATTGTACAAATATAACATCAAACAATTTATAATAATTTATTTCTTCTCGAATTTTTTTCTTCCTACGATGTCCTAGATTCAAATCCGAGCCTTAACTTAACACTTAATCCATTATTAATCTAAACCGTTTAAATCTTCCACACTCCATTAATCGTTGGGTTAATCCGAAAAAACAAATTCAACCTTTTTTAAAAATATTTTCTAAGGAATGTCTGATATGTTACACACGTGTTTAGCAGACACATCCGCAGTATTTCATCTTTCTTGGTCCGGCTTATCTCGCTGTATCACACGTTTCCTCATGGACGGATCTGTGAATGCCTGGATTCTGCTATCTTAGGATCAGTGTTTTCCTCTTTTGACCTGATAATAATTTCATTCGTTTACAAAGATTTGTAACCAGTTTCATAATAAAAAAAATCGGTATCGGAATAGGATTATTTAGTCCTGTTTTCGTCCGTCCGGGTTCATCTCCAAAATATAAACACACTCTTAAATATATTTCTTATTTATCTTTCATTGAAATCCATTCCACCATCGCCTCTCTCTTACACAACACATTCACGCAAATAAATATTAGGTAGTTCATTACGTTCCTGGCTAGTGGTTATTTTATGTGGAAGATTGGATAGGCAGTCTCTTCTTTGAAAAACCAGCACGTTTCCTATGCAAGTATCCTGCACACAACTTTCTTAGGCCACAGTGTCCGGACAGGAATCGACGAATGTCACCCAATAAGATATGAACTCATGTCTTTTTCTGTGCTGGTAAGCCACAGTAGGATTCGGGACCAAAAGTATTCCACTCTGCCATGACTGCTTGTATCATTCAGGTCAGGACATTTTCACCGCGTAGGACACAAGAAGCTATGAATACTGCCCGATTGTCAGACAGTAGACCTTGTCATTCGAAGCCTTTTAATTTTTCTGGCCCAGTGTAACTGCTATATATTTTCAACTAAAACACACTAGCTTATGTGCACAAAGTAATAGTAATTCGTGTCATACAGAACTTGTTGTTAACTTCCAACTTGTTGGGTGTCGTCGGTCAACCGCTTTAACAAATCTTTTTATATTCCTCTCTAGTAAAATTACAAGGGGTATGCTAGGATTCGAACCCAGAACTGCTAATGTGGTAGCCATAGCCACTCGGCCACTATGGTCCGTTATCTGCCTAAGCTAGTTCAGCCTTTGGATTATTTTAAGAGGCAGACAGGTGCAGTAAGTGTAATTTGGGACTTAATATCAATCGGCATACTTAAGGCCTCGGCCTGAATCGCATCATTTTTCCTCTCTAACGCCGTCTTGTGGATTGTTGGGCATGCCTATGAACATTTGCTCGAGCTTCTACTTCAATGGGAGGTTAATCAATAATTTCAAAGGTACTGTTGGAAGGGTTTTATGTTTTATGATGTAATCGTTGTTTAATCATTTGACCGAGGTCAAATCAAAAACAATATTTATTGTTTTAAAGGTTGGTATTTTTATGAGTCATTTCGAGTGCGGTAAGGCAAGTTTCGAGAAATTCACACGTCTAATTATCATAGGAGACTTGTCTCCGAGGTAGCCTGGATCCCGAACCCAGACGGGTTTGCTAAAGGCATTCATCACTTCTGAGAACGGTTTGATAATTGCGCAAATCGACGTCAACCAGCAATCAGAAAGTGACAATTACCTACCTCAAGGTGTCCTTGCCGACGGGCCGGCGGTCCCAACGTTTTACCTTTTTCGTATCATTCCTTATCTCACGACGATGAAGACTTAGGCCTAATTTTATTTTATAATTTTAAAGTTTTAAGTGGGAGATCAATTATTAATTACAATTCCTTTGTATTGATTAGATTAAAAAAACACGGTTTCCCAATTTGAACAAAGCTAAAAGTTTTGAGGAAACGGGGCGCTTTAAGCTCTTCCCGAACTTGGTAGCGGACCATGCGGTTTTGAATCCTTGATCAGGTATCTTCTCAATTCCAAAGGCCTACGAATTCACTGTACAACTCGAGATAATCTTAAAGTTTGAAACTTTTCGAACGAAACTGTTTGGTGGGTCGGAGAGTTTTGGGGAGGAAGTCGTTTGGAAGAGGAAGGAGGATGGATAAGGATCGTTTTCCCGGGCGAAGGGGGCCCGTTTCGAGTGTAACGAGTCGTGAATGTATCATACCGCGGATCCCACGAAATATCCCTAATGGAAAATGAGCACTAAAACGATTTGTCCGTGTTTGTATTGTAAAAACAAGTGTTGTAATGGTGTGGGTCGGAGCCAAGCTACAAAGGGGACTCCCTGCTGTTTGGACACTGTTAGTTAACAGCAGGGGACCCACTCCTTCGACCCACCAACATTCTTTAGACTATTTATATCATAATATACACCATCAACTTTACCGACACCTCTTTTGTTCCCACAGAATCTCGGAGCAGGTTATTTATACATATTCCAAGATATAATAATTAAATAATTACACAGATTCGGCTCTTAAACGCCGCTATCGATATCAATCCTATTCTCCAAACCCTTCACTGCCTCCAACTCTAGTCATCAGTTCATTGAAACCTGTATACCAGTATACACTAGTTTATGTATACATAAAGAAATTATTCGTTCTTTGTTTTCAGTTTTAACTAAAATAATTTTTTTTCTCTTTTTATATTTAATTTTATATCTCTTAATCTCAAAATATATAAATGGATCCTTTAGTTTTATATTTAATTTTATATATTTTTTTAATGTTATTGTAATTAATTTTCATCTGGTATTCTAAGAGCCCAATTATGTTTTATTTTAAAAAAATCTTAAGGAAGCCCTTCACCATCCCTTTACCAAGTTGAGATTTATAGCAAAAAAAGAAGTTAAATCTCATGTTAAAAAGATATAATTTGAATCTGAAAAAAGAGCTATTTTGAATTTTTTTTTAAATTAAAGCTGAAAAATGGTTAATTTAAACGGAAAAATCCATGTCTAAATTTCGTTATTTTCAAAGGAGAGTACAAACCTATAGGAAATTTACGCCCATTTCAGCCAAAGATTCTCGTTTTACCATCGGTGAATCAAGCCTATTTTAAGCCGGAGAACGCATTTTTTTTTTTTCAAGTTGAGATTCATGCAAAGAAAGGGTTAATTTGACGGAACAATGACTGGACTCCGTGCAAAATTTCGCATCATTTGTTACTGGAGGCAAAAAAGAAAATAGTATCAAAAAGTTGTTCAGCTAGTACAAAATTGTATAAATTTCTTGTAACCGCGAATGTTGTTTGCCAATATAGTCAGATCAGGTGGTTGACATATTTAACAAACCTTGTTAAATATATCATGAATAACTTTTAAAAAAAATAATAATCCGTTCAATCATTTAACTCGCGTCAGTTCAAAAGGTTCTCAGGTTTCTCCATATAACCCGATTTTCGAAAAAGGGGGAGGAATTTCAAATTCCTATTGACATGTCGGTCTTTTTGATTTTCCTTTCTTTTCAGCTTAAGTAAGAAATAGAGAAGAAAACGGGCGTAGGTTTTCCGTTGCGCCACTTGTTTTCCTATTTGTTAGCCGAGGTGAAATTGCTGCCCGTTCAGGTCTATTTATAATTCCGGATTTACACGATTATCTGTCTAATTTGTCTAATGCTTATGCGACTTTTGTGATTGCCATCCGGTTTCACAACACAGCTTTTGGACATTTGCCAACATAATAGATAAACAAATGATAGTTTTGCCGAATATTCAACTTGGTATGGTTGAGAACGGGCGAGCTGATTAGGTTTAATTCTGAAAAAAAAAAATTACCACGTATTAATAATGATAATAAATTATTACACTGAGTGAATCAGCCGACTGTTTGTGTAGACACAGCCTTTGCTCTTACTGAATTATACGAAAACCGGTTTCCCTGTTGTATTAGTTGGCCGGTGTCCACTTCGATCGTATAAAATAATATTTGTTAGGTCACTCATCTCGTCTCCCAGTTTTCCACTCTGAATCGACTGCGCCTATCCTTTCAAAAAAATAAACAGACCTGCTTTGTAAGATGATATATGTTACAACTTCATAATCTGTAAAGTAGGTCTCGGAAGAAAAAAGAAAAAAAAGTCCGGCTCGCTTCGCCTTTTTTACCCTCTTCCGCAAGGCTTCAGGCGCCATGTCATCATCACTCTAGATTTGACGTTATGCCTATTTTCCAACCAATAAAATTGTTTTAGGCCACAAATTATACAAGTATGCATTCTGTATGGTACGTCTAAAGCGGGGAACACACTTACCCGATGCTACCCAACGCCATGTCTCGTTTGGGTAAGGTGTGCACATCTATGCGACGTCAAGCGCACGCCACGTACAGTCACTGACCGCGTATCACAATAATCAGTATCACAATCGCAACGCCTCTTTTGTTCCTAATGCTTTAGTTTGAGCAAAACCAAGTAAGAAATTGTCAATTCAATTTTATGAGCGCAACTATGTAATAAATGTTTAGTTAAATTTAATCATTTTAAATAAAGTTATTCCGGTGTTTTGATCAATTTTCTGCCTAACCATCACAATTAAACAATTTTTATAAACAACTCACGAATTTTTGTTCACGTATAATTTGGTTTATAACAAAATAAGAATGTTATAATTAATATAACGACAAAATTTCATATACATAGTTTGAAATAAACTACATAAAATATGAGTTTACCGGTCTGACGCTACACGACGAAAACTGTGTAATTTTATGACCAAAACTATGAAATAAATTGTTAGTTCAATTCATTATGTCACAAAATAGTATTCTTGTGTTTTGGTTCTACTAAACCATTAAAATTAATTTTAAAAAATAATAAAAACTAATGTATTTTTGATGTAGGTTAATTTGGTTTATATTAAAATAAGTATGTTGTAATTAATATAATAATACATGTAGTTCGGATAAAAATACGAGTGTCCGGTTCTTTTCTATTCGATGCTACCCGACGAAAATCTGGACAGTGTGGATCGCAGAGCGTAGAGTAGGGTAGCGTCGTATTGCGTCGCATCGGGTGTGTTCCCCGCTTAATTTTTTTCAGACCCATATTTTGTCAGGCGTTACAGAACCAAGGGAGTCTTACTTAAACTTCAGACAACACTGTATCTTACAACTAATTTTGTATATTGTCTGCTTAAGTTTACGATAAGAAAACCAACTTCATAAGGGTTTTAATGCTCTTTCCATCCGTGTAATACATTTTTAGAAGGCCGTCCATTTTATGAGATACGAGGGACTTAATGAAATAAAATTGTGATAAGTTGTACTAACCGTAAAAGTGAAATATCTCGAATACAATTGGGAATTTGACAATTGGGACATTTATTTAATTTCACATGTAGGATAACCCGTGAATTATTTGTCATTTCACGGGACACCCTGTAGGTTGTGTATACCAACCTAGCGATCCGTGGTCAGTTCGTCGGTTAATTTATGTAAGAGGGGGTATCAGCAAGCTATTTCAGCCCAATAAATACATTCACCATTAAAATAAACAAAACTACATATCTGAACAGTACTCTAAAAGCAGCCCTGCCTCCTTCAAAATCGAAACAGTTAAGAAAATTTGATGCCTATCTGCTGTGTATAAGGGGCCAACGAATAGCACCCTTCAATTGGGAATCAAGCCTTGTTTTACAAGTGTACTTTTTTTTAAACCACACTAGTTGACACCCTCTATACGATGCAAATATGATGATACCAGTCTTTTTTTTAGGTTTATCAACTCTAAGATATTAAGATAAATTTGGGTTTGTCGAAGCCTTTTTATCTCGTTTCTTTAATTTTTCTCCAAAGACTCTCCTCGATCAAGCAGTTATTTAACTGATCTATGTGAATCCACCATAGCCCTGTCATATTACGTATTTACGCTAATAAATACATTCACTCGATTCGAACCTAGTGATGACAGTAAAACGTTGACAAGTTGCGTATAAAACAGTGAGCATATCACACTGTCGAATTTAGTATTTATTTCGATAGCAACCAATGGATTAGGCTTAATGTGTATGTGTGTCTTTCTGGCTGTCTAAACTTTTTACCCTTTTTCTAATATTTTCCCCAAAGCATCCTTCCCGTCAGCCAAAATAATGTTACTAATCTAATTGAATACACCATTAGCCCTGTCATATTTACGAATTGACGCTAATATTTATTCATTCGATTCGAACCTAGTTGCAAGTGTTAGTCGGACGCTTTAAACAAAGCCTCAAATTGGAATAGGGCCCCAGAACACTTCCCGCCATCATGCACAATTGTTGAACTAATCCCATTGAATTTAAATGAAACAGGCTCTTTCACAAAACGCATTTTCGCTAATAAATTCGTTCACTTTTTTCTAACCCAGTCGCAAATGTGAATTGGAAACCCGAGGATTCCCTGTCACTCGGCACAAGTCTCATAAGGGTGACATTCCCACTCGCCAAGGAACGACACCTTTTACTTAAGAGTGACCCATCATAATTTTAACGATGAATTTAGCTCTATTAAATGTTGCACAACGCCTCGCTGCCATCAGGCACAATTATCTAAATAGTCTAATTGACTGCCGCATAGACTCTTTCATATTACGCATTCACGCTAATAAATACATTCATTCTATTGTCTATACATAACAAAATGTGGCGTTTGCGGTTTGATGAACCTGCAGTTGTTTTACATCATCGTGGTCCAGAGGCCACTGAATAATGTGAAAACGCGTCTGAATAGGCAATACAGCGAGGATAGGCGGTGCAGAATGAATAGCTGGGTATATTTCGCTATTCACGTGGATCGACTCGCTATCTGAACCCTTATTAAGCTAATATAAAAAAAAGGTCTGGATTGGGTGCACTCTTTTCCTCTTAAGGTGCAATAGAGAAAGAAGAAGCCCCGATTGGAAGATATCCGAGAAAATATCCTCTCACCGGGTCCGGCCTTGTAATTTTGCGGGTACCGGTGCACGGTGTCGAGTTTATTATAATTATTTACCGCGAGGACGTGATCTGGGTAGCGGGTCGGAACTTGTGCAGGAGTTAACGAAGTGGCCGGCACCGGATCGAGATCTTCGCCCTTCGGCCGTCTGACCTTTGGGGCACGTATTCGAAATTTAATGTTGCTCATTTTCGATGCCCGACGTAGAAAGAGATCAAGGCGAATTTCCCAGTCTGCGAAACGCAAAGAATCAATTTTCGATTTTTAATAAGAAAATAAAAAATGTCTGTGAATGTATGTGTTTTAAAGGTGGTTTAATAAAGCTAATAACTACACGTTGGTATAATGGAAAAAGGAGCGACCTCTTATTTACTTTTACTATTAAAAACCAATCCTTTTTTATAATTTCACGGTGTTACCTTAATTTCATTTATTTATATTTACCTGCCTCCTCAATTTAACCTCCTTACAAATTATACATCCATCCTTCCTTTCGGGGAGGTTCATTTAAACTAAATTGTTATTGACTATGAACAACAATAAACTCGTTGCCAGTTATTGGGCAGATTCGTAAACCGAGCTAAGCTTTAAGGATAGCTTTTACTGTTTCTAGTGTCAGATCTAACTGGAGGCTTCATTTCAGACCATGGCACATCGACAGTACCATCATTTGAAACTGTTTAAGATCTGATTGTCTTACTGGAAGGGCCCAGAGCTGGACTTTATAACTGCCCATGAGCTTGAGGACCTGTTGGTTAAGTACGAGCTTACAAAGTACAATGTAACTAGCCATCAACCATTATATTTTTCTGAATTTATATTGACCAGACTTGATTCGTAGACGTGTGCTGGTTACTACCTTGATATCATAGATCGTTGGATGATTCTGCAGTTGGGCTTGTGGTCACAGAGCTAGATGTGGTAAATCCCATGGGTCTGAGCCTGTTGGAAAAGTAGGAGCATTCAGTAGTAACCCACACTTGTAGATGATAATACGTTCATTTTATTCGAATGGTTAAGGCGAAGGTGAGAGCTCTTCCGGTTTTCAGGACCTTCCGCGAGCCGTTTTCCTGAATAGGCGAACGCCGTCCGTGGTCGTAATCGAGGTGAAAACCCAACCCGAAGACTATTTGTCTTCGGAAGGGCTGTTAAGGATGTTGACGGATGGCGTGTAAATGAGGTGTGGCCGGTTGAGATTTGTTATAAGCATCGTCGGAAGACGAAAGCCCCAGCTCCGGTGCCGGGCGCTGTTGACAAAAAGCCAATTGTCTTGTAATAGCCCTCCTAATTAGCCGTGAGGGAGGGAAAAGACTCAGCATGAAAGAAACGCCACCGATGAAGACAAAGAATTGAAACTGAATTATTACGCAGATTAATGATAAATCTGAACCTGTGGGGGGGATATGGCTGGAAATATTCCAGTTTATTTGTAATGTCGCCGTCCTAATTTTTCTTACTCTCCACGGGGGTTACTGGTATTCGGAACTAATTACAACTAATGTTTTTTATGTTCTTTTTCAACATTTTTTAACATTTATTTTTACCTTATTATTCTTCCTCTCTCCTTCCCTAATCCCTCCATCACTCACTCGTTCTTTCTCTCCCTTTTTATTCGCGTGTTTAAGTCTGTTTAGTCTCTTAACATAATTTTTTATATAATTTTTTCGGGTAGTACGACGAGGTCTTTGTGCTTGTCTGTCTGTCTTTCTGTCACGCTATTCCTTCTTTCGTTAATTTAGTGTTTTTGATTTCTAAGAAAATCGTGGTCTTTTTAATTTATTTAAGATGGTCTGTTTGGCTCTCTCTCTCTCTCTCTATCTATCTATCTATCTTGTTCCTTCTTTCTTTCTTTCTCTTGTTTACATCTGTCTGCTTCCTACTACCTTACTCTCGATTTTGTTTTTTAACTTTTTTCCATTCTTAGTGTTTAGTGTTTGTTTATATAACTTTTGTCGTGGTCTGTCTGGTTTTCTTTTCTCTCTCTCTCTCTCTCTCACTCTCTCGCTCATTATATATTTACCTATTTATCTGACTGTCTATCTCTTTTGTTCGACCTTACTTTTCTCGCCCTCTCTCTTTCTCTGTTTATACATTTCTCTTTTACCAATCTCACACCCTCTCTCTCTCTCTCTCAGTCTCTCTCTCTCTCTCTCTCTCTCTCTCTCTCTGTCTCTCTGTCTCTCTATTTTTATCTATCTTTCTACCTGTCTTCTATGTATCTATCGATCTCTTTTGTTCTCTCTTGCTTTTTCTCGCCCTCTCTCTTTCGCTATTTATATTCTACAATCCAACTTTTGCGTTCATACTATTTTTCTTTTAAACTCTCAGTTTATTCATGAATTACATTTCTTTTTTCTTCCCCTTGCCACAATGTTCTGTTGATCGAAATAATTAACTAAACATCTGATCCCATTTACTTAAAAGGGCGACGTCCCAAAACATTTCCAATGTTCAGAGATGTTAAGAGTTCTCTTGAAAATAAGCGATTTCTAATGAAGTAGAGAAAGAGAAGAACGAGAAAGTACACGAATATTTATTGAGGAAATCAACTTTGAAATCCGGTGTACAAAGATGAGTCCATAAATTTAGTTCTGTTTGTTTTCTGATCGCCAGATTTTATATTTTGTTTGAACTGTGCCAGATCGTTCTGTAAGCACGCTTTCCGGTGTACGAGTGAGGTCTCAATCTCCTCACTATTAATAAAGCAAATTATGACACAGTGACCATGTAGTGTGAAGCGGTAGATCATTTGCGCTCCGTCGCTTTCAACATATAAATGCTTAACGGGCACGTTCACGCAAGATGTTTTGGTATGAAAAGTGATGAAACATTCAAGATGAGTGCGGGTTGTTGGCGGGAAATCGGCATTTCTCCGGAAATTACTTGTCTGTGGTCGATCTCGGTCCATTTGGAGCCGGGCTGGAACATTTCTCAATTTTCTTCTGAGAGGAGCGACCGGCTTCTGGTAAAAGTCGTGACCTCGTTTTCGACAGGCGATAACTTCCAGTTCTCCGTGTCGCGGGAATTCACGGATTTACAAAATTCAAAATTGATCGGCCCGACGTGGAAAAAAATCGAAATAATGCCCATGGCAGGGGGTACCGGCCGATTTGTAAAACTGACAAAAGTCGTCATAAATAACGGGTAGGGGATAATTTAGTATTGCACATCGGTCAATCCTCGAACACGCCTTCTGACTGATGGTTGGGAGGCATTAAGAAAAATAGACTGTACGGATGAGTGCCTTACCGGCAGCTTTTAAAAGCTACCGCTGGACCATTAGAAAAACCAAAAAAAAACCCAGACATTTTCAAAATTTCAATTCACATATCCCCGAGTTAGATGATAATTAGAATTCCTTCCAAGTTGCAAACAACGTAGAAAAATTGATTAATAAAATTGATGTCTGACCGATCAGGATTTAAGTGCTAATGTTGTTTGGTCTCGATTTGACACCACCAGTACGTAAACTTGTCTGTCAGTTTCTCACTCGCATTTTTGCCTTTTTAGCTTTTTACAGTTTTTAATGGTAGTTTGGTGTGGTTTGACTGGTGTTCACTCGTTCTCCCTTTCTCACTCTCATTTTTGTCTTTGTAAACTCTTATTTTTCCTACTTTTTTATAATGGGTATTTCATTTTTTACAACGTCCGCTGTCTTTCTGATTGTTTAATTCCTTCTTGTTTTCTGTTTTTAGCCTTCACCCTTTCGTAGGTTTTCGTAGGTTTGTGTGGTTCTCTCTCTGTCATTTTTGTCTTATTGTTTGTTACACTATCTTTCTTCGTTCTTTATAAAAGTTTTTTTTTTTAAAATAATAAGGGTAGTGTGGTGTGGTTTGTCTAGTGTTCACTCCTTCTTTCTTTCTCATTATCACTTTTATCTTTGTAACCTCTTACTTTTCTAACTTTTTTAATGGGTATTTCATTTTTGTTCAACGTCGACTGCCTTTCTGTTTCTATTCTTTCTTGCTTTCTCTTGTTTTTAGCTTTCAACCTTTCGTTGTTTTTGGTTTGTCTGGTTCTCTCTCTCTCTCTCTCTCTCTCTCTCTCTCTCTCGCCTTCTTTCTTTCTCTTGTTTTAGTTTTTTTTTTGCCTTTTACCTTTCCTAGTTGTGTTGACGTGCTCGATGTGGTCTTTCCGACTCTGTCTCCTACTTTCTTGCGCCAATTTTGTCTACCTATTCTGGCCGTGTCTGTATGTCAGTAGAGTTTACCCGTCGTGCCAAAGAACAAGTTAATCAAAGGCAAGAATAAACGTCATAGCAAATTTATTACTACTTAAATTAAGTAAATAGTAAAACAAGAAAAAGAAAGAAAGGTGGAGGGAGTGCGAGTGAAACGACAGACCACGTTGAGCTACCTATTAATTAAATTTATTAATAAATTAAAAAACTGTTATTGAAAGAGTTAGCTGTGATATTAAGGCAACATAAATTTGTTTAAACAATAATTGAGTAACAAAGCAAATCAGAATTAGCAATTTGGTTGTTTGTGATCCTTTTCGGTTTGTTATGATGTTTTATAAAAAAGCAATGACAGACCGACGTTCAGAGTTCATCTTCCGTCTTGGTCATTTCATTGAAATTTTAGGCATGCATGATAAATACAAATTACATTAGTTATTCATAAAAGAGGGGGCAGGATGATTTCGTATGACATTCGATTTGAAAAGCCGTGTCAAACGTCACCGCATTCTCGAAAGGCGCCCATTTGCGGTGTGGAAAAAAAATTAACTGACAAACAAAAACAGACAAGCAAGATAAAAAAAAAGACGATGTTGGAAACATAGGGGGCGGAGAAGTGGATGAAAAAAAACAGAGAGGAGGCGACTGAGAAGGGTAGGAGGCCAGGTAATCCTTTGGTGAGACCGCTCCCACAATGGCAACCATAAAAGCATAATTAAAAGTTGGCCTCATAAATGCCCTCGGAGCTATCGACACTTTTTGTTATGACCGTGGGTGGAAATTGATAGGGGGCGGTGTTGGTAGCCGAGAAAGAGACGGACTAATTTTTGTATATGCTTTTAAAGAGTAGCTATAAACCATCCCGGTTATGGGAGAGAGAGAGAGAGAGAGAGAGAGAGAGAGAGAGAGAGAGA
>CM077101.1:18395917-18422739 GCA_039619505.1 Cimex hemipterus
GGAGGAGGGAGAGAGAGAGAGAGAGAGAGAGAGAGAGAGAGAGAGAGAGAGAGAGAGAGAGCTGGGATAAGAAGCCAAGGTGTAATTATTTTAATCCTTTCTCAAATTTCTTTTTCTTTATAATCATCGACGATATAGCGCATATAATCAACTCTACCTGCATTTTTATGGTTAATAAATGACTAGGGAGATCCAAATAAACACTAAAATAACTTATTGCTTTTAATTTAAATGCTAATTATGTAAAGGAAACGAGAGCTTTTTGCAGTCCACTGACGCTTACGGACTTTTGGCATCTAGTTAATACTTTCAGAGGTAAAAGGTTTGTGTGTGGTAGTGGCATATCCTTGTCAATGTGGGCCTGTCATTTTAGGGAACTGTTATACAATCAGATTGACCGTGTGAACATTTCATATCCCGACCCTTCAGTTTATCGCGAATTGTTGGATGATCTGTTCACTCCCGAAGAGTTTTCTTTTGTAATTGCCTCTTTGAAATGTAATAAAGCAGCGAGGATATAAGTGCCATATGAATTTATCAAGTCTGCTCTTCAGAACTTTAGAAAAACAAAACTCTTATCACGTTTTAATCACATCTACGAAGTAGGCACAACCCCTCCACCATTCAGCAGGTCAATTATCTATCCTCTTTTTAAAATGATCTTTAAAACAAGAGGAGTCTCGTGGTCTCGTGTATTTACAGTATCGCTAAGATTTTGTTCTTGGCTCTTGCTCCGTCGGCTGGAACTGTTCATAACCTAGAACGATCATCTTGGAAAATCTCAAGCTGGTTTTCGACGAGGGTGCTCATTTCAACATTTCTATTTTACTTAATATTATAAAATTAATATTTAAGAAAAGAAGACAAAAACTCTGTTATTTCTTTGTCGATTTTAAGGTGGCAATTGATCGTGTGAATAGGCAAACACTGATACTAAAAATATTTATCATTTTTTTACCTAATTCATATAATTAAGTCCGTTTACGACAAAAGCATCTCACCAGTGAGGGGGAAACAGGCGTTTCAGACTGGTTTCACGTGGAAACGGCGTAAGGGTTGTTTTCTTAGCCCCTTCTCTTCTCTATTTTTAATGATGATTTACCTAACTATTTGCATGCAGGGATCAAGGTTAGTAGCTCATGTATAAAAGCCCTCATGTACGCGGACCATGTGTTCTTGCTTTCAGATTAATAGCTTGGCTAAATACTACGACCTATGGAAATTAACGATCAATTTAAACAAAAATCGGAGGTCATTGTTTCTAGCAGTGGGGGCAGACTGGCGTCGAAAGAAAATTGGTACTTCAGAGGGTCTACTGTCGAAGTAGTTATGGCGTGTGAAAAATGTCGACGTTAATTTGAAAAGGGACACCACAGGGCTTTCATCAATGATTTCTATCAATTGGGAAATTTAATTTGCGCGCACTGTGGCATCAAGAGCAAATATTGATGACACAATTCCTTTAGGGGATAAATTGAAAATTTCATGTTTTGTCTCGAATGGAGGTTTTTGTCTTGTATGATGAGAAAAGATATTTTTCTCGGAGTTGCAGCCTGTCAGGTTAGAAATTGTGAAAAAAATTTCTTTCTTGACACTTGTCCCGAGGAGGGGGTGCTGGAGATGATTGACTTCTCGAGGTACACGGTCGGGCGTTATGTCCGTGCTTGCGGCTGCGGCAGCATCAAGCCCGAACCCCGTCCTGACAAAGGCGGACTCGGGGGCTCGGCTTATCCCTTTTTGTCCGAGGGTATGGGACCACCCAAATCAACGGTATCCCCCTTCGGAGCTGTCTTCTTAGCCTAATCTCTTGGCAAAATAAACGTTTGTGACCGTTTCACAGGTCTCACAGATGTCTCGGCTGGAACTGGGTCAAAGCGACGAGGGAGAAAGGAAGTTGGTAAAGGGGAGATACTCCCTTTTCGGCCTCTTTTTGCTGGACCGTCTAAAAGCTAAGCTTTCGAATTGAAAATTCGACCTGGGAATTTGATGATTTTCAGGTTCGGTGATTTTTGTAAAACAAATCAAATTTCACAATCATTCCCTATTTTAACATTTCCTGTAAAACTATTCAAAAGTACCATACAAAAAATATATTGTCCAATGTTTACCTGGAATATGAATCGAAATATTTTATTATTTACGTTATTCCTCGCTATTTTGGTATGTCAGACATGTTCGGCCTTTTGTCATTTTCCAGTGGTGTTAATCGTACATTTCCCTGAAATTCTCCCTATGAATTTGTCACAAACTGGCCACTGAAAATGGCATACGCCGAAACTCGTTTCACCATATAGTCTGATAGTGATGATGACGACCGCCTTATAGTACAATCTCACCCCATTTCGTCTTCCATTCATTACACATTCACGCGGGTGTTACTCATTGGAGCATCTTACGTCCATTCTCGTAAAACTAAAAGAGTAATCTTATATCCTATTCTTATATCTAAATACCATTCCTCGAATGAAGGGACGGTCAATGGATCAGTTAACGACGATAACCTTTACCCGTTGTAGAGCTATATCACTACCCCGATGATACTAGTAAGAGGAGGTTTGTAACCCAAAGCACTGCACTTTTTCTTCTTCTTTTCTTTTCTCCTAAAAAGAAGGCCGGTTTTTGTAGTTCCTAAGTCGTCTTAGTATATAGGTTATGTCTCAATTATGGACTTGATTCACATTGGAAAATAATCAGGGGGCAGTTCTCCTTGCAAAACTTACAAATGTGGTCAACGTTGAATACATTCATGCCGTATGTTTTCTCAGATGTCAGTGTGAATATAGAGGTGTATCAATACATTGGTGATGGTGCTAGGTAGCGGTGGTTCAATATTACCACAACACTCCTGCCTCCTGGTATGTACTTTTCCCAATTCCTTATTTCAGTTTCAACTGTGTCCATCGGTTTAAAAAGCAGAATGTCATGATCATCTTGGTACCTAATTTAAGTCTCCGTTATCGGATTTCTTGGCATTGGAAAATAATAAGGGTGGCACTCCTTCTCCTTGCATAACCTACTAATTCGTTTGAAGATATTCATGCTGTAGTTGTTTTCTCAGATATCAGAGATCGGCCCTATCACTTGCGTTTTATCTATAGCAATGTGCCAGTTTTGGCGAATGGTCGTTAATGTTCCTCAGCAGACCAAGTGAATTAATTCTTCTGCAATTCTTTTCTTCGTTAACTTCAAACCCTACGCTGTCTCCATTAAGGGGTTGCTTTGCTTTGGAACATAATAAGAGTGGTCTTTCTACTTGCATAACTTAAGTCGTGCCGGTGTTTTCTCAGATATCTTTGACCGATAGGGAATTTATTATGTCTAGGATCTATTGAATCCATCCATTTCTACTTTCAGAGGATCCTATGTTTAATCATGTTATCCTGGCTATAGGGTCTGGGCATGGTCTCATAGATCCTCTTGGTAGTTTGTTGAACTATAGGTCTATAGGTCCTGTCACGCCGTAGACCTAAATGACCTGATATTTTCATATTGTTATTATTAAATACACGTACGATTAATTTTTTAATCTAAACGGAAACGGAACAACCAGTCGACAATGTTGATTCCTGTTGACGTGTAAACTTCACTGACGTAGCCACTTCACCTGTTACAGATTAAGACTGGACGTAAATCTCACGAGATCGTTAAAACGAGGAAAAAGGACAGTCTGGAATCCTAACCAGGTGACGGGATTTATGATGGAAGCTCACAATTTGATCGCAATAAAGATATAAAAAATCACTGCCCTCCGGCTACAGCGGGCATGAATGAAGGCGGCTGTGGCGTAGGTAGCAGGCCCAACGCCCCGGGCTGTATCCACGGCCTCACCTGTAATTTTCAACCCTAATATTCAATTTAACCAACCATATCGGCTACCGCGTTTTCAGCGGTTCTTAATTACTTGTGTTCATCTTATTGAGCCATTCGAGAGTGAGAAGTTCAACGAAACGTACACGGTACATTTTCTCTTTGGTAGAAGTTCAAAACGACCAGGTTCGGTTTATGGAACTTTCGAGTAATTAGTCGGGTTAAATAAAGGAAAACCCTTTAATGGTGTATTTGTTCATTGTGGCACAACCTTGGCCCAATTATGCCCAAAACTCCTCCAAAAGGGTGGCCAACTCTCGACTTTGAAACTTTCAGATTTTATGAAAGTTCGCAACATTGATTAAAACGTATCTAGCCGTATATTTTTCAAGATTAAACTCAAACCAAACGAAAAGCGATTAAAAGAAATAGAGCAAACAGAAATCCTCAAAGATAGAAAACTTGATGCGAAAAGTGAACATTATGAAGGATTTTCAATTAATTAATTTTTAATTAAGGTTTTGATTGAGATAGAAAGTAGTGTCACGAGCGGGATTTGAACCCGCGACCTTCACGTCATACGCCGTTGTTCTACCACTTGAGCTTGACTTCGACACACTCGGACACCAACTTCTTATCTCAACCTTACTTTTTGCCATTTTTATCTCAACTAAAACCTTAATTAAAGATGAAAAACCTCGCTAATTTCGATCCAAGCATATTTGGATTATGCACAGAGTACTAAGGAACAAAATTGGTCATCCGTCGCGGAACCATCCTGAGGCCATGTGGCCTTAAAAGATGACTTCATAGCCCTTTAATCCTTCATATTGAGCGTTAACGTCGGATTCTCTTAACCTATCCGGGTGTCATGCTTGTCCCGATCAAAAGTCCTCAGGCAAATTATCAAAGCTTAAAAGCTAAGTCACCAACCTGATGGTCTGATATATTTAATTCGTATCGAGTGCCACCGTTGGCTGGTTTTTTAGTAACCTCCGTATGTCTATCATTCTAATGATGGGAGAATAGAAAAATAAACATTTGTAATAGGTATTAATACAATCTATAAATAAATTGGTCTGTGGCAAGATTTTTTTAATGGCCTCTTGAAGCCACCAAATTAACCGGTGTACGCAAAATTGTTTGTACGCGTGGTCTTTTTTCTCCGGGAGACTAAAAATGCGATTATATTGATTATTGGCCTTGTGGTTCCGTTTGGCAACGATCACCGCTAGTGTTTTCGCCACTGGTTAGTGGATACGAAAATGGTTTGACCTTTTGTCGCCTAATGTCCTTTTTTTATTCTACATTCTACAGTTTTATTTTAACTGTTTTTTTTTGAACTTGACAAAACATCGCGAACGTTTTAGACGTTAAAGGGATTTCCATCCGTTTTGGTCCACTTTGCAATTATAATATGATAAGAGTGTGCAAAGGAGTCCGAGGGGGGAGAAATGTGAGTGTCCGAGGAGCCGAGGTCTCTGCCCCTTCGGCTCATTGTTTCCTTTCTGACGGGGATCCCAGTCCACGGACTGGGTTCGATAATTCAAAATTCCTCAAGCACCGAAAGCTTTCGAACCTTACGATTCTTCAAGAATGACGGAATCAAGACAAATCTGTTGGAAGTGGTTGAAAAGTCGGCGAGCGATGATTATTCCGAGCCAAATTAGGCAAAAACAAAACAGACTATATACGGATTTTGTGCAGATCTTTCAAATTTGCGATAAGTCAGTAAACTAACATAGCAAAACATAGCACTATCATGTCAACGATGATGTTAAAGTAAAAAAAGTTATGGATTATTGTGAGGCAATTTTACTAAACATTTTTACCCACCGCACCCTGTGTGTTAGTATGATGTATGAGTCGTAAATATGTATGAGTAATCGTTATTTTAAGGATCAATGAAAAAAACTTTACATGCGAATGATTAGATGTGCAAGGTTGCTTTTGAAGTATGTTAGAAAATGTGTTTCCTTCGTTCTTTTTCACCGTTCGGTCTTTATCGCGATTAGATCGGCTGACTGTAAGCGGCCGCCCCGCTATCACATAATCATAAGTAGTTTTCTTATCTTTAAGATTGCCGTTGGAGAAATCTTTTCTTTTTTCTAATTGCCAGAAACTCAATCCAACATGGGATTGGAGTAGCAATTGTTCCGGACGCCTTATCCCTGATATAATCTCTCGTATTTTCCCTATTTCGCCGCCTTTATTACGCAGCCGTCGTTTTTCTTCCCGCAAAAACAAAAAAACAAAAACGGTGCAATCCTAGCCGGCTCGATGTGAAAAACGGGGTGCGGTCAGAATAAACCGTCTTGTTAATGGACGAATGTGAAACAACCATGAAGCTAATTACGTCAAATGTTAATTTTTCTTATAACAATCAATAAATAAACATGATTGTTACGTAACAAGTTATAAAAAAATAATAAAACACAAATAATCACATTATGGAACAGCGTGAGAGTAGAACTAAAGAATTTTCTAGGTGCCTCAGGTTATAGAGGACAGAAGGCTAACAAAGGTGTCAGGGATAGAGCCGTAGCACCTCTAGGACAAAACCCTTCTATAAAATTCCATACTGCCTTAAAACGATACGTTCCCATATGGATGATGGGACGGAAGACAGGGAAGGACTTTAAGAAACTACTCTTATTTCAGACCTGCTGCATCAAGTCCATAGCTTCGTAATATGATACCACTATTGCGAATTATAATTTTGCAAAGAAACACTTAATCTAATACCAAAAAGAATGGGCTAGTGGACTAAAGTCTGCCGTCTCTATTTGGCACACTCGTCCCGCGGTTTTTCATGCGTAAACTGTGTTGATTAAGCTCTTACCAGCATTTGAGGTAAGAATACCTACATTTCAGGATTGTACGAGCTTTCTGGGATGAGTAGGAATTAAGAACAAACTGATCGACAATCCAAGGAGGGGTTGGCAACTATAGTGAAACCAGAACCCTTATGTAACAGTCCAAATCGTCATAAAAACAAATCACTCAGTCTTGCCTACCGTTAACTCAGACCTGCTCTATCTATCTCAGGGCTTCCTAATTGATTCCTAATATGAAACGAACCTTGCAAAGTATAACTTTGCAAAGAAGAATGGAATTGCACTGCCAAAAGCATGGGATAGATAGATACTATTGTCTGCTGTCTCTGTTTGGTAAGCTTTTCTCAGGTTTTGATGATTGAGCTCTTATCAGCATATGACGTAAAATCACGTACAATTTGGGACTGTCTGTGTGCCTTGGTAGGAGTAAGAACTAAGAAAAAACTGTGTTCGATTCCCATGGCAGGCAGGTTAGTAGGCCTGAGCCAAGGTGGGATGCGCAGTTGTACTGTTGCAACCAGAAACCTAGTACAACAAGTAGGTAGTACTAACTACCTAAAAAAGATCGAGGGTAACATTGTGGAATAGTGGAATAACAGACATGAGGAAAGATTTAGTTAAGTCTTGCCTAAACTCAGTAAAGAATTGCTGCATCATTTAATCCAAGCTGATAGTTGCCAATTTAAGCTTAAATGTACTCGAGTGCTGGTTCTAAATTATTTTCGTTCTGTTAACGGATTCATTGTCCCTTGCATCATGCAACTGATATACCGTTGCGCTATCTGTTTTGTCTGCATAGGTAGAAATTCAAATTAGGCCTATTATAATTATGTTAAATTTCGAACTGCCATCAATAATCTTAAAAATCACATCTCGTGGAATAAGAGACAGCCCTGCTGCATCAAGTCTGATCAAAGCTGAAGGTCTGATAACCGACCATGCTGTCGAAACTAAATGTACATTCCGTAGAACGTTTCTTCATCACGTGGCATATTAAAACGTTCCAAATTTATTTGGCATCTCGTTTCAAAACATTTCCAATTGTTTTCGTTGTCTATAAGGATTTCTTAACCCTAACATAGAATTCACGCTAATGGATGATAACTTGCTACAAACATGGAACGTCAAGGTGAAATAAAAATGCAGGACTTAACAGGTCCATTGTGATGTATGCGGTGGGACATTCTTTATTACGTCTCACTCTGACTTACCTAATTTTACGATACTATAAACGCTGGTTTTCACCTAGGACCTACCTTGTGTTCCCCTGAATTTTCTCCGTTTCGATTATGTTTAATATAATAATGTATACTGGTACCAAATTAATTTCACCCTAAACCAGGGGATTTGGCAAACTAATTAACTATAAATCTATTTACTCAACGGCTAATTAATTTTAGGCCATTGTTTCCTTTAGGTGAATTTAATTAATGTAACTGTAATTACATCGGCCTATTAGCCTGCTACGAGATTATATATTTTTTAGAGTTGTTTAAAGCTCGACTTTATGTATCGTTTGTTGTGTTTAATTTTTGAATTTTTTTAAACCTTTTACTTTTATAATTTTTTCCGGTTTGTGCGACGATAGAAGAAGCTCATTGTTTAAAGGCCCCCGGTCGAGAGTTTGTTTCCTTGGCGGGATGATCGAACAAAAGAGGAGCCGAGAAAGAAAAATGCTTCGGTAGCCGTTGTTGGAAGAAGTTAGGCGCCTTACCATCGCGGTGACGAAGAAGGCTTTTGAATTAACCGTGACCTTTCCATGGCAAAGCGTGAAGAATTACATTAAAGGTTGATAGGATGGTCCGGCGTTTGAGAGGGTATCGAAGTCGCTCTCCGCTGTACTAATTTAAATTTAAATCCATAATTAAAGATAAATGGAGTTTCCCTTGTTTTCTTTCCGCTTTGAAAAAATCTCGTTTCGGAAGAGCGTCTTTTTCTGTGCCGGTTTCAAGATACGGATAAGCTCGAGGGGCGGAGAGTCGGGTTTAAAGCGCCATTAACATTTTACGATTGAATTAATATTTCTTAATACGTTTTGGAAATTTCGGCGCTTTGGGAGTGACGTTTTATCTGTTTTGTTCAAGGTGACAATCTGCCGTTTTCTGGGTCGGAAGAGGAAGACGAGGAAGAAACGAGTTCCGTAGGGCTTTTAAAGCAACACCACATCCACGGAGGGACGACGCTGCATCCTCCGGAGAACAACAACAATTCCAACCAACTGCCACCGGGCCAGGACAGCAAGGGCCAGGAAGACTCAGAGGACCAAGGTGAGAAGGATATTCTCAGGCGCAGGAGGGCCGTGCTTAAAAATTCCGATTTACAGGTTCGTTGGACGGAGACCCAGAAACGAGGGACTCCCAGACGGAAAACAAATCTCCCGAAGACGGCAACTCGGGCTCGAAACGACGGGGGCCCAGGACGACGATAAAAGCCAAGCAACTGGAAATCCTCAAAACCGCCTTCTCACAAACGCCCAAACCTACAAGACATATTAGGGAACAACTGGCCAAAGAAACGGGACTACCTATGAGGGTAATCCAGGTAAGACCTATCTCCGTTTTTTTTTATACAACGTTTGGAAAGAGTCTCTCTGTCGGTTTCTTCCCACATAATGATTGGCGATTAATAAAATACGAACCGCTCTATAGAACAATTTGTTTATTTAGACGTTTTAGTGGAAACATCCTCTGTCTTGGGATAATGTCTTCATTTACTTCAACATCACTGGATCCCCCATCGGTCTTGACTAATTTAATCGAATAATATTACACCCTGCACCACATTGTCAAAACACTAGTACTATATAGTGTATTACTGAAAAATTATTCAAAGACACCAATGATATTAGAAATAAGCTTTGATTTTTTAAAAATAGGTTTGCGTGTTTTGAGACGAGTCTCTATGCCGTAACCTTAAAGAAACTTTTCATGCTCAGTCACTATATCACTTTCCATTTCAGTTTTATCAAGGTACTGATGTCTATATTAAGCCAACATACAAACCCAAAGTGTTGTAGGGTAGTTAATGACGTGGTACATCGAAGGGATTTTCAATTTCATAAAAAATAACCGATTGTTTTTGTAAAAATTAAATTTGAAATAACCACAAAAATGCCCTTGTTGACATCTTGGAAATCGGCCTCTACCTATATATCATGAAACAAATCGATGAACTGTAAAACGGAGTTGGCGTTAGGCCCAAAATAAACAGTGAAAAAGGCCTGTCACCGGTGTTTAAAGAGTCGATTTCTACTGTTTGATAAATTACTGCCCAATGAAAAATTTATTTATCACCGGGCAATACATTTTTGCTTTATTAATAATTGGTGTTAAGCGTTCAACGTAAAATATTTTCATTATAACCAGTGGATTAAAATTGTCTTTGTGGACCAAATTTTTTGACAGACACTTTTAACCATGGCCAGAGACACGTTGGAACTCTGACCGACTAATCATTTAGGAAATGTGAAATTGTCGCTCATCACGGCTTGTTTATACTCCTAGAGATGGTTTTTTGTCTCTGTTTCACCCTGCTTTCATCCCCGACTATAAAATCACTGATAAACCTTACCAGGCAGCATAGACGAAACAGGAAGAACGGAAACGACCAACATGTATGCTATAAAATATCATCATTCAACGGTGTGGTGGTTTTTTTTTTTATCGGTGCCTCAGCCTTCTTAACTCCCTGACCATAGACTTCTTAAATTGATAGATTATAACAGCGAGTAAGGCGAAACAGGACGAACGAAAAAGATCAAACTATACGATAGCAATATTCATTATCTAAAACTGTTGTGCCTCACCCTGCTTATAACCCTGACCAGAAATATATCATCACAAGTGCGTATCGGCGAAACTGGGCAAACGGAAAGACCAAATTATATCGGCTCTCTCAACACGACATGGCACAATTACACAGACGACAAACACTTTGAGCCCTGAAGATGATTTCAATAAAAGATCGAAACGCTGGCACGATAAAGAAAATGTTTTTCTGATACGTACATCACACCAAGACCGCACCTCACGATATCTGAATTATCCGTTAACGGTCACTAATCTCTACATATTTATATGATAAAAGTTACGATTACCGAAATACTCTGTGCGGTGAGTTTTATGCCGGTGTTTCACCCCGCTTATAACCTGATTATAAATTCCTTAAATCACGGGTAGACCGTACCAGATTGTGAAATCATTATCATTTTTTTTCGTTGCCTCGCTCTTTTGAGATCAGAGACATATTAAATCGCAATTAGACCTTACCAACGAGCATAGACGAAACAGAACGATAGGAAAAGACCGAACTATGTGATAGAAATTATCGTTATCAAAATACTCCCTGGCGGTGGGTTTTTAGTCGGTGCTTCACCCTACTTATAAGCCTGACATTTTTCAACCTCTCATCCTCTCTTTCTAGCCGCTAATTTCGTTTCCAAGTAGATTTCCATAAACCGTTGTTATCAATCACACGGCAGACTTCAAGAAGACATCTATCAAAAGCTCTTTTTGTTAAAGACCTGTTCACCGCCCATTACATTAAGACTTTACAAATTGTTGGCAGGTATGTCGTCCTCTCAGGTATAATTTGAAGACTTTTTTTTTAATGGTGCAGATATTGATCACGTCAAACAGGCTATATTGAATTTAGGAGAAATTGGTTTCGCGGAGGACCCCTCGTCGTCGGGGAATGGGGCCATACACAAGAAAGGGTTTGAGGAGAAACTCGGAGACCTGGTTGGAAGGATGATAGATGCCATTTCCTCATCCTATTAACGCCTGATGAAAACAGAGGGGAGTACAATTGTAAACCTTATTAACTCTACGTTTTACGCAGGGCCGGAGGCGTATTTAGCCAAGGAAATACGAATTACTGCCTCCTTCAGGCGCGAAACTACGTCCCCTTTTCATTGTTTAAACGTGGATGCCTGAGATTGGAAAAATAACAAAAATTTTTTTCATATAAATCCAACTCTATATTTCAGCATGAGGTTCAGTTCATTTTATTTAATTTTTGGATATTGAGGGCCTCAGCTTTAGGAGGTTGATGAGGTCAAGCCACAATAAAAACTTCCAGTGTCTAATTGATTTTATTTCCGACCGGTTTCGGCCCACTGGGCCATTCTCAAGGTCAAGATTTCATTACTTAAATCCATAAAATATAGCTCGGGCCGTAAAATGTTGGATGGATAGTGGATAGTCATCGCCAGCCATTTTTTTAATCCAAACGGGAAAAAATGCCTTCTAGATTTGAATTCACTGGTCAGTAACGAAATGTAACCTTCTATGTAGTTTCCAATTATTCTAGATCGTAATGGTGCCTTGATTTAAAACACATGCTAACCACCAAACCACTAGGTTTTTTTTATCACACTTTAGTACGCCTAATTAATAAAATTATTACGGTTTATGTAACAGGTCATTAATTAATAAAATATAACTTTCACATGGCTTTTCGTCGGTGTCGTTTAGATCGAAAATGTTCTCTAGATAAAACAACATATTCTAGCCGACACATCCTCCAATAAAAAAATGTCGATAGGCAGTAAAAATTGATCTCATTGATTAAAAAAAAAACATTTTTCGCATTCGTTTTGTCGAGTAACAGTTTACTTGGATAGTACATTTTGGGGAAATATTTTGCATCTCTGATGCACGTTGTTTTTCACTGGTGCCTCCTAGATCGGAAATGGCGTCTAGAACACACGACACATTCTTGTCGCCAAATCTAGATTAACATTTTGTATAAATACTATCCTGCAATATTTGTCAAATATTTAGGTCGAAAGTAAAGGTGCGACTTGAATTATGATTGTCATCCCATGAATCAACACCATTAATAGCCGGTTTTAACAGTTTTAAACTGCGGCATTTTTAGATATCTCTTAGAATTGGTTATATCAAGAGAATTTTGTTAAAGAAACAATTTCCAAAATTTACTTAACAGGTCATAAATTAATACTATACAACCGTCCTGATTGTTTTTTGCCGGTCCCTCCTAGATCGGACATACCGTCTTGATCTCACGACACATTCTAGTCGGCACATGATATACAAAAAATTAGATAGACGGAAAAATTGACAGGCCACTATCGTGAAAAGGAATTTTCTCTCATATTTAGTAAATTGTGGCATGAATATGGTATAGTAATTAAATATTTATGAATTATTTAGAATTCCGATATGTCTTGTGTGTACTTCCTTAACCGACAACCTTGAATTATATTTTTGCGGTTTTTCCGACTCACATTTGCAAAAAATGTCCTCTAGTCCGTTTATTCACATCCTTCACTGTGAACAGTGCTAAATATAAAAATGCGAATGATTTAAAACCCACTATCAAAAATGTTTCTGCCAAAACTATTTGGAGCCGAACTAATTGAAGGAGTCGGAAAACTGAAACTATGGCCAAGTGAGTCGTTCGAGCCCACGCATAGAAGCCATTTCATGTATTTTGAGGGTCATTTTTATACAATTTAAATAAATAAATTCACATCTTTGTTTTTGTGCTTTAAACCATCGTTTTTCCAAACATTTTGTCCGCCTGGACGCCTGCTCGGTGGTGAATCAGTTCGGAAAAATATTTACATAAAAAAATGAACCTAATTGCATTTGTACTCGGAGCGCAACTTCGCCCGCGGGAACGCGCAAATTAAACGAGGAAAATACCACGGCAACAAGGATCGATCCCTTTTTCCGCCAAAAAAACAAGGGCTAAAATTGCAGCAATTCAGCGTCAAAGGCTGTCAAAAACAAGGACGGCCGAAGAGCAAAAGTGTTAATTTAACCGAGTGTTTTTAAACCCACCATCACATGTGATTTGCCTTGACAACAGCCACCCTTTACCGGACGCAGCGCGATGTTTCTATTTTCATATAAGCATGAGCCCGTTTCCGGGGATTTGTAATTTTGAAACTGGATTATAATCCCACTCTAGGATAGGACAATTGAAGTCTATTCCAAATCACGGGCGAGATTCAAGTGTTTCAAGCAGGATGGATCGGTGAGGCCCATGAGAAGGTACAACAAAGTAAAAATATAATCATTTTCAGGATTCCAAATTACAACTGGTATGCAACTCTAATAATTACAACATTCGGATTTTATGTTATTCCGTTTTTTTTTATTGCAATCGGCGAAGCGTTGTCAGGCGGACCCCACCCAACGTTGCACGATTCCCGTTCGACTCGAAAAACCCTGCTCGGAATTTCACTTACTTTCGACCCATTCGTAAATCACAAATGGCCCAACTTTCAAAACTATTGAACATTTTATCTCCATGAGGCCACCGACAGTTCGACGGATCAGACGAATTGAATTTCCTTTTAAAAATAAATTTAAGGCTAAGTGAAATGCCTATTTTATAGTTACGACGTTTTTTCATACCTTGAAAGACATTTTATAAACTCTCATGAACTATTCTGGTTCGAATTATGGAAAGCAAGCTATTTACACAATAACAAAATTTCATTATTATTAAAAAAATTGTATAAAATCGAATAATACATTAAGACAATTAAAATATACGATACAATCCTGGCTCTTTTTAGATTCGAACAATTATACTAGTCATTAAATAATAAAAACACTATTTTCCTTCCTTCCCAATTTTCTTTTTCACGTGTGCCTACTAGATCGGAAATGCCGTCTAGATATCACGAAACACCCTAGCCACCAAACCACCAAGTTGTTTAGTATGTATTTCAGTATTTACTTGCAATAAAAAAAATCTGTTAAAGTTTAATTAATAGGTAGTAACTAATAAAATATTCTTCCCAATAATATTTTCCCTCTGTGCCTGATAGATCGTGAATGAGTCTTGGATCACACGGCATCAAGTCTTCAATCTGCGAGGTTGTTTGTTACACTTTAATATATCGGTGCAATATAAATGAATAATTAATAATTTTGTTAACGGTCATTGACTAATAAACTATATCCCTCCTCACATTATTTTTTGCTTGTGCCTTAGATCTTAAACACCGTCTTGTAGTATAAAAAATTTAGGGAAAATTTTTGTTTCTGTTATGTAATGTTTGCCCAAATTTTTACACTGAAATCACTAATTAGCGATTTATAACCTTCTCAGTTGTATTTTTCGAGTGCTTTCTAGACATATTGACATGCTCTCTAGAGATCTTACTATACCGTAATAAAACTAGATCTTACTGTTCTAGCCGCAAAGCCACCAGATTGTCTATTGCACATTGATAATCGGTGCAATGTCAAATTAATTCATTGGTTAAAGTTTAATTAACAAGTAGCTAACTAATAAAATATAACTTTCCCAGCAGTATTTTTCATCTGTGCCTGCTAGATTCGGACTGCAGTTTCGGTCTCACGATTCATTCTAGCCGCCTAATCACCGGGTTTTTTATTATACTTTGATTGATAGGCAAACCATGGTGAAAGGGATGTCTCGTATTTGTTTTCTCGAGGGACGACATTTAAGTTTTTTTGTATCCTCGATAATTAAAATTTTAGGGAAATTTATTTTTAACAAAATATAACCTCACCAGTATTGTTTTTCACTTGTGCCTTTTAGATCGAAAATGCCGACCGAATCTCGTAACATTCTAGCTTACACCACAAGATTAGAAGTTTATAGAACTACTTTGCTCCTGTGCTGCAATATTTATCCAAACTTTCAGTGCAACTTTAGTTATGACTGTTATTAAATGAATCAACCATTAACAGCCTGTTTTAACGGTTTTAATCTTCCATTTTTAGATATCTTCTGGAATTGGTTGTGTGATTAGAATTTTCATTCATTTTCTTTTTCTTCGCCCCTTTTGCCTCCTCGGGTAAATTTAGAAGATATTTCCTATATTTACTCATAAGAAAGAATCCTAATATACTGCTTGTTTCGTGTGATTGTGGCGTGCGTTCTGAGTGTTTATGACACCTTTTGATTTTTACGAGATGGAAAACCCGTGGGATAGCTGAATGCAACAAGCAACTAAAGGGTTTTCTAAAACTAACGACTTTTAGGATAAATCCCACGGTTTTACGAATACTAATGATAATTAAGCTCCTTTTAATAACTTTTGCCCCCACGTGGAAACTCGTTCGAACGGATATTCCGTCTTCAACGACAACCCGTCTGTTAAAAGGATCGTCGACCGCCGTCCCATGTTTAAAATTAGTATTGATTGAAACTAAACATAAGGACAAAATTTGGGTTGAAACGATTCCCGTGCTAGGACTGGCCTGATTCGCAACCGTTGGACCATTTCTCCAGACAACGTGCAATGCCTCTCCTTTCTACTCTGATGTCCGTCTCTCCAAAACGTTCCTTGTAATAGCAAATCAATAACAATTTTACCTCTTTTTATTTCTTTCAAAATCCTTAGTTTTATTTGAGTCTGCAAGGGGTCGCAATCTGACCCCGGTCTGTGAAGGAAGCAGGATTTACGCAATTATGAAAAATACAATCGTAATGTTTAGAATAATTTCTATAACAAAATAAAAATCAAACGTCTCGCGTGTATTCGTTCTTGATGGAGAGACGTTTTGGTTCTAATGTTGGAAAGAAGACTGCTAGGATAATCATCATCGTCTTAATTACTTGCAAGGTATAGGTTGCATTGATTGTTTTTTCTGTTTTTTCCGGTTTGATGAGATTAAACTGGCTTTTTAGTTGGTTAATAATTGATTCGGACAGTCTGCGGTCACTGATGTGAGAGAAGAAATCGAAGTATCTAATCCTGCTGAAAGACTTTAGAAATTTCAGTATGGCTTTCTTACGTCATGTAATTGATCGGCACTTTCCCAACTGTAATGCATTTACTGGATGTCGGTGAAACATTCCGCCGGGCGGGGCGAGTGCTTCTGATGACGGCGAGGCGGCCCTCGTCTGTGGACGCCGTTCGAAATGGGAGAAGCAACCGCGAGATAACATGGCTCTTGTCTACCAACATCACGAACAGGCCACCCTCTCATTAGAACGTGGTCCATCGCACGAACTCCTTCATCATTAAACCCGGCTCCCACTCGGCCGGCTATCTACGGATGGGTTTCGGGAGATCCAACGTTTCTGATTAGGCGGACTTTTCTCGCGTTTACCCGTCATCCGGAATTCCTTCGGGTCTCGGACCGTTCTCCACTTCCTCGATCTTTTACACAATTTATTGAACCTTCCTTTCGACAGCTTACCTTTTTTTTATTGCCTATAAACGATGGGCTGCACGTGTGTCGGACGTATTGATCTCGCTCCCCCGCAGTCGGTTTCTGGCCGTTAACGGTGAATATTAATGTTGCGACATTCTTTTCAACCAGTCGTGGCCGAACGTTACCTCCGTCCAGAATTCAAAATTAAATCAACCGCCTTCCAAGGTGTTAAGAAATTCTCGACCTACTTAATATGACCGATATCTATTGGGTTGTCCGGAAAATAATGCAGAATTTTAAGTTTTCATTAAAAAAAATCTATATAAAATATTCTGTTTACGTTTACAGGATTACTCATTTGTATGAATGTCAACACTTATTAATCCTCTTCCAAATGATATTGTTTGTTTACCTCTGTAGCATTCCGCTACTTGGAAATAATTCAGTCATCCTTATAATGTCAAAGCGAGAATTTCGTACGATTTTCTTTTACGAGTTTAAACTCGGCCGAAGCGGAGCCCAAACGGCTAGAAACATTAACCAAGTCTGGGGCGAGGGTTGTGTTAATGAGTGCACTGTGCAAAGGTGGTTTAAAAAATTTCGGGAGGGAGATTTCAGCCTTGAAGATGAAGAAGGTCGTGGAAGGCCTTCCTCTCTTAATGATGATGTTCTGCGATCAGTGGCGGAAGAAAACCCCAAAACAACTGTTCGAGAACTTGCAGAGCAACTCAAAGTCAGTAAAACGACCGTCGCTGACCACCTCAAGGCGATTGGAAAAGTGAAATCGGAAAGGGCCCATTTTGTTGCATGACAACGCTCGACCACATGTGTCACGTGTAACGTCACAAAAATTATTGGAGCTTGGCTATGAAACTTTGCCTCACCCACCCTACTCTCCGGACCTCTCGCCTACTGACTACCATTTTTTTAGACACCTGGACCACTACTTACAACACATAATATTCAAAAATCAAACGGAACTGGAAAATGCATTTATTGATTTTATCAATTCTAAAAATTCTGAATTCTACTCAGACGGAATTAATAAGTTACCAACACGTTGGGAGAAATGTATTGAGAGTATGGGAAATTATTTTGATTAAAGAACATTGCTTTAAAGTAACTAGTTTCTTTTTTTTTTTGTTTAATACCAAAATCCTGCATTATTTTCCGGACAACCCAATACTTACTAATTTTAAAGGAAGACGGAATGTAATCAACAAAAATCCTCACCTCTTAGAGTTGAAAGTCCATCCTTTCAAATCCCATTTACAGTCTTCTATATACTGGGTGTCAACTGTATTATACTATATACCGAGTTTTCCCAAAAATTCAATTTGAACAAAAGAAAAAAAATATATAAACACGTTTTTCTTTTAAATTGTAAGCTCTTCATTCAAGCATGACTGTTAGGAAATGAAAATGGACGACCTCACCTACGGATCTGTATTAATTATTTTATGATCAATATGTTAACGTGTGAGCAGGCGGCATATAGATATCCAATCACTGATCTGATCGGTGTCGATTGTCATACATGATGTATTTATCCCGTATTGTTAAGCGAACAAGGGATCGCTTGTTTTTTGACGTTTGAACCGGAAAAAGACAAATCACTTGACGTTTCACCTGGTAAAGTTCATATTCATATAAGTTCCAAGGAGCGAGCATTTTACTTTTTGTCTTGATTGTTTGTCTAAAAATTGTCAAACAGCGAATATGTAGCAAGAGAGTCAATAATAATCCTCTTAATCTGTCTTTCTCTATTTCTTGAATTCTCTCTATCTCTACTTCTCTCTTATTTATGTTTCTGACCTTCTTCTTTCCTCTTTCTTTCTCTTCCTTTTATCTCTCTCTTTCTCTATCTCTTTATTACTCTTTCATGTTCTTTTTGTTGTGTATTTTCACTTTTATCGGTCACTATCTCTTTATCGTTCTTATTTCAGTCGCTCCCTCTCTCTCTTTCTTTCTTACTATTTATCTATCAGTATGATTTACCTTCTCGCGCTCTTTCATTTTTTTATCTCTCAGAATAATCTCACTCATCAATCTCTCTCTCCTTCTCTTTTTCTTTTTTCGATGTTTATCATCTACTTTCTCTCGCGCTTGCATTTCTATCTAACAATCTATCGATCAATCTTATTTATTCTCTCTCTCTCTCTCTCTCTCTCTCTCTCTCTCTCTCTCTCTCTCTCTCTCTCTCTCTTTCTCACTTTCTACCTATCAATCAATTGACCAATCTTATTTATTTTTTCTCCGTCCCCCTACCGATAGAATTTTCCAGTGTAGTGGAGACATGCAGACGTATGCATTATGCATTTGCTGTCTGGACCAATTACCGCTTGCCTACTACCTCCTACTCCCTATTTGTTTATTTTGTTTGTGTGACTTCAGATTAAATTAGCCACGGAAAAGAAAATCGACTAAATATTGCATCGATTGGAGGTGTGGGTGACGGTGTTGAAATGACTTTTATCGCATCTCCATTTAAGCAAATAGTCTGTACTTTCCGAAAATAAATGAAAACTTGACTATGGAACTTTTTAAAAGAATGAACTTACCAAGCTTGTACGTTGCACATCGCATCCATCTCGATCACTTAGTCCTGGTGTCAGGTCATCCTTATTTTTAAATGATAACTCCCAGTAAATATTTTTTATAATTTTATTAAATTGGTAGATAGTTGCATTTTCACTCGCGCGAAAGATTCCCCAGCTAATTTTCTTTCACCTTTGCCTGTACAATTTCTCTACATTTTATCGTGTATTTTCTTCCCCTTTCGAATATGTTCATGTTTTGAAACGATTTTTCCGTTCAGGATTTCCGACTCGTTTCTTCTTTTTCTGTCGTCTCCCATTCGGTTTTATTCTCCTTGCCGAGTTGACATCTGTGCGGACAACATCTGGATTTTTTCCTTCCAAACCGCTTATTTTAATGACGTAGACGTTCACAAGTTAGAATAATTCTCCATTTAAATTGACCAAGCTTACATGTTTTATTTACATTTAAAATTATTCATACGAAAGTGATTAGGATAAAGATAATCTTGGCTTGTATTGTTTTTGTGTTATATAAACTTAAAATTCTACTTAGGGGAAGGATATTTGGATTGTTTTAAATGTAAAACTTATTTAACGGACAGGAAGTTTTCTGAAGGACATGATCGTCCCCTTGCAGTGTGGACTGTAGTAAAGTCTTCACCCTGATAATACACGATCTTCTTTTCTTCCTAATGTGACTTGAGAACTTAAATTAAGTTGCTTGTCCCCATTCTCACCAAAACTTTGAATGAAAAATGGCAGCTCTATCTTTACTTCAGCATTATTATAATTTAGCAGTATTATAGCGGTTTGCTTAGGAAATTAGTTCGATTTTTGAGCTAAATTATTATATGCATTCTAAGTGTTAAAATTAGTCGGGATAGGATTTTATTCTTAGTGCAAAACAATCCAGGTTTATGAATAACAAGATGTCTTGCAAGTTTCAAAAAAAGGCATAAACCTGGCTGGTAAAATAGCGGGCTGCCTGAATTATTTACCAATAAGAGAAACGTGTTAGGAATTAGTCGAGAAATGGAGTGGATTAGTTTAAAGACATATGATGGAGTGTTAACGAGAAGAGGAAAGTCTATATCCGTGTTGAGACGCAAATAATAAAAGTGTGTCTCATTTATGTGTGAGATGGAGCGTGGTTGTGTTAATTAGGGAGATGCGAGTGGATGAGGGGTGGGCGGAAGTCTGTGACCGAGCTATATGTTTGTGACAGTGACACGTTGGACAGCAACCAACTCATTTATGTCACACATCCACAACAAACAGATTGACTAATTCATACACAACATTCTCGGCATGATGGCTCATCGATTCCCCGGGCCCGTCTCCGCCGTCGCCGGCTCATCTCGCGTCTTGTATTATTTCGGTACTTTATTTAAATATTGGCAGAGGTAACGGCGCCTATTTTCGTTTAGAGTTGTTTGATACGGTCAAGGAAACGATAAGATAAAAAGATCGGGGACGCTGTACGCGGAGCAGCTTTACACCGTGTAGCGGTAACAATCAAATTATTATTGACTAAATGAAATGTCATATAAATTACAATATTTTTGTTACTTTTTCATCAAGGAAATAGGCCAGGGAAGAAAGATGCTTGTCTTAGAAAATATCTCATGATGTTTCGGCTCTCTCGGAGACATTTTCATTGGTTGGCCAAGCTATAACGAGGAAGAAGACAAACAATATTCCAACTAGTGCAAAATATAGGATGTATCAAAACTTGTAGAACATTTCGGGTTGTCTCTTTTCGCTGGTTTGGTCAGGGTTATAAGCAGGGCGAGGTATGACAGCACACCCGTTGTATAATATAGGATAAGCCTAAATTTGTCTGACACATCGACCTCATTTTCGGGTTGTCTCTTCTCACTGCGTTGGTCTGGGTCATAAGCACGTCGAGGAAAGACAACGCAACCACTGTATAATATAGGCTATGTCAAAACAAGTCTGACATATCGATCAGATTTCCCCGGATTTTGTAATTTGAACCTGCAATCTGATCTGATCTTCCATTCTTCAGCCAGTTCAGTAGTTAGGTTTATAAATATGGCAAGGAAAATCAACACACCAGTCTGTAATACAGGATGTAATCTTTGACATCTGCGGCGTGATTATCCTGCAAATTGGTCCGCTCTGCCATTCTTCAGCGATTGGCCAGGGGTGTAAGCAGGGCGAGGAAAAAGCAAAAAAAAAAAACAACAGTATAGGATATTTTAACAAGTGTCTAATATACGGTCCAAGTTACGTGAGCCTTTGTATTTTGGTTTCCTTTTCCTTTACTGGTTTCGTCTGTCGGACATGTTTCGGCATTTCACCATCTTCACTGTTCGGTCAGAATTATAAGCAGGGCGAGGGAAAGCTAAAAACAAAGCACTGTACGATATAAGATGTACCAAAAAACCTCATCAAAGTACAGTAAATTTACCCATCATTTGGGGTGCCTGTCTTTGCTCTGTACGTCAAGGTTATAAGCAGAGCGACGAAAAATCACACATCCACTGTGTAACATAGGATAAGTCAAAACGTAAACTAACTTACAGTTTGTAATTCGGTCGAATCATTTTTGGGTGTCCCTATTCACGCCGTTTTGCCCTGTGAGACTCGTTTCGGCTTCCCACTCTCTTCGCCGGTTTGTCAGGGTTATAAGCAGGGCGAGGAAAAACAACACAAACTTTAAATAATACAGGTTATGTCTACCATATCGACCAAACCACAGAGAATTTTGTGATTTGAACCTGCAATTTAGTACGAATTCTTCAGCGGTTGTTCAGGGGTGTTTAAGGAGAGTTAGGAAAAGCAACGCAAGCTCTAAATAATATAGGATACGTGAACGCGTGTCTTACATATTCGACCAAACTCCCCTAGATTTTATAATTTGAACCTCGTACCAAAGTACGATCTTTCTTTATTCATTCATTCATCGGTGGTTCGACAGCTACAAGCAGAACGAGGAAAAACAGCAAACCCACCAATATATATTCTATTATATTATATGGGCGACGATGAAGAATGGAAGATGGGTCCAAAATGAAAGTTAATCACACCGCAGATGCCAGGAACAGATCACATCACATCGTGGTTTGTTGTCTTTTCTCGACCTGTTGATAACCCTGGCCTTATAGCTGAAGACGGCTCAGGAATGGAAAATCCGAGATATTGTAAATTCATCAATTCGCAGACCTCAAGAAGAGGATCATAAAAAATGTGATTGATCAGGGTTAACACAAAAATTTTCCGGGGTCCTTCAATCGTACCATGTGTGCTTTAACGTGTATTACTTTTCACGACCGATTGTTGGTAGAGCTTACCTTTTTTAAGCTTTCCACTGAACCGTGCAATGTACACTTTGAGTATTGGCATCGAAAAACGATTAATTTTTTCCCTTTTGCAAAGACTCGGAAAGAAAATAAAACCTGCCTTTTCCTTTTTTACACCATCCCTGCGTTTTTAATTAAATTGTAAATTGACTCCTCGGCTGTCTTGGTTTCGCCGGCTTTAACGTTTTCAATACTTTCGCATTTGAAGTGTTTTATGCGTTTCCGTGGCCTGTCAACCGGCGACGGTCGAACGCCTTCGTGGCTACTGACATGTTTGTTCGATAGGGCAGACTCGTTCGACCAATTAGTACGTCAAATCGGACGTGCGATCGTCACTCGCACGATATCCCCGTTGGCACTTTTAACCTCAGGTGGGAAAAAATGAGAGCGAAAATGCCATTCAATTTATGAAATTTTCTTAATAATGTGTCGGTCTTTTAAACTTTCTAATTATGAAACGTCGTTAAATAGTAATTCTGAAGATTTTATAATTTTGTAAAAATGGCCCCGGATGAGTTCAAGAGTTAAACTTGCGGCTTGGTCGTCTGAACTTTCCACATTTTGTTCAAATTCCCGACAGTTTACTCTTGACCTTGTCTCACCCAGTATTGAATATGTGGAAAAGGTGAAACGGTTAGGATAAACGGACCGAAATATTTAGATCGGAGTTATTTGCCAGGATGAAATTATTCATTTTATTGGTAAACAGTTGAGCGTTTTATTCTACTCGGTGTTTTGTCGAGAATCAGCGTCGTCTTCGGCCTGAGAAAGTTTGTTTTTGGATTTCTTTCATACAGAGATTTTTTTCAACGAGGGAGATGGTTCAATTTAGAGTTTAGTTTTGTTCGGAAAACAGAAGAAATCCGCCGGAATGACTGACACCCAGTAAAAGGGCCGGGAGCAGGACGCAAGACACCGGTATTAATCATCCCCTTTCCCTCCCCTACGGAGCCATGAGAAAATAAGTTCAACCCTTCGTAATTAACCTGTCAGTCGTCAACCGCCCTTAGGAGACTTTCCCCGTTTTCCCTCGTAAACTTGGAAATTTCGGACAGACCGTCGAGTCACGGATAGAGAGCTGAGGTGGTCGATGGCGATGGGGGTAAACTCGGTTCAACATAAGAATTTCCAGGAGCCTCCCCCACCTCCTTTCTAGCATAATCCCCTCCTCCCATCCCCCTTTTATCTCCCTTTCTCCGTCACCCTTCCCCCACACCCGTCCACCCGATAATAAGAAACCCAAGATCCGCCCATGGGATTTTTATGGTCTTCTACCGCGCTTCGAACACTTTTTTTTACTCCTGAAATTTACTTACTTCTGCCATGAGTCTCTCATTACATTTCCACGAAATTTACTAATACTCAGACCTACCTTTTTTTGAACTAAGTATTTCCATGGCAGTTGATTGTTTAAAAAAAAGGCTAACCAAGAAGTCACATCCTGTATGATTTATAGTCGTGTATTGTTTCTCCTCGCCCTGCTTATAACCCCGACCAATCGCTGAAGATGGCTAGAGAATAGAACATCGGACCAATTTGCAATTTCATCACTCAGCAAACCTCAAGAAAAGGCTGTATATTATGCAGTAATTTACTGTTTCTCCTTGCCCTGCTTATTTCCCTGACATTTTAACAAAATTCCTTTTGAATTAATTGCTCGATGGGCCACAGATTTGCTTTCCTAGTCAACGTAGTACGTTTTATTATTTAGTAATCATAAGATGCGGTGTGGTGTAATGTAGGTTTCAGAAAAACATTTTCTTTATCGTGCCAAAGTTTCGATCTTTATTGAGATCATCTTCAGGGCCTGGGGTTTACAAACATAGTTTACATTCAGAAAGTACATATAGGATGTGGAAAAGTGAATTTATACAATGCAAAATATATTTTACATTCAAGCAAAGTATTTCTACTCACTCAAACTGTTTGTCTTGTGTGCAATTCACTTTTCCACTTCCTATATGTACTTTCTGAATGTAAACTATGTTTGTAAATCCCAGGCCCTGAAGATGATCTCAATAAAGATAGAAACTTGGCACGATAAAGAAAATGTTTTTCTGATACGTACATCACACCTAGACCGCACCTCACGATATCTGAATAATTATCTATTAACGGTCACTATTCTGTACACACTAAATGTAAAAGTTAAAAAAAAAAAAATTAAACCCAATTCATTCAAAGCGTATACTTCTGACTTTTGCCAATTTTTATTTGTAGCCTCATTTAATACGTTCCTACGTGCTATTTTCTTCTGCTATATAAAAAAACAAATTATAGACTGATATGTTATAACCTGCAACTTACTTTCCTTGATATAGTCGTAAAAACTATGTTTGTGTGATTTGGAAAGGAAAACTGATAAAAAATCGATGAGAAAAAAGTAAAGAAATGTAAAGTAGAAATTACTGAAGTAAAAAAAAAAGTAGAAAACAGAAAAAAGTAATGATAAAATAGATCGATTTTGTAAACTTTATGGAGAAAGTGTGAATTTTACTGACTATTAAAAATTTAACTTATTTTGGCTTGGAGGTGGGGGGGGGCTTCAATGCTAAGTATTCTCCAAAATACTGATTGTCTGAGTGGATTTCTTAAAGGCGTGTGATTAAATAACCCCCGGTTATGATGGATAACCGCATTTTGCAGCTTATTTTAATAAAACCCGGCGTTAATTTTCAAATAAAGCGGTACAGAATGGGAATGTGAGAATTTATAATCCGAGCTTTAGTGGACAATTAACAACAACTTGTGTCTATGGTCTGTAAAGTCAAGCTTTTTTTTTATGATGTATGCATGCTTTAGCACTTCGTATATTATCGAGTGGCCTGCTTATAACATGATCGAAATTGTGTGATACAGGATGTTCCATACCGTGTTTGACCTTCCGACCAAAGTACGTTTTGTATTTTGGTCTGCCTGTCCTCACGTTCGGTTTGGTCTGTCAGATGCGACCTCAATAAAAGGCTACATCACACACATTATATAGGTGTTTGTTGTTTTTCCTCACTCTCTTTATAACACTGACCAATCGCTGAAGACGGCCGAAGAATAGAATATGAGACCAAATGGCGATTTAATCACCCCGCAGGCCTTATTAAAAGGTCACATCGTGAATTATATACCGCGTTGTTATTTCTCCTCGCCCTGCTTACGAGCCGGAGCGCTCCAACCAAGATTGGCAGACCAAAATGATCGGTTACGACCAGATTTGTTTCGTCACTATGACAGTCACTTTTTGGGAAGTTCTGTATTATACATTTTGGATTTTTTTCTCTCGCCCTGCTTATAACCGTGGCCGACAAGTGAAGATCTTGAAACGCGTCGCAGTTTAAAAAACTACGTGAACAGACCGAACAAAATGAACGTTAACGACCAAATTTTAGCGCAGATTCTCCAGATGGGTCTCATTAGTGTAAAACGGCCCTTTTGTAAAATGATTTGATTGTTAACCGAAGATTAAAAATGGCATGTCATAGCAGCAGATAATAATTTGATAATAAAACTGTTGTTGATTTCATGTATTGAAAAATGATTCTGATGTATTAAAAAAAGCTGCTCACATTCCTACAGTTAAGATTAAAAAAAAAAAAAAGAAAAGGAAAAACAACAGTGACGGTATGTACTTATTTGTTATGATTTGAATCCTCCTTAGGTTAGTTTTTGGTGAATGTTTTTTGTTTACAAACCGTCACATTTTAAAAGTAAGTTAATTTAAAAGTGCAATTAATAAAGTTTGCTTTCATGCGGAAAAAAATCCTTCGTTGGTCAATTAGGCTAAGGAAAAGGTTTTCCGACAACTGGCCTTTGATGTTAAAACAATTATATATATGTATATTTAAAAAAAGAAACTTGAATCTCCCGGAAGAGAGAAAATTCCCGAAAACACCGAGGGACGAGATAGTCCTGGAAGAATAGATGGTGGGGTGCGATAAGTTAATTGAGAAGGAGGAAGTGCCGTAGATGCGGGGGCGGCGGTTGCCGGGGGCGGCAGAAGAAATAAATGCGGTCGAATATCGTAGAATTGTATAGGCCTTGAGTACGTCGCCATTTTGCTTTCGGGGGTTCCAGGACCGGGGGCAGAAAACTGGGGTGCCGAGAAGGGGGTGGGGTTAAATCAATATTGCTCAGAGCACACTCTTTCTTCTCTCGCTCACTCTCTCTCTCTCTCTCTCTCTCTCTCTCTCTCTCTCTCTCTCTCTC
>CM077101.1:18423157-18455927 GCA_039619505.1 Cimex hemipterus
GCTCTCTCTCTCTCTCTCTCTCTCTCTCTCTCTCCCTCCCTCCCTCTCTCTCTCTTTCCAACGAAGTCAACAGGGGTTTTACTTCGAGCAGAGCTCGGCAAAAAAAATTAATGTAAAAAAAATCGAGATAAGCCTTTTATATCACGTCTTTGAGATGAAGTTCTTCCTAGAAGCCATCACCTAGGGCGTCTTTGCCAATCCCTACATGTTTTCACGCGTTTCCATTGTTCAATTAATTTATTGAATAAATAGAACACAGCATCCCTAGAAATGAATTAATTATGTCCTAGGGGTTACAAATAACTCAGGTCCTTTTTTTTTGCATCCATTGTAAATGATAAATTGCACCTATTCCTTGTTCGCTAGTGGATTGTCTTTCTGTCGGTTAACTGATTTGGACACATAAATAACGAACTGTATAACACACTTCAATTTAGAAAAAATCGAAATACCCTAGATTTTGTAATTTGCTTTTTGGCATTTTATCATCTTCAGTGGTTGTTTGGAGTTATAAGAAGGGAGAAGAAATTCTTCAAACCCACTACTTTACAATACAGGATGTGACAAAAACGTGTCTGTCTTGTCGACCAACTCTACTTTTTAATTTTCTCGTTTGTCTATTTACGTTGTTTTGATCTATCAGATGCAATTCGGCATTTTGCCATCTAACAGTATCTGGTCAGAGTTATAAGCAGGGTGAGGAACTAATCCAACACTGTATAATATTGTATGTAGGTAAATTTGACATCGACCGAAGCCAGACTTTGGAATTTGGTGGTTACCGATTATTTTCCTCTGCCTCATCTTTTGCTCTTTGTCCTATCAGAAGAATTTTGCCATTTCGACATCTTCGTTGCGTCTCCGGAAGTTGAGGCTCCTCGGAGTTGAGGAAGTGCTTGTGCGAAATCACATTTTAATTAATATATGACACGTTTTTGTACAGTGGTGGTTTTGTTGTCTTTCCTCGGCCTGCTTAAAACCTTGACCCACCTCTGAAAATGGCGAAATGCCGAAAATGTCAGACCAACACATCGGGGATATCGAAGAAAAAATAAAAAAATAAAGTGGAGCTTTCTCTTGAAAAATTATTGACCAATAATTGCCAAATTTTTGATAACTCTTCGCTAATATCTTTGATTGTTTATATTATGCGCAAAACTACATCTTCAGCACGTTTTTAAAGTTAAATATTTTAATATAATCTTGTTAATACGTGGCAAAACAAGCATTAATGAAATGTAAGTAGTAGTAAAGTAAATTAAAATGTTTAAACATGCAGTTTTTAATTTCATATTTTAGATTTCCTGATCACAAAATTTTTTAAAACTTAAATTACCTTTTTTTAAAGAATGAAACTTGTCCAGTGAAATTCCGAGCTTTAGAAGTGGTTCAAATAATTTTTTCAAGGTTGGAAATCATGTATTTTGATGAAATTCCAACTCTCATTCAATGCGTAAGAAAAGTAAAATAATCGAAAATGCTACTTGACTAATATCAAATCATCCTAATATTTCATGATCAAGTGGCTTTTTCTTCAAAAAGTGCCTTCAAATGTATTAATAACTGTGACCTGTAAACTGTCAATTTTGTGATTACCGGAAATCTTTTCTTTGGAATTTTTTTCTTTTGATTTAAGAGTCATCCAAAGCACAAAATTAAAATGTGTTGAGTAGAAATTCAGTTTAAGTAAACAAAAAAATTTAAAAATTAGTTCCCGCAAAAACTGCTCGCTACCCCGTTAAAAACCATTTTTCTTTCTGACTCAACATTAGGAAAAAGGACACCCGATCATATGCCTCCTTGATTCTTGGTTCGTTCGATTAAGCTTGTGGAATGCTCGGAAATATGTTACTGGATGTGTCGAGGAGGTGGGCGTAAAGAATCACATGTGAATATAGACTGATTCACACTCTTGTCTAATTAACACATGGAAAACCTTGTGACGGACGAAATGGCAATTATGCATTTGTAAAAGCGGGACAAAATTCAAGTCTGTTTATGACCGGCTCGCCCGATACAAATCGTCGGTGTATTTCGTCTTACAATTCTTCTGTCGTTTCAATTACTAAATAAAAGTCCATAAAAGGCTTCTTTTCCACGTCTTTCCAAGCCATGATCTCTCACCCTGGTTTCCATTAGTTGAAAAATGTTCTTTCCACGGGAGATTTTCCCGACAATCAAGCATGTCCTAGGCCGAGTATAGATAAATTCCAGTCAACTTTATTTATTGTTATTATTCATTTATTTATTTGGTTTAAATATGTTGAACGTGGGTCACTATTTTCCTTAGAATACATTTATCACGTGTTTTTTGTTTTGTTTTATTAATTTGAAATTAAATCGTTTTAATTTGAAGTTCAAAACGTAAATTTGAAATTTAAAAAAAAAGTTGAATTAAAATTTAAAATATTTAATTTGAAGTTGCAAATAAGTTCAATTCCAAATTTCAAAAGGTTAGTTTGAAATTATGCTTTAAAGAACTGGTTAATTTGAAAAATTTAAAACGCTTGATTTCTAATTATAAAGGATTACGGAAAAAAGCTGTTTAATTTTTAATTCAACCAACAGACCAAAACAGTTAATAAAAATCAAGAAAGAAATAGGTGATTATTTAAATTATTAGGAGATTATAAGAATATAAGATAATTTATATTTAAACAAAACACCAAAAGATGCAGGCATTTTACTTTGCATACTTCTATTTTTCCGTTCTATCACCTAAGTTTTTTATTCAATGCCAAAAGTGTTAATTTAAGATTAAAAAAGATAAAATTTCATAGAAAAAACTAACGTTTAATTCAACCTTGTGTTTTTATATTTAATGTTCTATAAATTTGATCTTAATTGTAATTTTTTTCATGTCTTATAAGACCCTAATTATTTTATGTTTAACCAAAAAAAAAAATTCAACGATAAAAAATTTTACTTTTCATGTTTATATTTCATACCTCATTCTAAGGTTTTTCAAAGAAGTGTTAATTTGAAATTAAAAAAGATAAAATTTTACAGAAAAAAAACGTTTCATTCATCCAACAGACCTAAACAGGGAATAAAGATACACATAAAAATCAGAATTAACGAGGGAATCATTTGTTTTTATATTTAATTTTCTATAATTTTTAACCGTAATTGTAATTTTTTTCATATGTCTTTTATGAACCTAATTATTTTATATTTAAACGAATTAACGCAACGATTCATGGATTTCACTTAACCTACTCATATTCCGTACCATCTCCTAAGTTTTTTGCTATTAAAAAAAGGGCTAAGTTGAAATTTGATTTTAAAAAGGGTTCATTTTGAAGTAAAAAATGTGATTTGTTGTTAGAAAGGGATTAATTTTACTGTAAGAAACTATAAGATCTTCGGTGGTTACCCAACTTAAATGGTAGGTTTTTTGTACAGAGAAACTTCCGATTAATGACTCTTCCGTCCTTCTTTTTCTAGTTTTAGTTCTTACATTTGGTCCAGATTTTTTCAATTCCATGCAATCCTTTTGGATCATCTTACAATCATCATTACAAAAAGGCCACACGCTTCGAAGAGAATTGGTTTTGTTCCAAAAACCACTCTGAACACTATAGGGTCTTCGTTCTTCTGAAAACTGCAAAAGACCAGGGGGTAAAGTCCGTTTGTAAAGTCCGTCCAGAGGGAGATAAAACACTGTTCAAACAGAGGGAGGCGTCGTCGGCCTGTTTGCCGGTTGCGGGGGCGGCGTGGAGGCGACTTATGAATGAAATTGCAAGTTACCACCGGTTGGGATGTTTGCCCGCTGAGATAAGGAAGCGATGGCTGGAAGTTGGGTGGGAGAAGTTGGAAGTCATGCGCACCCAACGGGCCCAATAGCCTTAGCCCTCCACATACAACCATCTTTACAATCATAGCAATATTTATTTTCATCCTACGTCCCAGGTTTCTCTCTTTGATTCAACTCTTTACTTTTTTTTCTTTGAAAGTCTCATTAATAGATTGTAAAAACCTAGGGAAAAACTGTAATCTATTGTAGCGTAGTTCACCGAATCGAGTCTTATCACACCCGATGAATCATGATTATAACTAGTCTGACTCTATCTAACGCTTGAAGGATGGGACCAGTTCCAGGGATCTATCGTCGTCTTCCTGGACGCAACTATACGTTCTCAAACATCGACAAAGCCCATCTTTCGAAGATGGCTTGAAGCCGAAACGCGCCCCAGAGTTTAATTTTATTTAAAAAATATTATTTGGAGATCCTGAGATGCGGTCTGATGTGACGTAGGTTTTAGAAAAAAAATTTCTTTATCGTGGCACGTTTCGATCTTTGTTGAGAACATCTTCAGAGCCTGGGCTGTATAAAACATTGGATGTGGAAAAAATCATAATAATATGAAGTTTTGAGTAAAAATTCATTTTTTTCTTTTCTTCTTCTTCACTATTTTCCCACATCCTACATGTATTTGTAAAATTGAACAATGGTTTATAAATCCCAGGCTCTGATGATGATCTCAATAAACATAGAAACATTTATTATGTTTCGTGGTCCGCTTGACTATTTCATTTGTCGCCTAGAATCAAATAGATTGCACGACATTTGAAAATTGGCAAAAAGGAGGGACAATTCAATAAGGTTGGGACTGAGATGTCCGAGTGGATCGAGGTCACGCTAGCTCAAGTAGTAAGAGTAGGAGAGTATCAAGCCGAAGATCGTGGGTTCGCATCCCGCTCGTGCCATTGGCTTTTTTTAATAACTCAAAACCTTAATTAACTGTAATGTATTAATTGATCAAAGGGACCCCAAAATTAGGGTATTATTTAAAAACATTCACTCATCAAATTAGAGATGGTTTATAAGGGGTATTGACGATCTTTGTGTTAACTCTGTTAGGTTGTGTTAGATCGAGAAAAATGATGATTTGTAAGAACCAGCCAGTTAATATTTCTCGATCAAACAGGCCAGGGCCAGTGTTAGATGTTACGTCGAAAATGTAGTCACATTGCGATCCGTTAGGGCGTAGGTAACCAACACGGCAACCATGAATTTAACAGCTGTTTTTTGTTTTCGCACATTTTTATTCTTAAGTAAGCATTAGTTAAATCAGACCAATATATTTCTTTTGTTAATTTCTGAGTCGACCTTATACTCTCATTCGTAATAGATCCCAAATCCTATAAACTTGTACGCTGTTAGACATTAGGATACAAGTTAGGTATGTAGAGGGATTTTGTGTAGAATATAACAACTTTCGATGCTAATGATAAACAGCGCGCGTTTAAAAGAAAAATTTGAGTTGAATCATTGAGAAGGGGTGGAATGTTATCCTCTGTTAAATTTTTTTTAAAAAGAAAAACTGGAGCTTGCGTTGGTTGATGAAATATGTAAACACCTCAAAGTTTGGAGATGTCCTTTGAGCACTTATTTCCCAACAGCTCGAGATACAATGCTGCAAGAAGAATGGGCGATAAATCGTTTTCTGTTTCGACAAAGCCAACCAGTCTAGTGAATACGAATTTTGACAGACATTACTTCAGACTCCACCTGGAGATCTACTTTCGAATCCGATACTCACCCCCCCCATTTTTGACTCCGACTGGAATACAAAAAATTTCGACTGCAAGTTGAAAAAGCAGAACTAAGTCCATTTGGCACAATTTACCCATGCGAACCTGATTGTCTGTCTATAGCCACCAAAATTAAATACCTCTGCTGTCTAGACACTGAACTGGACATCAGTCTCCAGCTATCAAAAATTAAAACCAACGTATCCAACTTGTGCAGGTCAAAACAACCTCACTGTACCTATTAATCCATTAATCATTCATGTTCAATTTTTTTTAACTTGCCTCGTTTTATTGGACTATTGATTCCATTCTATTTGTTTTTTATGAGTATTCTATGTAAATTTTGTCAATGCTGTGAGCATCTAATTTGAAATAATGGAATGGTCCCCCTGGGATTTTGTCTTGTAAAAGCGGCCTGCTGGTTAAAACGCTTGGGTTGGAAGCCCTGCCTTAGGGGCGGTACACCATATCTGTACAGATATTCAGAATAATCATGGGGAAAGTGAACTTCGATCTTTTTCCAAGCATGAAATACATCCAATCAAACTTGTACAACAAGAGTCTAGAAGAACTGATTTCTTAGTCTCACCCAGTGTCCACACACTTTGCATATAGCTGTAAAGATGGCTCCAAACAGTTTAAAAATCGGAAGCTGGGGTATATATCCAATTAATCCGTAAATCTTGGAGACTAAAACCAAAAATGACATACTGGCTGTACGCTGTAAATAAGACCTAAGTTGTCTTATGGCTCATTAATCTGCTTGTATGAAACACCATAACCTGACACATAACCTAAGGGTAATGACCTCAACTCCAATAGATGCTTTAGAAACAAGAAGCTAGGGAATGCTTATACCGACTCTCAAAATAAATTTTGCTGTTCATCTTTACGGCTTGTCTTATTTTAGTGGTATGAAGCATCCACACGAATACCTGTACGGCTTGATATGACCGTCGACCCAAAGTCCATACTTTTTTATATGGCTCGAAAACAGTTGATTGAATCGGATATTGAGGAATAGGCTCAATTAACCCTAGACCTTGTTGAATAAAAACCAAAAATGCCATATTGGCTGCTTTGATAAGACCTAATGTAGTTTCGGGCTCTTTATCAATAAAAACAAAGTTCTTAGGCAGTGTATAAAGATTAGTGAACTTATACCATCATGGGTTATGATCTCAACTCCATCAGCTGCCATAAAAACAGTAAGCTAGGCACTAAACAGACTTCAGAAACGGACAAAGTGGTTCGAATGATTCTTTGAAATTTGGAAAGTATTTTGATGAACATTCAACTCTAAGGCAAGAACTAGGAAAAGTATAAGCCAAAATGCTACTTCAATAATTTCAAAACTGCCTTGTATCTCTGTTTTTCTGGGAAAAGTTCCTTAGAATAAATTAATAACAGCCCGTGGGGGGCGTCGGTGGCCGCAAGGTTCTGTCTTTGACACGGCGCTAATCACTGTAAGGTAAAGGTCCCGGGTTCGAATCCAGCGGCCCTGCATTCGAATCCGACATACTTACAAATGGTTTTTTTTTCCAAAAACACCTGCACTCTGAGGGTTTATATGACCTCTGCTGTTGCGAATCCTCGGAAAAAAATTAAATAAATAAATAAACAAATTTAAAAAAAATTAAAAAATAACAGCCCCGTGCTAAAAGTAAATTTTGTAATGATCAAAAATATTTCGTCTGAATTATTAACCTGAGCATGTAATAAATGTCTTGATTACCTGAAAATTGTTGTAATTAGCCAGCGACCCAAATACGTTTGAAAATTTCCGACCAATCTCACCTCTGTCAGAGTTATCTGAAGTCTTGGAAAATTTAAAATTTAGAATATGTAAGCATCCCGAATCTAATGGGTTGTTTGCAAACTCTCAATTCCGGGGATTTGAAAAAAAAAAAAAAAAAAACACCGCATAAGCCTTACTTGCTTAAGCTTTGTTAACTTCTCAATCGATCCATTCAATAAGGGCAAATTTCCATTGGAACCTTACCTAAGTAAGGCTCTGGACTGTGTATCTCAAAGATTACTTTTAGAAAAATTATCATTATACCATTTTAGAAATGACACCTGATCTGGGAAATAGAAGGCGAGTGGTAAAATATAACAAAAGGTTTTCATCGGAATCTGGAGTAGCAATGCCTCAGGGTTCGATTCTAGGACACATATTGTACATAATTTTCACGAATGATCTTGACAATTACTTTCCCACAATTCACATTACAGCGTGATTGCTTTTCCTAGTGAGATAGAGCTGATCGGACAAAATAATGAACTGAAATCTAATTTGGAAAGGTTGTTCATTCAAAATGGTCTATTGCTAAACAGGTTCTGCTAAGGTTATGATTCGGAACATTTGTACAATCAACCAATAAACCTTCAAAAAAGATCGTAAATCTATCAGAATTTAGAGAGTTTAAAGTACAGGGAACGGGTGTGCTCGGTCGGTGGTACTTAACTCCCCAGGAAAATTAATTAAGTACATATAAGTAGAATGGCTAGATGTACGTCAGTACGAAGCCAAGGAGGTCTAAGGTGGGAAAAGTACAGTTGCAAAGAAGCATTTACTAAATTAAATATTTTGACTGTTAGTGGCGTCGGAGGCCGCAATGGGTTAGGCGTTGACACGGCGCTCGTCGCTGTAAGGAAAAGGTCCCGGGTTCGAATCCAGCGGCCCTGCATTCCAACCCCGACATACTTACAAATGGGCTTTTTTTTCTTCAAAAACACCGGCACCCTGAGGGTTGATATAACCAATGCTGTTGAAAACCCTCGAAAAAGAAAAAAATCGACTTTGCTCAGCTTATATATTTTACAATTTGTGATGTATTGCTGCAAACAAAGTGGGATTAAAAAAATTAAATCTGTAAATAATCACTATACTTGATTACCTTAAAACATGTATAAAACCTTATACCGCTTCAAATATTGGGATATTGGGCGGTAAATTTCGTTTTATTAATCAACCAGATGATGTCAGACTGTTATCAGAAAAAAATTAAACTTAAGATAACAAAATTCTTCTATTAACGCCTTTTAGGACTTTGTCTCTTCATGTATTAATAGTGGGATGAAAATTAATTAATTTGTACTACCTTTAATAAATGTAATGGCAAAATTTGTATTTTGTTTCCTTAAAGCGATAAAAATTTTATATCTTTGTATTAGAGGATTCATTTTACATTTTGTAAAGAAATAATAGGCAAACAACTGTAGCTGGCAATAATTTAAAAAACACTCCGGAGAATAATTTTTATTGTGTATGAAAGCTTGTTTTTTGCTTTAAGGGGTCGGGAAAAATGATTAAAATTTTCTTTTTAAACATGTGCCCACACGAAACAAAGGAAACTCCATTATGTTTTCAATCGCGATTTATTTCACCCCGTTCTGTTTTCAGCTCGGGACGGAACGCGTATTTTTTCTGCATGTTTACAGGCGACAGAGCGAGCGGCGCCTCATAACCGGTAATTGTCCGTCTCCACGGTTGTCCCTTCGTTTTTCAACAGCTATTCAAAGGTGATCCGCCTCACTATAGAACTATATCGGGTGCTACGAACCGGTTGAAAAGACATACAATGACTCGCCTTAGACCAACATTTCCTTCCTTCCGGAGTGGAACTCCAATGGCAAATCGAACTCTTAATTAGTTACTGTCAAAGACTTGACAAAAAGTGCAGTCGAAATGAGAGTTGACGTTGAATGAGAAAATATTTGCATGGTGTATATTTCACATTGAAAAAACAGATGCATATCAAAAAGGACCTACCGAATTACATTTAATTCGGCTATTTAGGACTTGCGACTAGCCATCACATTGACGCGGAATCCCCAGAAAACTTTAACCAGTCTGAAGACCGAAATATGTTTTGAATATCACTATGCAAGACATTACTGCGACCATTTTGGGCATAAGGTGTGAACTATGGGGCTGCGCTAAGCCAGGTAAATCCTTCCAATCAAAAACTGGCTGGATTATCTAAGACAGGATTTGAGCATATGTCATTTGGTTTAAACGAATCTGCCAAATGAATTGCAAATGTGTTAGCCATCGTCTCCTCGCTTTCCTCTTTCTTGAATTAAATACCTAATTTTTTTGGATGCTTTATAGGTATTCTTTTTAGTACTTTAGCATTTTGTATTATTCCCAACTGCATCTCTGTATGAGATTAAAATTTTCTGCCTCATGATCAAGCTGATCGTTTGTCTCTAAATTAACGTTTAGCCTTGAAATATAAAACTTTTACAGCCTCCATCTATCTGACTGACACTATGTCTTTTCCGTTTTCTTTCCCTTCATGTAGTCTTAACATGATTGGAGAATGGACAGAGCTTAGAACAAAATTTGTCTCGACATTAACTAAATAAGGTGAGACTTTTCTTGATAAAAAAAACCCTAACGAATCTGGTATTTTATTATCTGTTGGCAAATAAGTTGGCTTACCTGTTTATGATAGTTGCATCTCATCATGTCGATCATCTTTCTTAGTCGTTAATCTTGACTCCCCACTCGACAGCTTTTGCATGGAACTACTCACCTAGAATGTATCTCACTACTAGATTTTTCAGAAAGTTTGTGTAGTTGTCAGGTTTAAAATGGGCAATAATTTGCACCAATTTTTAGTGTTTTCTCGAGTGATTTCATAGAAATCATGGTTAGCTGTATCTTTTCGTTTTGTCGTTGTTAGTAGTAATCGATGTTATCTTTACCTATGACGACTATCAGTGAAGGCCATGATTTGATTAAGGAAACAACCCTCCACTGTACATAAATAACAAGGTTATCAAATTAGGTACTTAGGAGTAAAACTAAAAAGCAGACTGGAATCCGGATCAAGTAAGAGAGAGAAAACGTAACAAGTTTGGACAACTACGAGGACTTTCAGTACCGAAATCATAGATTTGATTTGGATTGACATAGATAGATAGAAATCATAGATCCTTCCAAAAGTATCTTTCGATTCATAATAACCCTTATTGGGTTGACTTTCATCTTATCTACTTCCAAATAAACGTTTTACGTTTAATTTAACATGCGGGCCCACTCTGCCATTTATACTGTTGACTATCGTACACATCCCAAGATTATTGCTACTGGATGACACTGCATGTCTTCTAACCTGAATTCAAGTAACCTCATCCAACTCCCCGAATGCAATTTTTCCATCTAACCTTATCCTACAAGCTAAGCTTAAATTCAATTTCCCATCCTTGTCGCATTAAACGACGATGTCCTCACCCATCAATGCTTAATGCCTTATGCTCAGTGTGCTAATGATGGTTGGTTTCTCTTAACCTCCAGATATCGATTCTTCTTCCAATGAAAAGTCCTTGGGCACAAACGAGAGCAATCTTTTTATCAACGAAAGTTTTTTTAAAATGGTAAGTTATAACAAAGAATCATTTTAAAAAATAGTGTAAAAGGATCCGACCCTTCCAGAAGGGTTTACACAAGTTTTGGATCCATCTTAACTAATACTAGTTGGGTTTAATCTCTTGTTCTCTCATCTAGTTCCAAATAAATTAATCCTTTACATGCCCTTCATGGAATAAAATTTAAAATGTGGTCTTATCCTAACATTTATAATGCTGACTGTCCTGCACATCCCAACACCTTCATTACCACAGGGTGGCTCCGCATGTCTTCTAACCTGAATCCGTGCAACCTCAATCTAAGCTTTCTATCCATCATAATCCCTTAAATACAATTTACCATCCTGTGGCCATGTCGCCTGAAATTACGACCTCGAGACCTCCCGTTAATCCCTCATATTGAGTGGCAGCTGTGTTTTCTCTTAACCTGTGTCCTCCGAGTCATGCTTCTTCCGATGAAAAGTCCATTTATACTGAATACTTTCCTTCTTATCCCTACACCATCATTACTTAAAGGTTATGCTTGGTGCTTGTTTTTAAACAAGACATTTCTGCGAACTTTCTGGACATACTGCGTGGAACTGCAGTTCCGCCGAACAATCCAATCAAAATTCATCAAATTTCCAAAGCTCCTTACTGTATCAATGAACTCATTTTTTGATCAACCGACCGATCCGATCCCACTTCCAAAAGTTCCCAACCAAACTTTTGATCTATCCTGATACCATACTGAGGGTCTTAGGTCTTATGGGTACAATGTTGGAATTAATGTGTGATTTAATAAAACAAACCAAAACTTTATCATTTTTTATTGTCAGGTGCCAGTTCATCTCGATCGTAGTAAAACGTTAAATATCCTTAAAAAAAATTCATTTTCGTGAATTTTTAGTTATTCAATAAATCACGCAACTTCGATAATAAATCCAATAAAAAAAAAAGTTTTAATTTGACCGTACCGGGTCTAAGAAAAAATGGTTGTTATGGGTTAATGTCCTTCCTAGTTAACAAAAAGGAAGAAAAAAAAGCCTTCCGAATTTCGTCTAATTATAGTCTCGCCTGGGCTTAAGTAGAGTTCTTGAGGCTCAAGTTTAAGCCGTTCTTCGGAAGATAATGCTTCCCTCCTTGGGTAGAAATGCCAAAGAGCGTTTACGTGCTGGCGCTCCTTTCTATTGATAGCTAGATCAACTAGTCCGTGATGCCATTAAACCGAGAGCTACTATTCCTTTCTAAACCCGTCCTGCCCGTACTCCGACCCCCCCGACTACCAGAAGACCTTCACTCCTTGCCAACATAATTCATCTCTCTCTCTCCAGCTCACGTTTGTTATTCCCGAGTAGGAAAGTTTCAATTTTCGGGCTATTAATTGCCCCCCCCCCCCGAAAAAGTTATAAAATCGGTTCAACTTCAAAACTTCTTTCTTTTTATTTGTTGACTGAAAAACCGGCAGCCGATATACAAAGAATTTTGATTCATGGAACCTGAATATTCTTCATCTTGAAATTAAACGGTGTAAGAATATAGAAACGCGTTCGAAGGAGGCGATTAAACAGACAAACTTCTGATACATGGACAATTAGCAGACCAACTTATAAAACTTAACAATAAATGTTTTTACCTTTCATTTCCGCCTTGTATATAGTAATTATAGTCTGTATCGGGTTCTATGTTAATAAATAATAGGATACAATTTTGTTTGACCATCTTAAATTTAAATGATTATTCAGAGATCTTGAAATGCGGTCTGGTGTGATGTAGGTTTCAGAAAAACGTTTTCTCTATCGTGCCAACGTTTCGATCTTTATTGAGATCATCTTCAGGGCCTCGTTTGGCACTCTCGACACGACACGCAAGAAAGGCACACAGAAGACAAACACTTTGAGCCCTGATGATGATCTCAATAAAGATCGAAACGTAGCACGATAAAGATGTTTTAGTGAAACCAACATCACACCAGACCGCATCTGACTATCTCTGAATAATGATCGATTAACGGTCACTGATCACCACACATTAAATTTAATTTTTGTATGTTGTTTTTATATCGATAAAAAATTAAAATATCCGCTAAAATTAGAAATATGTATCCCAATTATAACCTTGTTCTTAACGAAAATCCATCTACAGTAGAAAATAAAATTTTCTACCTCTTGTACATGAATTATACTGACGGCATCGTTTACATTTTTGTTCCAGGTTTGGTTTCAAAACAAAAGGAGTAAAGAACGAAGATTGAAGCAGCTGACGTCAATGGGTCGGGGTCCGTTTTTCGGAGGGACCAGGAAAATGCGCGGCTTCCCGATGAACCTGAGCCCCGGCGGCTTGGAAGAGGGTCCACCCGGATTTCCCTATTTCACCTCCGACGCCGCCAAGTTCGACTTCGGCTACCCACCACCTCAAGGATTCCATCACGAGTTCTTCGGAGGACACCATCCACCACCGCCGCCTTTCAACCCCACAGGTGATTTTAAAAAAAAATATTTTCTTATCCCTTGACGCCCTTTGAAGTGTGGCCCGGGGCAGGCGTTTGCCCAATCCGGTTTGATAAAGACAGGGCACGATACTCTCTTCTAACGGCATTTGTTTCCGATCCAGTAATGACATTAAGATTTTGTAACTCAGGTAAAATGATTCAAATAAAAAGAAAATTTTATATTTCAGCCGAAAGGAATTTTTCAAAATTACGCAATACCAGACCTCGGTCTTATACGGACGGTCCCCATGGCGTAGCTCTAAGGGATGTCAACACATAGGTCATTTGAAACCCAAAGCATGCACTTTATAAACCTAGACTCTCGTTCATTCCTAAATACATTTTTTCTATTTACATACAATTTATTCGTGTAGGTTTGTGGAGTATTCGATATTCCTCCAACACCCATTGCACATTCACTCTAAGAGCACGCAAAAAAAAAAAAAAAAAAAAAAAAAAAAAAAAAAAAAAAAAACGATAGTGCTCAAGCGCGATTCTCATTTCATTTCATAACTACACGCTTTCTATATGGAGCCAATCAACTGGCACGACCGGCTTTGACATTCCAGGGTAAGACCTCCGATTTATTTGTCCCACCACCGAACTTAAGCTCCATGGCTGTCAACCGCTAAGTATTTCAACCACAAAGCAAGATGTTTGTAAGCCTGGAGCCTCGTTCATTCTGAAATACATTCTTGTCGATTTATATAACATTTATTCAAATAGTACGGTTAGATTGTTGATATTTCTCCGTTAGCTATTGCACTTTCACGCTAATAAATTCATTCAGTCTTAAAATGCAAAACGATTTTTTAAGCTTTGGGGTCTGGCAAAAACCAACAAGATGAACGAGAGCTCTAGATAAAAAATGGAGATGCACAATAGATCAATACTGTTCGCGGTTTTACCCTGGGCCCTACATAATCAAATCTCGCTCTAATACACTTCACCCTAATAAATCCATTCACTTTTAAAACACAAAAAATTATTTCTACCAAGTATATAATAAAACCTCCCCGGTACCTACAACAGTTTGCTGTGTTCAAGCTAGATTCCTACATGCCCTCTATATGGAGCCAATCAACTGGCAACCTTTAATTAAGGATTAAATTTACCTAATTTTTTTTAGTAAATCACATTATTAAGTTGACACAGTGTGTATAAAAATGGGTTTTTTCTCATATAAAAGTTTTTGACTATGGTTTCGCGAACCTGTAGTCGTTTTAGGTCATTCACAGACCACTGGAGTAATGACGATTTCGTCTGGCAAACTAAAGCAGGGAGGTTAAGCGGACCAGGATAATCGGGAACAATATAATAAAAGTTATGTTAGAGTTATTCCCGTACATTGCATAACAAATTTGATTAAGTGTCAATGGGATTGGCAGACTCATAAACAATTGCCAAATTGTGAAGACATACTGTTTATATTAATTTTGTATCAAAGTCGATAAGGATTTCTTAAATTTACCTTTGTCTGGTTCGGTAAAACGTTTTGTCTCAGCCCTTTTCGCTGTCTTTTAACATGTAAGATTTTTTTAAATTTACTTTCTGGATTTCTTTGTTCGTTTGGCGAGTTCCGTTGTTGAAAGGAGGAAAAAGAAAAAAAAAGCAACAGCAATTAATGTCCGACAGAAAACGACTAGCATCAAAACCAAAACTGTTTTCCTTTTTTATCTTCATCTTCTTGCCTCTGGCCTTGAGTCTGTGCTGGTAATTTCGTTGTTCCTTTCAACGGTTTAATAACTCGCTCTCCTCGTAGCTGACTTGTCAAAACAGCACTCCTTCTGTACATGGCCCGGACATTCGGAAACTCAACCCTCCCACGCTAAACGGACGTTAAATCTCAATTTATAAGCCGCCTTGGGAAATATTAAAAAAACCCTTTTTAATAAAACTTACAATGAACCTGAGAAAACATCAACATTTCAGAGGTTTTTGGCCTGAAACGGGGAGTACGTGTTATTATTTTTACATGGCGGTCATCAGAGTCTCACATCGCCTTTCTTGGATTGGATTATGGATTGTGGTTGGAAGGAATTGTTCCATATTACGTCCACTTCCCAGGGAATCGGCCGTTCATCAATGTACTAACTGACCTAGGAGCCGAGCATGCTTTTTTTAAAATTTATTTTCTTCCTAAGAGCATACATTTTAAAGTTATTTATACCGTTCGATTTTTTTCTTCAATCTACGATAAGATTCTATTAAATGAAACCAGTTGCAAGAAAGTTACAAAATGATTTTAAAAAATCAGGGAAACTAGGTCTAAAAACCAATTCTGATTCGTTTTAAGAACACATTACAAGCCTTGAATATAATTTTTCGTAAAAATAGACATTTTTTGACTGGATTGGCTTCGGTAAGACTTTCTTTTTCTCTCATGTCCAGCGTTTCTCTTTAAAAATTCACAACTTTATTTTATCCAGATTCAACACCGTTGGAAAGCTGAATTATTACATTGTCAGTATAAACGAGATAAATAACGATGAAATGAACAAAAACCACTTGGATGTTTTCTTTTCTATCTCCAGTACTGTATCATTTATGGAGACACGGTTTATGCTGTTACGTGCAATTTATCGGCTTCCAAACTTTTCTAAAGTTTCCAGAAAATGAGTGGCGTCATTTGTAAGTTATCATTATTTTTGTGATTTTCTGGAAACAAAACAGCCGCTTTTATAAGGCGAAAATTTGATTCAACGAATATTTTTATAAAACAATTAATTAAGGTTTTTAGTCGAGAAAAAAACGTCAAGGGCACGAGCGGGATTCGAACCCACGATCTTCGGCTAGATACGCCGCACCTCTACCACTTCATCTATATATACTTAATATTCACTCGGACCACAAAATTAATGAAAATCCAAACCGATTACAAGACATTTGAACAATGGCAAAAAGGAGAGAAATTTCAAAAGGTGCGGTTGAGATGGGACGTTAATGTCCGAGCGGATCGAGGTCACGATAGCTCAAGTGGTAGAGCAGCTGCGTATCTAGCCGAAGATCGTGGGTTCGAATCTCGCTCGTGCCATTGACTTTTTTATCTCGACTAAAACCTTAATTAATTGTGATATATCAATTGGTCAAGCGGACCCCGAAATTAGTGAATTTTTATAAAAGAAGACAACAAAAACTGATTTTGTAAAACCTAAATCAGATTTTTTATAAGAACCATAAAAAAAAAGCTCTCTAATATGGGAATTTTAGTAGCGAACAAAAAAATAGATATTGCTTTACTGGATTAAGTTCGAGTTAATTTCCTTCTCCGATATCCAGTGTTTCAATAAAAAAATACATAACTACTCCGAATTGTTTTCCAATGCCCCACGTTATGACAACCGTTGAAAAACTGAAATATCCTTCTTTCAGTATATATCAACTTCTTTTGTATTATTTGTCATTATAAATGAGAAAATAAGGATGAAATCGACAAAAATGCTTCAAACGGTTGATGTAGTGATCTATCGACCGAATTACTTCTTTCAATTAATTACTCTTTTTAAGTGTGGTTTTGATCGAATTGAAAAAGTTATCGTCGAGCGGGATTCGAACCCACGAACTTCGGCTAAATATGCCGCTTCTCTACCACTTGGTGTCAGGTTCTAGATCCCTTCAATGGCTCCAGTAGGACTGTTAACTTGTTCCTGAATTACGACGATTTGTGTCATTTTCGAAATACAAATCACGTCATTTAAGGACGAAGGAGAAAAAATTGGATTTTTTATTCCAAAAATTTCTCTTCGGTGAAGGGCTTCATGGGTGAATAACACGAACTTTGTTTTTTGGCAAAAGAATTTCTAGTATGCGAGATTATACATGTACTATATATCTGCCAGCCTAATATGTGTATCCTATATACCTTTTCAACTTCTAATTAACCTTTTTAATTTCAATTTAATGTTGTTTGCCTTCAAACTAACTCGTTTTAATTAAAAAATAAGCCTTTTAGTTTAAATTTAATCTTTTTTAACTTCAAATAAATCCTTTTTAATTAAAACATGAAAACTTTTAGTAGCAATTTAATCTTTTTTAACTTTAAATTAACACGGTTTAATTAAAAATGAACCATTTTCAGTTTCAATTTTATCTTTTTTAACGAATTATCCCGTCTTAATTGAAAAATGAAACTCTTTTAGTTGCAGTTTAATCTTTTTTAACTTCAAATTAACCCGTTTTAATTAAAAAACCAACCCTTTTTAGTTTCAATTTAATCTTTTTTAACTTAAAAATTAACCTTTTTTTAATTGAAAATGAATCTCTTTAGTTTCACTTCAATCCTTTGTAACTTCAAATTAACACGGTTTAATTAAAAATCAACCCTTTTTAGTTTCAATTTAATCTTTTTTAACTTAAAAATTAACCATATTTTAAAACTTCGAATTAACCGGTCTCAATTGAAAAATGAACCCTTTTTAGTTTCAATTTACTTTTTGTAAACTTTAAATTAACACGTTTTAATTGAAAAGTCAATCATTTTTACTTTCAAGTTAATCTTTGTAAATTCAAATTAACCTATGTTTATTGATATGTTATTGAAAATATCAACTTTTTTAGCTTCAAATAGACCCTTTTTTTAAACATAAAGTTAAATACCTGTATATTTGCTATTTTTTAAATAAAATAATTTGCAATCTTAGAAGCCTGTACATAACTACACGTAATGGCTATAGGACGGCGGTAATAACATTGAATTTAGATTAAATTCAGGCAAGATATGAATTTTTAAGCGAAACGATGGACGTCGGAGAAAGAAATTAACCCGGAACTCAATCCGGTCAAACCATGTCTATTTTTTTGTTTGATGACAAAACTTCCTATTTAAGGGTTTTAGAGAGGTCCTAAAATGAATCCGAGTTAAGAATTTTTAAGAAAAGGAGAAATAAAATTGCCTCCTTTGTACGAACTCCAGCGAAAAAATGTCTTCTTTTCGATCTCCATGAAAATTGATATCTAATTTTTTTTCAAAGACGCTTTATCATTCCAGGTGGAGGGATGGAAGGCGGCGGCCTAGGTGGAATGACACCCGAATTCGTGAGCGGGGAAGGCGGCGGCCAGGGCGGCGGAGGCGGCTTCATGGGGGGCGGCGGCCAAAACGAACCACAGTCACATCTGCTCCCACCGCCTCACAGAGACAGCCCAGAATTCATCACCGGACAAGGTATGACATAGAAAAAAAACCCAGATAAAATCTCACAGATTCCAGATCAACGGATTTAATAAATTCCAACTGTCCACGGTCAACCCTGACGCCTGTTTTGTTTACTTCTTTCCCGTTTTACAAAAAGAAATGCGATAAGCGTGAGCAATTGCGGCCTGTTTTAAATTCATTTCTATTAAACTTAAAATCGAGTAACCTAGCATTATGTAAAAAACCTCATCAAATGCAGCAGCAGACTCGACAGAAACTGATGATGATATGGTGATATGACAAAATCACATACTATACAACGAATTACGACAAACTACATACAAATACGGACACAGTGGAACGCATACTCATCTCCATAGGAAGCCCTTTAGACGACCGCGATCCGAGGATAGCGCCAAGATGAAATGTCACAACCCCTGGCCGGCTAGGTGCGATCCTGAATCCTTTAATAAATATCCCAGTTATAAGGTCATCTGCCACCCCGTGGAGCGTTGAGATGTCTCAATTGACCAGTACCCTCAAGGTCTAATTTATTCTCAAACCGCTATCCAACCTCATTTAGCAAAACTGTTTAGAATCTCTGTTCCCGTGGAGGAGGACTTACTTTTCTGGGGGACAAGAGAATCGATTAATTCTTTCAACCTTTTCACTGCGATCTAATAACTATGTTAATGACCGGCTAGGAGGCCGGACTAGGACAGGACTAGGCTAGGACAGTGCGCCAACATCCGTGTTAAGAAATAACTTAACTCCGAATTAAAAAACTAAGCACTTTCCTCAGTGCTGATGTCTTTTAATTCTTCAGGCAAGACCGGCTCTGAGCCTGCTTTGCCCATCTTCTTTGGTAGGTAGTTGTTAATACTGATGATGGAGAGGTAAGCACCTAATGTTTATGTTCCCCAAGCACTACAGCACATATTATTGTACTTTTCAAAGTCGAGTTCAATCAACTCGATTCTTTCTCTTAAGAAGACATTGACTGCCAATGCTGCAATTTTCTTCCCTTGGTTTTCTTTTTATCTCAGGCTACGTCTCGAGTCGGTTGTAGTTACGAGACCAGTGGTATAGCAGAAACTTCTAATCTTACCAGCTGAAAGCGCGTACCTTTGCCTTCTGCTTTGAAAGATAGATCTATTAGTTTGTGTTATGCCTGATGATTTTGTTCAGTGCTTAAATTGTCCTTCTCAAGCCACTTTTACAGCTGCGTCTAGTTGTGGCCTTAAGGTTAGAGGATTACTTCTTTAGTTAATTCTAAACCTTCCTGTCCCGGAACTCACGGGAACCTTGTGCTTTTCCATCGCCATTGGGAAATAGTTTGAAATTCAAAGCATAGAATTTAGTGACTTTATGCCTGATGACGTACGAGGTAATACTCTGGTTTGGGAGTATTGGGTATATGGTTCTTCAATTAGTCCAACATATTATTCAGTTGGCAAGTTTTCTGTTTTATATTTGACCTTCCCTAGAGTACAAATTTTCCTCCTATTTAGTTGTAGAAAGGCCAGTGCTGATAAAGGAGTTTAAGATGCCATTCCGTTATCAACTTCGGTTATACTCTGGTTTGGGAGCATTGGCTATGTGAATCTTAATTAATACAACTTCTTGACTGTCCGAAAATAGTAGGTGCGCCTTTCATTTCCTTCAGAATCAATTCACAAAGCTAGACTGCACGTTCCTCAAACTCCGTGGACTTTTGAGACCTAGCCTTGGAGCTATAACGGTCCCATACTTTATATACAGTCGCTCCCTGCATCTGCTCAACCGAATCCACTACCTTTTGCTATTTTATTGCCGTCCCCAACAAGCAACGGTCAGGAGGCGTTGCATCAGTCTTACTAAACTAGCTGGTCAGCCAGTGCACACGAATCTCATATAGCTCAAAATATTTCTCATTAAAATTTTCCATTCTTCCTGATTAAGCGTGTTAAGTCGCTATGGAATTAATCATATGTTAATAATCCGACTCATATTTTCCCTTTTTTATCTCATTATAAATCATTTGGACGTAATTCGTGTTTCGGGTTCATGTTATAAATTAATAAAAAACAGACTAGTCCAGACCTGTAACCTGAAAGAGGTAGCGATTTTTAAAAGTTATGTTACGGTTTATATTTCATCACCTCTTCTTAAAAACTAAACATAATAATAAATGCGGTTCACTTTAAATAAATAAATTATAAATGTGTTGTTTTATAACAACTTTCGGAACTTTCAAAAGTTTTCCAAGTTTTCTACATTTCACATTCGTTGCGTATTATAGTTTCTGATTTGAACACTGCGATGGTCAATTGGCAATGATGACGAAATTACTGGTATTTATCACGTCGCAAGCCGTTATTTTTTTTGTGAGAAAGTCCGCCGAACGCACCGGATATTCTTGACACATTCTTCGGATTTGGGAATTTCGAGGGTTAAAGGAAAGGAGAGGAAAAACTCGGAAAACTTTTGCTATTCCATTTTCCTTATTCAATTTTAAAGTGTTCGCAAGTTTGAAATCGTAGACTTCCCCGATTTAGATGACAAACTTGGAAGTTTCGAAGGTTTGGGCCCTCGGTTCGCCGCCCCATACCCTGATCCCACCCGGTCCGGCCAACTTTTCCTTTTACAGTTGGATCTTTTTCCATCAACATTTACAAATCCGACAGCCCCCGGAAAAATGATCAGAGATTGTCTCTCGCCGACGGCACAACAAAGAGAAATGATAGAACTAACTATTTGGAACGAAAAACGTTTGGCCAAGTCAGTTTCAAGATTGATACAGTGCTGAGCAAAATTTACACTGAGCCAATATGGACTTTAGGACTGCTATGCCCACAGCTGTGTACATTGGAGCCAATACGGGCTTAAGGACTTTCTATATCTACACTGAGCCGATACAGACTAAGGACTGGTGTACTACACTGAACACTGAGCCAATCAATTGACTTAGTTTCGTCTGTCCATAGTTACACTGAGCCAATACGCACTAAAGGACTGCCCACAACTACAATTAGCCGATATGGACATACGGACTTGTATGTCCACAGACATGATTCGATTTTCTAAGCAGCAAAGCTTAATCACGGCTATCCTTTTTCACACTAATCTATGTGCAAGAACAGGTTGAAATTAAACGCGGAAAAATCCACCCACGTAACCTTCAACGACGTTAACTCTCCTTCATCGGACGAAGTGCCCAAGTATCTTCACACAAGGCTGAAAACGACTGATGAAGCGATCCAAAATCCTTTGACGACTGCTTGACAAACGATCCAACTTTATACTAAAACGGATATGGACTGGAAGCCTGGAGTAAACTGTTGCTATAATTTTTATTACAACATAAAAAATCCAATTTTATCGTATTGTATAGTTCCTTTGAGAAATATAATTCAATATATTTGGTAGGAAGCGGAAAGGACGGTATAATCCCGCTTGGTTTGGGCGTTAGAATCTCTTAATAAAGCCTGAAGATTAAAACGAATTCTTATGCACGATTTACTTTTCATCTGGTTGACCACCCAACTGGGACTAATGTTTCCTTGAAAGAATTGCACTTTCCTTGATGTTTTCCTTATCTCCCCTTCAGAAATTCACGACGACAAAAAGGAAATTGTAAAAACTATATTATCCAGCGCGCGCGGGAAACGTTAACCACGATTCGGCGTGAGACTTTATTCCAGGGGAGCTTGGAAAACCGCCCCGGTTTCAGCTAAGCGTAAATAATTGGATGTTTACAGGGTGAAGATTGTTTTTTAGCGTGATATCAACTCTGGCGGGCTGAGATAAGGAGGGAAAACCTATTAACCACCTATGAACTAAACGAGACAACTTGAATTTGTTAATCAATGACCTACGTGAAACAATGAGGAAAAAATCATTAACTTTTCAGCCCTTTAAGTCCGTACATCGGAGCTGACCTCTGTCAAAAGTCGACCGAGATCTGTGCAGATCAATTCTACCATGCTTTTTTATACTCTAACATCTTTTTGGTTGTTTTTAAAATTTTTCTGTTGAATTCGTCGAACTTCGCAGCGCTTTCATTTCTGTATTTCTTTTTGGAACATTGTGAGTGCCTGTTGGGTGAATATTTTTGTATCCTTTCTTTCGTGATAAACTGCGGAATGGACTGAGAAAAAGCACAAAGGGAAAAGCCTTCCCAACGTGAAATAACGATTGAAAAAAAGAGTACTGTGAAGGCAAAGAAAGCAACAATACCAATGACAATATCGTAATATTTATGCCGTTGATATAATAGCTTTTGCGGTAGAATTAACTCTTTTTAACTTCAAATTAACTTTTTTACTTTCAAATTATTCCTTCTTAACTCAAATTAATCTTTTCAAACATCAATTTAACATTGTTTTAACATTTAAATTATCCATTTCTTTAAAGCGTTATGTAAGTTAGTAAAGTAAAATTCCTATATATTTGCAAAATGTTTTTAAAGTATAAAATATTGTATATTAAAAAAAAAAAACCATTTTAAAAGATTACTTTTTAGTTTGAATTTAAAAAATATAAAATAAAATTTAATAAAATTTAAAATAAAATAGTCAGTAAAATAATTATTTTATATAAAAAAATCTAGAATGAATGAAAGAATTATTTTCATATTTAATGTTAAGTAACTTTTACTTTTAATTTTAATTGATTTTCATATAAAATTATTGAAAACTGATGCAAAATTAAATAGTAAAAAAAAAGAATTTATAATACTTTTCAGAATTCAAAATTTGAGACAAGTTCAAAATTCTTTCAATTTCAAATCAATTGTTATAAAATTAAATAATTTTTGTTGTGATCCGAGTTTTTTGTCAATCTAAAACAATTGATTTAAAAAATTTTACAATTTACAAAAATTTTGTTATTTAATTTTAGGCTTTTCATTTTAATTCGAATTAATTTTCATGTGGTATGTGTATTTTTTAAATTGTCAAATTAATAAAAAGGTCCATTAATTTTATGTAACTTCTGATTTTACTTAATTTTCATAAAGTCGTATAAAAGCCAAATTAAATTTTATTATGTAAAACTCTTAATATATAGTTTTTGTGATGGCTTTCCGTCTCCAAACTTTTATCAAGGTTTAAAAAAAAAAGCGTTAATTTCAAATTAAAAAATGGTCAATTTGAATTAAATAATTTATTGCTTTACAAAATGTTTAAATCAAAATTTAAAAAGCTTAATTGAAGTGAAGACGGCTAATTTGACACGGAATAAAGCTATTATAATATGATGTACGTACTCGGGTACCGGTATGACCTAGAAGAGCAGTCTAGAAGTTTTTTTTTAGGAAAACCCAAAGGTGGTATTAGAGGTTTTCTCCCTGAGCTCCCCTCCCCAGTACGACTTTTTGGGGTAATTAGAAAAAAAGTCTACAATTTTCTATGATTTTACCCTTCGAAAAACAAACAAAAACGGTTTTAATTATTGAACAACTCAACCGATTTCCTAAAAACTTGGCAAGAATTTAGAACGGTGTAAACTACAATGTCATAAAATTGGCCTCCGTGAATAAATTAGAACGGGAAATATAAAATTAATCGTTCCAGGTATTTGTGTTGAGGTATTGTCGTTCATCTTTATTTTTCTTGCTTATGATAACAGAAAATGTTTATACAGTACGAAAGAAGAACAAATTCAGATTTTGAACGGCTGTAAAAACGTTTTAATTTGCATAAAATTCACTGAAGTTACAATTATTTTTAAGTAAAACGCCCGGACATCGGAGAAAGAAATGTTTTTTTGTTTACTGTGTAAATTCGTACTCAGAGGTTTTATAGAGTTTTTATAACGAGTCTGAATTGGTTTTTCCAAAAACAAATATTTTTTGGGCTGCTCTCATAAATAAGTTTTTGTTTAAATCAAATTTCCTCCTACCAAAAGGCGTGTCTATATTTCGAAAATCATAAAAAAATATGGAAAATTACTAACGACCCGACTAATCTACTCGAAACTTTACATTAGTTAAGAAGCCTCTAAACCTCATGTAAAGGCATAAACCGTAGGTTAATTAGAGTCGGAACAAAAAAAAATCTTTTAGGTATTTTTATCAATTTCATCTTTATTTTTTTATTTATAATGATGAACAATACAAAAGAAGTTGATATATACTGAAAGCGGAACGTTTCAGTTTTTCAACGGTTGTCATGACGTTGACAGTTGAAAAAATTCGGAGTAGTTATGAATTTTTTTTTTATAGAAACGATGGACACCGGAGAAGGAAATTAACTCGAACTTATTCCAGCAAAAAGAGTCTTATTTTTTCGTTTGCTGTGAAAATTGGTATGTCAGAGTTTTGTAGGGTCCTTACAAAGAATCTGAATTGTTTTTTTCCTAAATCAATTTTGTTGGTTTCAATTTATAAAAATATTTTTTTACATCAAATTTTCGCTTTACAAAAGCGGCCTTTTTTTCCCCTGAAAATCACAAAAATAATGATAACTTACAAATGACGCCACTCATTTCCTGGAAATTTCACAAGAGTTTGGAAGCCTATAAACTGCACGTAACAGCGTAAACAGGGGTCTCCATAAATAATACAGTACTGAAGATATAAAAGGAAACATCCGAGTGGTTTTTGTTCATTTCATCGTTATTTTTCTCGTTTATACTGGCAATGTAATAAATAATTCAGCTTTCGAACGCTGTTGAATCCAGATAAATTCAGTGATGTTACGATCCTTTTTGAGTAAAACGTCGGACATCGACGAAAGAAATGTTTATTTTAAATTGATACGGAAAAGTTTTATAGGGTTCCTAAACCGAATTGGTTTTTCGAAAAACTATTTTTTTTTTGCCTGGTTTCATAAATATGTTTTTGTTTAAATCCAATTTCCGCCTTACAAATGCCGTCGTTATTTTTCGAAAAATCATAAAAAATACGGAAAATTAAACTAACGACTCGACTAATCTACTGGAAACTTTGGAGCAATTAAGAAGCCTATAAACCTCATGTGATGGCAAAAAGCTTAGATGAATTAGAACCGGAACCATAAAACAAAACGTTTGAGGTATTTGAATCAATTTCATCTTTATTTTTCTCATTTATATTGACGAACAATACGAAAGTTTATGATATATACTAAATGAAGGATAATTCACCTTTTGTGGTGGTAAAAATGTTTAATTTGCATAAAAACCATTGAAGTTTCGATTTTTTTTAATTGAAACGCTGGACATCAGTGAAGTAAATTAACATGAACTTATTCCGGTAAAACAATCTCGATATTTTGTTTACTATGAAAATTTGTATGTATTGTTTTTGTAATGTTTTAAAACGAATCTGAATCGGTTTTTCCAAAAAAAAAAAATTTTTTTCCAGCTTTCCAACAGTTTTCATAACGTTGAATTTTGGATGAAATACATAAAACAAGTTTTTTTAGCCTGCTTTCATAAATATATTTTCAAAATTAAATTTTCGCCTTCCAAAATTCCATAATCACAAAAAATATAAAAAATCAGAAACAACTCTACTGATCTACTGGGAACTTTACAACAGTTAAGAAGCCTATCATGTACTGGCATAAGCCTGGTTTGGTATGTAAATTAGAACCGGAAGTATAAAACAAAACGTTTGAGGCATTTTTGTCGATTTCATTTTCACCGAAATTGGGTTAGTTCAGTTTTTCAACAGTTGTCCATAACGGACTTATGTTTGGTGGACTAATTCACCAAATTACTTTTTTCAATTAATTATTCTATTTATGCAAGAATTTCGAAAAATGGCAAATGACGTGTTAGAGCAGCTGCGTATTTAGCAGAATGTCGTGGGTTCGAATCCCGCTCATGACACTGGCTTTTTTTTTATTTCAACCAATACCTTCGATAAAGATTAATTAATTGAAACAAGACATTTCGTCAACCGGACCACGAAATATAATGGAGTACATACTTATTAAATCCATTATATTTCATGGTCCGCTTGACCAAATAACTTCTTTTAATTAATTAATTTTTATCTAAGATATTGGTTGAAATGAAAAGCCAGCGTCACGAGCATTGAAAAATGACAAAAAGGAGGGAAAATTCGAAAGGTTGTAGGTTGAGATGGAGAATTGGTGTCCGAGTGGATCGAAGATCTCGATAGCTCAAGTGGTTAGTGAAGCGGCCTATTGAGCCAAAGTTCGTGGGTTCGAATCCCGCTCCTGAGATCGACTTTTTCATGTCGGCCAAGACCTTACATAACAAGAATAACTAATTGAAAAGAGTAGTTATGAAAGGGGTATTTGGGTTAATTTCATCTTTATTTTACAGAAAATGTTGATACAGTATGAAAGATGAACAAATTCAGATTGTAAAAGAATTCACTTAAGTTACGATTGATTTTAAGTAAAACTCTGGACACCTGAGAAAAAAAATTCTATTTTTTATTTACTGTGTAAATTCTTACTCAGAGGTTTTATAGAGTTTTTATAACGAGTCTGAATTGGTTTTTCCAAAAACGAATATTTTTTGGGCTGCTTTCATAAATACGTTTTTGTTTAAATCAAATGTTCTCCTACCAAAAGCCGCCGTTTTGTTTTTGAAAATCACAAAAATGATGATAACTTAGAAACAACTCGACTGTTCTACCGGAAACTTTACAACATCTTACGACTTTCTGAATTGATTTTGTCAGAATACATTTTTTCTGCCTTACTTTACTCGTTTTTATGTACTTATTCTCATTAAATTCAATCCTGAATTACAATTAATTAAGGTTTTCAGTTGAGATAAAAAGTCAATGGCACGAGCGGGATTCGAACCCACGACCTTCGGCTAAATACGCTGCTGCTCTACCACTTGAGCTATCGCGACCTCGATTCACTCGGACACCAACCATTTTTCTACTAATGAATTCAATCCTGAATATTATTTTCTTATCGTAGATCAACTGCGAATAAAATGATATTAAAATAACCTTAAAACAAATGCACAAAGCAGAAAATAAATTTTACAAACAGCATACTGGGCCATTGGCAAGAACAGTTGGACAATGTATGTACAATATTTTTCGACCTAGTAGTACTAACACCAAAACAACGTCACATTAAAATCCTCGATCCCAAGTCCGTTCTGTAAGTAACTAAGTCCCAAGTCACTTGTGAGTTAGTTTAAAGATTGCAAAAGGAAAACGATAAATCCCACAATTACGAGTCTGACTTTGTGAGGTTTTAATAAATAATAAGACACCTTGCGTTTGTAAAGTTCATTCAGCCATAGCTCAACTTATACAGGCGATAGTTACAGGTATGAACGGGAGTAGCGGATTCACAGAGCAGCCGCCGACAACGCTCCAGAGCGAGGGTCTCGTCTGGTGATCCGAGGAGGAATAAAAACGGGGACGAAAGAGGTTTTTTATTTATTTCACAAAACTACACACTTAAGAAATGGATAAAACGGTTCAGTAAGGAAGACAAAATAAACAAAAAAAAACAAAACAAAAAAAAAAGATGGACAAACCTGGGATATCTAGACAAAATATGCTCTCAAGATGTTTTATTTTTATAAAAGGCTTTTCATTTTTCGAAAACGCTATGAGCGACGGCTTTAGGACCGCCCAACTGATTTATTCCTATATTAAATAATCAGTTATGCAATTGTATTTATTTATCGTAACATTTAAGTTTTAAAACGTCCATTTATAATACATGTATTCAGTATTTCACATTGGTTCAAATGTTGCATGTACAGTGATTGAGATGCCATATTCAAATATAAGAGTTGTAAATATAAATGTTGTTATTCTATGTTTTCTTATATTATTATTATTAATTATTATTATTATTATTATTATTATATTTTATCTTCTGTTTGTTTGCGAAACTGGCTAAAAACAAGGTAAAAATACATGTTTAAAACGAAATCATCAATATTCTTTCTTTTCCTTTTATTTCGACCGAAGGGAGTTTGGAATTTCTCTTTCTCCAGTAGACAGTGTACATTATCGACCTTGTAAATAATGACAAAATTAACATATAATTGCCATTCTGTCTAAAAAAAACAAAAAAAATTTAAAAAAAGTTTATAGTAATAAAATATGGTTGTCATATTACTATAGATGTATGTTATGGTGAGCCTAAGAATGTTTGGTTCAATTGTATTGTAATGTCTTGTTATTTATGGAAAATATAGTGTACTAGAAAAACTTTAAAAATTTAGTTTTTGTTCCTCCCAGAAAAAACATTTACAAAAAAAAATTCTTTGGTAAAAAAAGAACAAAAAAAAATTAGGAACTTTACAAAACACTTGGCAAATATAAAACCAAAGGTAAGTGATAAGATTAGAAACGTGATAACAAAAATGTTCGGCAAAATAACAACTTATCTTACAATACAGGACAAAAACAGGCTGATTTATACCATACTTCAGCACAAAATCAAGACAAAACTAAGGTCACGACAATTCTATATTTATTTTTGTTCGAAAAGAGATCGCAGATATAAATACATATTTAAATATAAAGCTGGTCCGCAAGGTCAATCAACCAATAAACCTTCAAAAAAGATCGTAAATCTATCAGAATTTTAGAGAGTTTAAAGTACAGGGAACGGGTGTGCTCGGTCGGTGGTACTTAACTCCCCAGGAAAATTAATTAAGTACATATAAGTAGAATGGCTAGATGTACGACAGTACGAAGCAAAGGAGGTCTAAGTTGGGAAAAAGTACAGTTGCAAAGGATTTACTAAATTAAATATTTTGACTGTAAGTGGCGTCGGAGGCCGCAATGGGTTAGGCGTTGATACGGCGCTCGTAGCTATAAGGAAAAGGTCCGGGTTCGAATCCAGCGGCCCTGCATTCGAACCCGACATACTTACAAATAGGCCTTTTTTTTTTTTTTTTTTTTTTTTTTCAAAAATACCGGCACTCTGAGGGTTTATATGACCTCTGCTGTTGCGAAAAAAGCGTTTATTAGACAAACCAATTACACAAAAGCTTCACCATACCACTAATCACACAACAGAAAAAAAACACAAATCGATATTAAAGATAGTTAATCTGCACTCGTTTAAATATAATCAAGTTTTTTGTCTATCTAAAATAATTGGCCTAAAAAATTTGTTTTTAAATTTAATTTTAGACTTTTCCTTTTAATTCTGATGAATTTTTATGTGGTATATATACATTTTTTCAATTCTCTAGATAATATAAGAATCGATTAATTTTATGTAACTTATAATTTTAATTAATTTTCATAAACGCTTGTAAAAGCCAAATAATATTTTATTAAAGAAAACTCTAATATATACTTTTTGTGATGCCATTAAGTTTCCTAATTTTTTTTTCAAAGCTTAATAAAAAGGGTTAAATAACCCCGTATTTTGAAGGTAAAAACATATACTGAAAACACCATCCAAGAAACTGCATACAAGATTGGACGGATATATGTTGGTCATTGTTTCTACTTTATCAGGTGGGTCAGCGTTACAACTGCAAAACACTACAAGTCAATCCGATACCATTTTATATAAGTTTTCCTCTTGTACTTTTCCTCATAGGCTTGTTTCCGTACAAAGCCAATCTAATCCGGATGAGATTTTTCTAGTTACAATACCGAAAATCCGGCAGGTTAATTAAGACCAGGCCGGGTATAGGGCAAATCGGTACGACCTGAGGCAAACCGGCTATAAGCGGAAAAACTCCCAATGAGAAAATGTCAACGGGTGTGTTAATTTGTTCCTTCTATTTGTCCGTTTTTCCCTTTTCCCTTTGTTTTTAATAATTTAAACCGTATTAATATCGACAGTTTTCCAAACAGGGTGGGATGAAAGGTATTTAAAACGGTGGAAATTTTGCGTCCAAGGCTGTAATGCACTTTCTTTCACTCTGAGCTGGGGGGGGGGGGTTAAAAAGCACACAAAAACACTTTACAAAACACTTGGCAAAAAGAACCAAAGGTAAGTGCTAAGCTTAGAAACTTAATTAAAAAAATGTTTGGCAAAATAACAACGTATCTTAAAAGGGTATACAGGAAAAAAATGGGCTGGTTTATACCCGTCAGCACGAATTCCACACAAAAGAAAGGACGCGACAGTTCTGTATTTATTTTTGTTCGAAAAGGGATCGCAGAGATGATTATAAATTCAATTATTCAGCGTTTTTTAGATCCAAGTATAATACGAATGAAAGGTGCTACCATACAACTTATCGTACAACGGAAAAAATAAACAAATCGATGTTAAAGATTGTTAACATGCAATCGTTTAAAAACATAAAAGTTTAAAGTAATAGAAAATACTATTTTTGACAATTTTGTTGACTACAGACTCGTCGTTTTGGTTGTACAATTTCAGTTGAAAGCGATTTGAATCAGACTTGATCACACGCCACCAAACCCTGATTCTTCAGTATAAAATGTTAGGCAAATCATCAAGAAATATTGAAAATAGAAGGTGGCTAAGAATGCACCCTTGTCTCGAGGCTAGATGCCACGTGTTGCAAATCTGAATTAGCCGTTTTCACCGCACTTTAAGGTGTGTTCTGAGCCAACTTTTGGTTTTCAAATTGGGTAGATTGACAAAACTTGAAAGCGACTTGTATTAGTTTTTGTTTACTTGCCACCAACCGTGATTATCCAATTTAAAATTAAGGCAAATCATGAGGAAAGAGAAGTGAGAGAGTGAAGAGAAGGAGGCTAAGAATACACCCTGTCAGGAGGGGCGTCGGTGGCCGCAAGGTTCAGTCTTTGACACGGCGCTCATCACTGTAAGGTAAAGGTACAAGGTTCAAATCCAGCGGCCCTGCATTCAAGCCCGACAGACTTACAAATGGGATTTTTTTCCAAAAACCGGCACCCTGAGGGTTTATATGACCTCTGCTGTTGCGAACCCTCGTAAAAAAAATACACCCTATCGTTAAATGCCGTTTGAAACCAATCGGAAAAGCCCGTCTTAACCTGGAGGTTCAACTTCTTTTATAGGATTAAAGTTAGGGTTAAGGGATTTAAAATTAAAAAAAAATTAATTTGAAATTAAAAGGATTAATTTTACGGACAAAAGTTATAGGTCGCAGTGGAGAAAATTTATCTACGGAAGTTTTCCTTCTTGCTAGCGAGTTTTTTTATATATATTTTGACCCCGAGTTCTTTAAGTCGGTTATCTCAAGTGCATACGAAGCTCGACGTTTTCCAGGACCTCTGAGGCTACGAGAGGGCGGTTTAGATTAAGAAATCGTCTTGTAAAATAAATTGATAGCAGTTTACTTTCCGTCTCCGTCATCTTGAAAAACGGTCTCGTCAATTTTATCCCGACCCCGCTCTGTCGGAGGGAGGGTCCCTTGGGCAACATCCCCTTGTCGTTTTCAGGCTTCTTATTACTCTCCCTTGCCTTTATTCAGTTATTTCCCTTTGACGAATGATTGGTTCCTCGGGAAAAAAAATAAGTCGTTCCAATTACCTCTCAAATGACCTGTATCTCCTCTTCCCACTGGCTGTGAAATGTTGATAGTGTTCTACATGTTGACCTTTTTTTTAATGGATGTTTTTCTTCGAGAATCTATCGTGCAAAGGCTTTAAAATTTAATTTCAGAGAGATTTTGCTTTAATCCCTTTACTTCGGGAAGGAAAGCTGTTGACGTTTCTCCGGAAGCAATCGGCTCTCTCTTCTTCACCGCCCTTTGCACATTTTTACACTTTCGATCGGTTCTGCTTTATTTTTTAATTTACTAGTCCGAGGAAAGAGAAAGAAGTTGTATACCTTAATTCTAAGAAAACTGAAATAGTTCGGGCATACATGAACAAATAAATTCAGACAACCCTTTTCTGGAAATGCAATTATATTTAAAATCAATTTAAATCCTTTGGAACGTTTTGGTAAGTTTGAACGGATAAAAAAGAGGGAGAAGAAATCAGGGGGGGAGGAAGAAATAAGATATCCCAACCTTGCAGTTTACTCGAACTCTTTACGCCCGACTTGATGAGAAGTCGAACCAAGAATGCCTTAAGTAAGCGGGGAGCACACTTAGATGCAATGCCCTGCGACCTAAACTTCGATTTTCCATAAGGTTTCATTACTCCCGTGCAGATCTACCGAATGCTACTACTCTCCGCTCTGCGTATGCGATCCCCACTGTCCAGATTTTCATCGGGTAGCATCGCGCACAGTCGAAGAAAAAAGAACCAGTGATTCGAATTTTTATTTCAAACTACATGTATTATTGTCGTTATATTAATATTATCATATGTCGTTATATTACAACAAACTTATTAAATAATTATTATTGAACTAACAATTTATGTCATTGATTTGCTCATAAAATCGAATTAACAA
>CM077101.1:18480524-18518442 GCA_039619505.1 Cimex hemipterus
GTCTTCGTAAGATGTATATATGTGTATATATATATTGTATAAGGACAAACCAGTCGATTTTAGCTCAACAAGTAACGCAAATAGCTCAAAGTAAATATCTTTTCAATTTAAAAAAAAATTAATTATATATTTATATATTACAATATCTTCTCTCAGTATACAAGAAAGTAATAAATATTCACATTAAAGACCAATAACTCCCCCTCCTTTATAAGTTTCGAAATGACGTCACAAAAAACGTTCTGACAAGAGGGGGGGGTGCTCATTCTTTTCGGTACATTTTTCTACTCTCCTGTTCGATAGATTAACTTAATTTTTTTGAAAACGTATTCTATTAAGAAACGAAGATAAATATAAAAAGTACTAGTGTATAGCGAAGCCGAGGACTGTTGAAAATAGAGCAACATTTTTTTACCCCAATTTCATCCAGTTGTGTCAAAATATTTCTGTGCGATATTTTTAATTCGATGGTTGCTATATACCCGCACTTTCTATGTTTCATTACTGTCGTCATTTTTTGGACAATAAAAGTAAAAAGTGAATAGGAAAGCAAATAAGTGTAGTTATAACTGCAAAAACCCAACTTTTCAGGAGAATGTCACTTCGAACCAAACTCACATTGGTTGGGGTTTTTAGCCTTTAATGTAATACATATTATTGTCTTATATCATGTGTGAATTTATTATAATATAATTATTTTTTTAAATATTGTCCTGATACTTATTATGCCCATTTGAGATAGTAATTGAGCCAAAAATTAATTGTACAGTGTACTCACCGGGAACTGGTTTGCGTTCATAGAACATTTTTAAAACAGATTTCCTAAAATATAACTAATTTTTTAAGATAAATTGTGATTTTTTTGTAATTTTCGAGGATGTGTTCTCCTCTATTTGTTATCTGTTTGTATCCAAAATCGATTCTTTTATATGAAAAACGATAATTTTACATTGGTGAAAACTTACGTTTGAAAAATTAAGTAAATTTCTATTAAGCCCATTTCAACTTTTCTGTAAATAATGTCTTATTTTCCATTGTTTGCAAAAGGAAGAAAATGTAGTATAAAATTTAAAAATGTATACAGTCATTTTATATAAATAAAAAATTAGGAATTTTTAAGGAAGTTTATGTTTTAAGTGATTTTGTATTTTGTCGGTTTAAGATTACAATTTAAAAAATGCATCTCATGGGGTTTTTAATAATCTATTAGTGATTTTATGAGATATCTAGGTCTTGAAAACGTGATTTACAAACTATCGTCATTTCTATTCCTGGAGAACTGATTAAAGGCACTTGCAGCATATTGGACATTACATTCGACAACCTCGGACCTCCCGGTTGCTCAGTGGGTCTCATTTCGTCGAGGAGTGCCGTGCCTTGGCCCCCTACAGGGAGCGAGTAGGCACGAAACCCTGACATAAAAACGGTACTCGGGCGAGCAAGTCAAATGTTGGATCCCCTATTCCGCTTTTTAAGAGATCCTGGCGTGTTTCCTCACTTGTAAATAATGTATAAAACGTGTATGTATAAAATATCTGTGTAAATAAGTGTATCTGTGTTGTGTTTTATTGTGTCGTGTATTTATTTGTTTTTTGTAAGTGGGTGATCTTGTAGACAGTAGGGCCTATATTGAACGTTGAGTACCCCATCGGCCACAACATTGCAGTGCGTGGGAAAAAAAACCTAGGCCTTTGGACTTTTAGTCCCATTTGATATGTAGGATAACCTCCTGAAGTATTGTCGATTGTTCACACTTTACGCGCAAATAAATTTTCAAAAAGCCAATCAGCCCTGAAGCCGTGTTTATTCTTTTCGGTACATTTCTCTACTCTCCTGTTCACTACATTAACTTAATTTTATGAAAACTTTTTCTATTAAGAAATGAAGAGGTAGAAATATATAAATCGCTACCGTATTGCAACTCGATAAAACCTGTAAATAGGGCAACATTTTTTGCTCAAATTTCAATTAAATTCAAAAAAATTTCATACAAATATTTGAACTATTCTAAATGAAAAAATCGTTCTCCCGAAAAGTTGGGGTTTTTGCTCTTTTAAGCACAACACTTATCTGCACACATGCTCACTCAATGGGCTTGATTTGTCTATTGAAATAATGTAGAGATCGATGAAATATAAAAATTACCGGTATATTGCAACTTGTGAACTCAAATAAATCAAATTGCAAAAGACTAAAAAAATTCTCAAGTTCTTCAAGTTTTTGATTGGAATTCCACATTCCAAAAATACGAGTTTTTCTATTATAAAAATAATTTCTCGTAAAAAATACGATCTTAAAGAGAAAATTGTCTTGGTAGTACTGGACGACGCAAACCCGCATTTCACGTCTAAATTATTTACTGCAATTAATAAAGTTTTCAGTTGAGATAAAAAGTCAATGGCACGAGCGGGATTCGAACCCACGATCTTCGGCTCCTCTACCACTTGATCATGATTTCCATCCACTCGGACACCAACTTCCCATCTCAACCCCACCTTTTGAATTTTCCCTGCTTTTTGCCATTGTTTTAAAATCTCAACTAAACCCATTAATTAATTGTAATATATTAATTGGCCAAGCGGGCCAAGAAATTAGTGAATTTAATTATTTACTTCATTAAAGTCTCTTATGAAATTAGAACGACCTTTATTGTCAAAATTTGACGTAATTTGATTTTTTACATTGGTGTTCCAAAGCTTATAGCGAAATTAGGCGAAGTATGAAAGGAAAAGGGGAGATCAAGACAGGACCCACCGGTCATCTATTACCAAGGAAATACCAACTAACAGATAATAAAGGGATGTCAACATCTGTGTCGCTTAGACAAATTACTTGCTTGTGACATTTGACAATTATTTGGATTCAGACTAAATTAATTTTACGTTTACGAAGTGTCAAATAAAAAAAACCCCACGAAATCGGGTGTTTTGTTTATTCTGGTTTTGTTCCAGTTGAACTAGACTGTGTTGACGCATTGAGGTGATTTTAATACATTGTTTCTCATCTTCTTTTTTTGCCTCGGTATTGTTGTTTAAAAAAACTCAGGAGAAAGGAGGTGGGTCTGCTCCGGCAATGGGAATATACTCGGCCTCTGTTGGTTCCTTCGCCTCTTCATCACCCTCTATAAATCACCTTCCTTTGTCTCTCTTGTTCGTTCCTTCTCGCTCACTCTTTATCAAGCCGTCTCTCTCTCCGTCCCGTTCTCGTTCCGACTCCCTTGCCGCAGGAAATAAGCCCCACCCTTTTTCGCTTTTATATTCACGGAATAAACGATTCCGCCGGTGTCTTTCTTTACGACGCTCTGCAGTGGTGGCGAGAAAAAAAAATTACATCGGGGGTAAACGGCGTTAGCATTTTGCTAAATGGCGCACTGGAAGGTGTTAAGACTGAAAGAATCCAAGAACATGTACAAGTTTTCAAAAGAGATTTCATAAATTCTGATGTAATAAAAAACTTGTTGATTTTTCCGACCTCGTAGGGCGAGGTCTCGAGGCCATCGTCGTTTAAGGGTACTTGGAAGGACCTGAGGATGAAAAAGTGCAGAAAACGTTTTGGCTGTAAGTGCTGAGATGGATCCAAAGCTTGTTGTGGTACTTTGTCAGCGGGATCAGATCAGCTCATTGACCAATAGAAAAGGGTCGTTGTGGATATGAATAGTTATTTTACATAGTAAAGAGTTTTGATAATTTGTCTGAAGACTTTTGATTGGAAGAATTGGATGCGAATGATTTTTGATGGCTTAGCAGATAGTGTAGAGGTCAGCAGGAACACACAGTTACGCCCAGTATGTCCAGTTAGTTGACTGCTGACGGCCGAAACTGATTTCCTAAAAGTCTTCTTAGTTGTCATCGTCTTTCACGTCAGTCTGTTGTCTCGATGTAGGCTTAAGTCACTGCCTTAATTGGAAGTAAGGTTAGTGATGTAGTAAGGACATTGAAAATTTTAACGAGGATTGGTGATTGGCTGGATTGAATGCACTGGATCTTCGATACTTCATTCTGAAGCAGTAGTTAGTTAATTAAGACTCCAAAAGTTAATTAAGACTGGTTAGGATGCGTTCAAGTATATAAAGGATGCCTGAGTGCCAGACCTTATCCAAAATCCATTCAAAGGATCAAACCCAACATTCTTTGTTCTCTAGATCAAAATAAATGTTATCAACGATTTTTAAACCTTGCTGGATCATCTTATGATGTAACTGAATCGATGAGAAGGATTGTAGGTGAATCTAAGATGGGTAATGAACGTTTTTAAAATGAGAGTTTCGCGGTTGATAAGTTACTTTGTAGGTGCTAAGTATATTCTACGCAGGAAAATTCCATCGTTATTCTGATAGATTTAAGAAAGGCTCTCTTCTTGTTTTCCTTAAAAATCCCAATTTTCACAAGGTAGAATTTTTAACCCTGCTTCTGTTTTTCACGATGAAAAAGAAAATTAAAAATTGTTTACCCAGGGTTATGTAGGATCAAACCTTTACCGATCATCCACGGCTTTCTCATGCGGCCGTTCTTTTTCTGGAATCTACCTCGTAAAATTTTAATTAAAAAGTTTCCCCGTAATAAAAAAAAGCATAATGAATTGGAAAAGGGTTTTAGGTTTATCTTCTTGACCCTCCAACAAATTTAGATAAGCCCCTCCACATGAAATAGTATGAAGCACCGTAGAGCGTGCAGAATAAAATTGTTGTAAATAATTGAGCAAGGGGGGGGGGGCGGTGGCCGCAATCGGCCGTCTCTGTAAGGTAAAGGTCCCGGGTTCGAATCCAGCGGCCGTGCATTCCCACGTACTTACAAATGGGCTTTTTTTCAAAAATACCAGCACCACGAGGGTTGATATAACCTCTGCTGTTGCGAACCCACATAAAAAAATAATTAAAAAAATTGGGCTAGGAGAAAAATGAGACTTAGGCGCTGAATGATCAAAGGGGACTCAAATCCGACGGTTTCTCCAAGATGGCTATACCATTTCGTTGGTGGTTTTCCTGTGTTCTTGTGAAAGGACCGAAAGGACAAAAAGTGAACATTATTCATTATAACTTTCTACACTGAGCAAATTATACTTATTTATTAATTTTTCATGCAGACACACATGACATCAGTTGAGTTCAAACATAATTTTTTTTTTCAGAACTCTTGGAGTGTTTTAGTAATTAATATTGTAAATTTCCCCGCTAAATAATCCAACCCATTTTCTATTATTAGCTGTTACAGGAAGAAATCTATATATTCTTTTCCGTTGTAACTTCACAAATTTTCTCACCAACCTCGTAAAAAAAAGTTATTTTCCAACTTATCATTATTATCTTAAAATAATATAGAGGTGCTTTTATACTTTTGTTTAAGAAAAGATCGCAGTTATAACAGATCATGTAAAATAAAAAATATTTACATTCCTAAACATGTAACCGGTTTTTTTGTAATGACAGAAAAAACATCACTATGGTGTTTTGTAATGGTACGAGGTCATGAACGAACTTGTCAAATGCGAATTTTTTCGGCTGGAAATATAACTGTTAATTGTACTTTTTTAATTTTAAATTAACCCTTCCTTTAAAACATTAAAAATTTAGGAACTGTTCTGAAATATCAGTATGCAAAGAAAAATTCAAGCATAAAATTTTTGTTTAATGTAAAATAATTGGGCACTTCGAAGACCACACGAAAGTGAATACAATTAAAATTTAAAAAATATATAAAATTAAAAGGTAATTTTTTATATTGGTTAAAAAATGCCTTAGTTAAACATTAATATACAGTTTTTTCGTAAAATGAATCATTTTTAATTCCAGATTAACCTTTTTCTAATTTCAAATTAACTCTCTCTTTAGAGCGTCAAAAAATTAAGTAAATGGTAGAGTTCTCAGTAGGACATAAGAAAATGAATTACAAATAAAATCAAAAATTATATAAAATAAAATGTAAAATTAAATTTTTGTTATATATATTGGTTAAAAAATGCCTTAGTAAAAACATGAATATTCAGCTTTTTCCGTCAAATTAACCGTTTTTAATTTCTAATTAATTCAAATTTATTTGTTCAAATTCCAGATTTACTTTTTTATTTTCTGATTAACTCTTTATTTAAAGCATTAAAAATTTAGGAAATGGTACAAAAAAAAAAGCTTGAAAAGAAAAATTCAATTTTAAACATAAAATAATTAGGTTTTTAAAATAAAATGTGAACGCTAATTACAATTATATAAAATTAAATAAAAAATAGATAAGATTCTTGAATTAATTTAAGGCTTTTAAAAAAATTTGTTTGAAGACCAATTATTTTTGAAATCTTGAATTAATAGACTGATCGTTTATTTTTTATTATAAAAAAGTACAATTTAGTTTCCAGCCGAAAAAATTCGCATTTGACAAGTTCGTTCATGAGCCCGTACCATTACAAAACAACATAGTGATGTTTTTTCTGTCATTGCAAAAAAACCGGTTATATATTTAGGAATGTAAATATTTTTTATTTTACATGATCTGTTATAACTGCGATCTTTTCTTAAACATATGTATAAAAGCACCTCTATATTATTTTAAGATAATAATGATAAGTTGGAAAATAACTTTTTTTGGGGGGTTTTACGGTTTTATCAATTGCGAGGTTGGTGAGAAAATTTGTGAAGTTAAAACGGAAAAGAACATATAGATTTCTTCCTGTAACAGCTGATAATAGAAAATGGGGTGGATTATTTATTATTATAATTATCGAAAAAAGCCAAAAAAAATTGGCTAACATTAATTTTTTTAAATATATATACATTTCTGAAAAAACAATTTTAAGTTTGAATTCAATTGATGTCACGTGTGTCAACAGTAAATAACATTCTTTTTGCTCAGTGTAGAAAGTTATAATGAATAATTGTTTAATCTTTTTATGTAAGGTCTGGTTGAGATGAAAAAATCGTTGTCACGAGGGGGATTCGAACCCACGACGACCTTCTGCTAAATACGCCGCTGCTCGATCGAAGTCACGATAGCTCAACTGGTAGAGCAGCGGCGTATTTAGCAGAAGGTCTTTGGTTCGAATCCCGCTCTTGACGATAACTTTTTCATTTCAACCAAAACCTTACATAAAGAGATTAAGTAATTAAGAGAAGTAATTCGGTTCATTAACCACTAAATATAATGGATTTAATAATGAATAATGTTCACTTTTTCGCCTTTCGGGCCTAACGTGCGGCGTCGAGCTGATATTTGTTGCTGATATTTGTTTAGACAAGCAGGTCGTTCATAACAGAACACAGGAAAACCACCGACGAATTTGTCATAGCAATGGTATAGAAACTCATCTCCGAGAAACCGTCGGATTTGGGTCCCCTTTGATCATTCAGAGCCTAAGTCTCATTTATCTCCTCCTCTGTTCGAGCGGGTCGTTCTACTCGAGATTGGATTGCGCATTTTGATCCGTGTCACACATGTAAATTTACTCCCGACCGACTCGAGGGATCTCAAGTAGAGAGGATTAGGATTAACGGATAAAGCGTGTAAAACACTTTCCCATCGTCGGGAACCACTATTAGCGCCATATAGGCCGTTGAATTTCCTAAGTTTCATATTAAATCTAGAAATACCTCGAAAAACAGACAACCGGCTCAAGAAAATTTTTCGTTATTTATAACTAAAAATTGCAACAATGGGTAGTGAAGATGAAAGAGATCTTTGTTTTCAGGCTTGGACGTGCTCCGAACAAAACAGCTGGTATCCATAAGGCCCGCCAAAGCCTGGCCCTCGAGGGGGCCGATAATCCCGCTGGGTAATTCAGAAAATATATCGATCCAAGTTGAACGTTTGGGGGCCGCGGTAGCCGAGTAGTTAGCGTGAGAGATTCTCGGCAAGTAGACCCCGCGGTCGCGGGTTCGATTCCCGCCGTCGCCTCTGGCCCTTTGTCACGATACCCTTCCCCCCAAAAAACGAATACGCAATAAATAATTACAATAGTCCGGCTAGATATTATATTTAGCGGTTGATTGAGCAAATTATTTCTCTTAATTACTTAATCTCTTTATGTAAGGTTTTGGTTGAAATGAAAAATTTATCGTCAAGAGCGGGATTCGAACCTACGACCTTCGGCTCAATACGCCGCTGCTCTACCACTTCAGCTGTCGTGACTTCGATCCGTTCAGACACTAACTTCCCACCTCAACCTCTTCGAATTTTCCCTCCTTTTTACCATTTTCGATGTCACGATACCTGCTGTGGTAGAGTAGTGGCGAATTTAGCCGAAGATCGTAGGTTCGAATCCCGCTCTTGACGATAAGTTTTTCATTACATTAATACACAACGCACAAAAAGGAAGAAAACTAAACATTTAGAGAACGACGAGGTATACAAACAAATAACACTTAAAAACGCACAAACAAACTCACAATCACACACCACTAAAAACACTTCATAACAAAAAACGAAAACGTTCAGAAGAACAAAACATTACAACCAACACCAGGAAAAAACACAAAAAAACCAACGACCCACAAATAATAACCGACCAACGGACACGGAGACCACGCCCCCTAACGCAACTCCCCTAGCGACATGCGACGGACACAACATTATATAAACCCCGCGCAGACTAAATGACAGACAGTTTATCACTTAAGATGGCGTGATGCCGAAATGCGTTTCATTGTCTCAAACAATAAACCCGCGAGTGAAGACAGACCCAGAAAGTGCCCGAGCGCCTGTTCAACATGAGTTCGCCAACTCGCAGACCAAACCCTATCATCTACTAAATTTCTTCTCTTTAAAAATGGAAAGACATAATCTTGAATCATGAGTTCACAATATTATAGTAAGAATGGCTCTTCGAGGTCATCGGCAAGTGGATATCGCAAAGGCAGTCGGCTTTTCTTGGAGTGTAGTCTTCCGGGCTTTAGCCCGATTCCGATGGATTGGAAGTGCCAATACGTAGTACCAGAAAATATTCCATACCAGTACTGCATACTGGTAACGAAAGAAATATTCGATACTACTCAAGTATCGGCCGGAATTATTTGATACTAACGAGTTCTTACTTTGTCGTTTATTCATAAATGATCAACTTACTCACTACCGACGTGTGGGTAAAATACGCTTGTGCGTAATATAAACAAAACATTTTCAATTTTTTTTCATACAAGTGGGTACGTAGGTAGAAACAAGGAAACGCTATCAACACATTTCAACAAAATTGATATTTTAATTTTATCGTTATCGAGTTTTGAGAAAATTGATCAACGGGTGTTTTCTTTTCAAATGTTTGGAAAGATTAGGCGTATTCTCTCACAGTTTACAAGATGCCGACGATTCAGTTTTCTCAGTAAAATAACCTCATACCGTAATTTTGGGAGGAGACAATCTACCTATGAGAAGGAAGGTGAACACTTTCTTTGTAGTGACGTGCGATACCAATCGATATGAGAAAAGTATCGAATATTTTCTTTCGAGTAATTTTGGTATCGAATATTTTTTGTAAAATCGGAATTATACTTAACTAGATTTTTTATCAGATGTTCGCCACTTGAGTAGTATCGAACATTTCTTTCGATACTACTATTGAATATTTTCGGGTATCGCACGTCACTATTTTTAGGAACTTGAAGACAAAAGCATTTTTATAAAAAATTACTAAAATTACTTACTTCGTTGACACTTGCAGCTTGTAGGCGCTCATAACACGAACTAGTCAACTCCCAGTTTGATGAAAGGCTAGTTTCGAATGGAAAATCTCCTCAATTCAGTATTACTTGAACAATACATTAAAAATATATTTGAGTTTTTTTATCGATAATACTTGTATCGAATGACAATACTCGATACTAAAAGTATTCGGTATCGAAAGGAAATACTCGATACTTTACTCATATCGATTGGTATCTCACGTCACTACCAATACGAGGCCAGGTAATGCATCTCAGCGCATTAGGACGATAAAGGAGGACAGAAAAGTCTTTGCTGCAAGACGGAACCTTGTCTACAGTACCTTCCAGATCATAAATGGAGTACAAGGGTTTTTGACCTTTGTCAACAGTTGGCCTCATATCGTATGCCACTTTGAGAGGTCCTGCAGAGAGCCCGCCACCAGAAACTTACGAGAATATGGTGCAGCGAGCGTCTAGAAGAGAACGCCGATTGGAATGATGAGGCGTGTTTCAGTCTGTATAGTTAAAGCATGAGATGAACAGGGGATACGAACAATGCCATAGTTCGTGCTCCCTTTTGTGCAGTCTGGAGGAGGCCGTGTAATGGCTGGGATTTACACTGGAGGACAAACCCGAGTCGTACTGTTGAACGCAACCTCACCGCGGTCTGTTATGTCCAAGAATTTATCGAGGAATACACACCCCTCAAATCGTTGGTAGGAATTTTCGATTTCTGGATGACGATGCCTAGACCTCATAGAGGCAGAGTTGTTCATCAATGTATAGAAAATCTGGGAATTTCCCATCTGCCCCTTCCCCCATTGTGGCTAGACCTCAATCACATTGAACTCATGTGGAATGCTTTGCAAAGAAGGCTTTTCGATCACCATCCGCAGCCAGTTGACCTGCATCAACTGCGTGCAGCTCTGCATCATTTACGGAATGAAATTCCTTGCGAAATTGGTGACAACCTTATTAACAGTATGCCTAACAATTTTCGCTAATAGAGGTCACTAAACAAGGTAATTATTGCTTTAAAAATTATTGTGTCCAATAAACAAAATTGTGGAATTAAAACCTTTATTTGTTATTTCTCCAAATCCTTTAATTAAATTATCCTCAACTGAAAAATATAATTTCTAATACATTTTAAAGCAACTTAAATAAAAATGCTAGCGAAAATAAATATTACAAAATTGGCAATATCCATAATATTTACTTTGAGCAGTTTAGTACATTTATGTGAGAAAACAACATGAAGTATGGTTTTTTTTCTTATTGACATTTTTTTTAATGTAGGACCAGGTATCTTCATCACATACTTCATCAAGCCAAATCAATGTTGTTAAACTGAGCGATATTTGATCAATCTCGACGGTCTCGTCCGCGACACCCAATGGGTAAATCGTGACATCTTCTCCCACGGTCTGCGGGATGATGAACCTGTAATTGGATCCTTACCGACCGTCTTGGTATGCCTGTCCTCACCGGTGTGGAATCTCGCCATCTTCAGTGTTTCTGTAAAGGCGTCTTTTTTCTGTCAACTGACAAATAGAAAAAAAAAAGGAAAAAACAACTGGAGAGTACGAAATGCAAAAACGCGTAAAACGCATAGCTTTCCCCCCCGACAAATTAACCTTTTTTAATATCAAATTTATTTTTAAATTTCAAAATAACCTTTTTTTAATATCAAAATAAACGTTTTTAAACTTCAAATTAATGCATTAAAAAACCTTTGGAGTAAATATATTATATAATAAATATGGTATCAAATATAAACTTATAAAATAAAAAAATTTTTTTTAAATTTTATTTTTTTAAATTTTTTTTACGAGGGTTGGCAACAGTAGAGGTCATATAAACCCTCAGGGTGCCGGTGTTTTTGAAAAAAAGCCCATTTGTAAGTGTTTCGGGTTGGAATGTAGGCCCGCTGGCTGGATTCGAACCCGGCACCTTTTACCTTACACTGATGGGCGCCGTGTCAAGGACGAACCTTGCGGCCACCGACGCCCCTTGAGATTCTTTTAAATATAAAATAATTGGGCTTTTAGAAAAAAGTTTCCAACATTATAAGATATAATTTGAGGTTTAATAAAAGGTTTAATTTGACGGATTAATCTGTTTTCATTTCAATTTATTTCTTTTTAATTTCATATCAACGCTTTCTATGCAGCATTTAAAAACTTACGAAATAGTTAAAGGAAAAAACTTCAACAACTAAAACTACTGTACATTTGCCAATTTAGAAAAAAATTAATTGGCATAGTTTTAAACTTCAAATTAACTTAACTCAAAGTAACTTACTTATTGAAACCAAAATTAAAAATTAAATATAAAAACGAAGGATTCTTTTGTCTTACATTGAGAATTGAGAATCTTAAAAATTTAACACAGGAAAATTAATTACAATCCAAATCAAACGTTATAAAAATTAGAATACTTCTTTTAATTTGGGCATTTAAACAAAAATAAAATTATAACCTAAACTGGTCTAAAAAATTAAAAATCTAAAACACTACATCACAATTAAAATTAAAAATAAATTAAATTAAAAACATGAATAGTTTTGTATGGTCTTCAAAGAACCCAATTATTTAATATTTAAAAAAAATTCAAATAAATAGGAATTTTACTTGCAATTGCACGTCCAGGTTATGTTTCATATCATTTCTTAAGTATTTTTAAAGCTTTAAAGCATAGGTTAATATGAAATTAAAAGGTTTAACTTGAAATTAACCTTTTCTACTCGTGTATTGGCAACACTAATTTATTTGGAGCAAGTATAAACTCTCTGTCATTAAACTCCGGGATTTCCCGCTGTACTTTTAACATAATTTCTAAACCAGTTATGTTCTATTGGTCAATTGATTTACTTCTTTCAATTAATTACTCTTTTCATGTAAGGCCTTGGTTGAGATAAAAAAGTCTGTGTCGCAAGCTGGATTCGAACCCACGACCTTCAGGCTAAATACGCCGCTGTTCTAACCACTTGAGTTATCGTCACCCCACGCGGACACCAACTCCCCATCTCAACCTACAACCTTTCGAATTTTCCCTCCTTTTTTGCTAATTTTAAATGTTTTATAATCATGGTTCGATTCTCATCGACTTATGAAGTGGGAGCAGGAGCTGTAAGGGAACTAATATTTCTTTTAATTATTAAATATTAATCCATTTATGCTTTAGTGTTCAATTGACCAAGTTACTTGTTTAAATTAATTATTCTTTTTATGTAAGGTTTTGGTTGAGATAAAATTGAGAGTTGGTGTCTGAGAGGATCGAAGTCACGGTAAGTCATGTGGTAGAGCAGCGGCGCATCTAGCCGAAGGTCGTGGGTTCGAATCCCCCTCGTGACACTGGCTATTTTATCTCAACCAAAACCTTACATAAAAATCATAATTAATTGAAAGAAATTTAGAGGTTAAAGGTACATACATAAAAGGTCAAATAAGTGTTAATTTGAAAAGAAAAAAGGGTAAATTTGACGAAAAATATATGTGCCGTAAGTCGTTGGTTGATGCTTTTCTAGTTCGTTATCGATAGATCCGTCTGTCTCTACTGAAAAAGAAAATTCACACAAACCCCATTCATATTCCATGCAGGTCGGGATGTAAGGGTGTAAAATGGAATTTTGAACGTCCACATGGGAAAGTGGATTTTAATGAATTGAATTAAGTTTTACAACTGTTATACTAATATGTTATACTAATTATCCCACATAGTTTATGTGGGATAATTGTGGTCATTAGACTGCGCCAGTTGTTTTGAAACTGTTTGCATCAAAACGTTGTTTTTAAATGTAGGTAATGGGCGGGTAATAACATTAAACGTAAGATTCCTAGAAGAGGAGGGCGAGTTGCGTTTCGCTTGAATTTATCCGCGTTATAAATTAAATATTAATATAATTCAGGAAAAATTGGGTTCGAGCGTTGCATCCGCAGGAGTTAATGACTAATATCATATAAATACAGACGAGGACTGAAGAAGCGATGGGATTTGTTGAATAAGTCACGTCTGGTGGTTAGGTAGCGAGGGTTGGTCTACTATTTGTCAAGACCATATAGGATATAATGACTAAATGAGCCTTCTTCTAACCTCCCATTAGGATCATTATATCGAGGGCCTCCCGATAATTGCAGGAAGTCGACGTAGATCGGCCAATTAGAACAATTTTACTTGGGGTCTCGCTCGCTCACTCTCTCTTTCTTCGCCCACCCTCACCTCCCTGCCCGTCTAATTAACGTGTCGCGTAAAAAAAAATCGATAGTACACGGCACAGGTATTGATAAATTGCTAACATTTAGATAATAATCGTGGATTTTTTTTTCTTCTCCTGCGAGCGAGGGTGGCTGGGAACGATTTCTGCTCAAACCAATCGTGGGGGAAGTTCGTCCTTTTCGAATCACCGACACCTTAGCCGCTTCCTCTATTCTTATGTTATTGATTTCTTACTCCTGTCGGTCCCGTTTTTCAAGGGTTTTAAAACAACGGAAAACCCACCTTCTTCTCTCTCCTTTCATCCTTTATACCACTATAAATCCAGAATATTATAAAAACAGATTCTTATATATACAAAGAGTTGACACAAAATTTAATTTAATATAAATCACCCATTATATTTAGTGATATATTGACCAAATTTCTTCTTTCAATTAATTAATATTTTTATGTAAGGTTTTTGTTCAAATGAAAATGTTAGAACCACGAGCGGGATTCGAACCGACGACCTTCGGCTAAGTACACCGCGCTGCTCTCCCACTTGTGCTATCGTGACTTCGATCCACTCAGACACCAAACTCCCCATCTCAACATACAACCTTTAAAATTTTCCTTTTTTTGCCATTTTTTATGTGGATCACGATAGCTGCAGTGGTAGAGCAGCGACGTATTTAGCCGAAGGTCGTGGGTTGGAATCCCGCTCGTGGCACTAACGTTTTCATTTCAACAAAACCTTAAAAGATTAATTAATTGAAATATATATATATATATATATATATATAAATTCATAAAAAAAACTATGCCAGTGCATCAAGGGTATTTCTTGTTTACTTCTAGTAATGGGCGTTGGTCTGCGAGTCGGGGAACTCATGATGAACCTTTGAAGTTTGGTTAAATGGACGATTCCGGGAGTGACGGAGGAGCCAAATGTGATTCTATCCCGGTTCAATGTGTTTCCATCTTCTTGTTCTTTCAGTAATTATTTGCTATTCTGTTGCAACAAAGGTCCAATTTAAATGACGAAAGAAGGAGAGAGAGAGAGAGAGAGAGAGAGAGAGAGAGAGAGAGAGAGAGAGAGAGTGAGGGGGGAGTGATAACGAGAGGGGGAGCGTGAGGAGAGGAGAGAGAAAAAGAAATAGAGGAAAGTAAAAGCAATCAAATTAGAGATAAAATAAATGAGAAAGAAATGCTCCAACGAATCAAATGTTCTCACAAGAGACACCATTCATAGGTAAATAAACACAAAAACATAAATAACGTTGACAGAATTGTAATGAAAATGGCAAATGTATAAACGGCATTAACAGATCAAATAGTCGAGTATGGGCAGACCAGTTTGATCGGAAAAAAAGCTATAAAAAATTAATAATTTGCATAAATCGTTCCTTTTTCACAATAACATTAAGTGCCAAGTAAACTTAAAAATCCTTGGTATATATTTTTCTGCGCAACGGTAAATACCCGTACGATAACCTGCTCACCCTTTCTTACCAAAACTTGCTTAAAAGCATAGAAAATTGATTAAGATTAGCTAATCCTACGAGTTAAAGGTTTTATCAACGATATTGTGTTTTTCATTCAATTTTTCATCTCTTGTATTGGCAGCAATGATTTTTCTGCCGCCAATATAACATCTCCTTCTTGGAATCTTTCGCATGGTTCCTCAACCCACCGTTGCATCTTCTATAAATATTTATATTTGCCAAACATCAAATTTTTCATATCCAGTCAATAATTGAACCCTTTCTGGTTCAAAGTTGTTGCTTCAGTCCAATACCAACTTTACCGATTTTTTTTAAGATTAACAGGAAATCTCGTTAGTTTAAGAAAAGCGCAGTGTTGGTCTTATTTCTGCCCTATGTTGGCAACACTGATTTATTTGGCGCCAATCTAAACAGTTCATCAGAAATTCACAGGATTTCCCGCTAAGCTTTTAAAAAATTAGTCTTGAGCTAAGACAACGTTAGACCGTTTAAATAATAAAATATGTAATTGTTGTACAAAGGTGAGATTTGTAATAAATTGTTTTTCATAAAACTATGTACTGTAAATTTTTTCTGATTGATCCGTTATCCACTGGCCGTAGAAAAGCTCGGTTCGGCAGTTCTTTCCTCCCGTCGTTTGTGAGGGAATGGTGCGGGCCATCAGTCAAAACAGTGGAGGTGAGGTTCAGACATTGCTCACCTCGGAACAGCTTCATCACACGAGAGCCGTCACTGCGACCGTCCAATCAAACTTGAGCCGACAACTCATCAGACGGGACCACAACGAACCCCAGCAACACGGAAAAAGACTCCGTCCGGGAGGGGAAGGGGGGGTTAAATATAAACGTCCAACACGATTCTACCAAGTTTACCCGCTCGATTCTCGCCCTCGCCTGTCAAGGCTTTTACCTCAAACACGTCAGCGTTATTTTCCCACAGGAGGTCTTCCAAATATGTTAAGCATTATTTACAAAAAAAAAGCTTACATTTGTGTTTGTTGTTCATCTCTATTGTGAAAGATCACAGAAAGCCTTGGAGTGTGATAAGCCTAAATAGCCATTGGGACAATGCTTTTAACCTGCCTTTCATAAGTCAAACCTTTAATTAATTCAATCCATAACTATACCATAAGCGCAAAAGTGAAAAAGAATTTAAATTAGAATCGTAAAATACGCTACGGATTGCAGTTTCCTGTTGCTCTCTCTCTCTCCATTCTCTTTCTCTCTCCATCCTCTTTCCCTCTCACCCCTCAATTTCTCACTTTTCTCTCTTCCTTTCTCCCTTTTAGTCACTCACTTTCTATCTATTTATATAATTTACTCATTATCTCTCCATTCACATGTTGTTATTTCTTGTTAGCTATGTATTTCTGGTGTCCTATTCTATTCTACTATTCTTTCTTTCTCTCTCTCCTCTTGTTTTTTGTTCTCTATCTCTTCTCTCCTTCCCTGTATATTTCTCTCTCCTCTCTCCCTCTCTCTCTCTCTCTCTCTCTCTCTCTCTCTCTCTCTCTCTCTCTCTTTTCAATCTCTCACTTTTCTCTCTTCCTTTCTCCCTTTCAATCACTCACTATCCATCTATTTATATTATTTACGCATTATCTCCATTTACATGTTTTTATTTCTTTTTAGCTACGCATTTCTGGTGTTCTACTCTATTCTATTTTAGTATTATTTCTTTCTCTCACTCCCTCTCTTTCTCATGTTAGAGTTTGTATATTATTGTTTTTGCTTTTTATGTAATGATTTTAAACTGTTACTATACATCCCAGAGGGTTGTAATAATGAAAAAGAGATAAAATACCCTTCACATGGCGGAACGAGCGGCAGAAAAAGGAGGCATTTCCAAGTCGTAGACAAAGCTTAAAGTTTGATAGGCCGTGTATCCCCGTGTAATGGCCGTTGCCATCAAACCCGGAGAACTAAGCCACGTCAACTCGAGCTTTCACTGCTGACTTTTAAGCAAAAGGCTGACCACATCTTGAAATGGAAATGAGCGGAAAATGAAAGGTGGGTCGAAATTGCCACCGGATTTCATCATATTTCAAAACAAAGAATATGCGTCCTACTGCGTCAAGTTGCAAATGAAAATGCATCGTAAACAGTATGGTACATTTTGGAGAAAAACGCACTACTTTTCTGGTTACTCGGAAGTTAAACGTTTTCGCTGGTTTAGCCTGAAAGAAGCTTTGAGGGATTTCATCATTTCCAGTGATATTTATAGGTACATATATGGAAAATTGGGAATAGATAGTGAAACAGAAAATGAGTAAACCAGGCGAAATCTATGTGCGTACTCATAAAATAAAGCCAGGGATATAAGGAGAAGAAGACTACATTTACATATCAAGATGATTTATTGGTCTATTTTGCCATAAAATCGGTCCGTCTGTCCTCGCTGTTTTCATGCGGGCAGTCGTCGTCATATGACAATTATTCCAACCAAACGTTCAATCACACCTCAAGAAGAATTGGGGCACGCGGGTAATCGAGTGCCATTTTACAGTCTAAAGTCGAAAAGTCGAAGAGGGGCGAAAGTTCATTAATCAACAAGGCCGACGAAGTCACGATCATTTATAGATATCGACAGATGTCCGGAGGCATATGTTCGATCTACGAACATCGTTTACCACCGGAAAAAGGACTAAACAACATTACAGCATGACTTGAATCGACAATTACTCGGATAATTATTAAACATTTTTCAACCCTTTTGCCCTCCATCGCTCCCACCGAGTCGGATTGAAAAACTTATTAACACGATCGGAAATTAATGGCTAGTCGTTTAAATTTACTTCGGGTGTACGCTCAAAACAGCCCTGCCATTGGGCAATAATAACGTACTGGGGCCTAATCGTGAGAATCGTCGTATACAAAGTTAAGAATGAAAGGTGCATTTTTTTTTTCATTATTATGACATGTACCCAGGTCAAGTCCTCTGGAAGAGGTCGTTACCAGAAGAGGCCTCCAGTGATCCACGGCCTTTAAGATCTACAACTCAGGACAATCTACCCGCTTAAGTATTAAATTAAAACCTTTACCTAAGAAGTAGACCATTTAGAGGGTGATATCCCGGATCGCAAGAAAAGAGAGATTTGCCTGCGTGTTCAGCTTTTTCAATACGAATACTTTCGTTTTCTTAAGCATCACTTCAACAAAAGCTGCAGGCCATCCTGTGGATGATGTGCTTCGGGAAACAGTAGAGGACATTCTGACAAACACATGAACTTTGAAGTGGCATGCGTTAGGGATTTAGTTACGGAGGTGACAGATAAGTGATCTTCTTTCCGTCCCAAACCCAGAGGTTAGCAAATGATAAGCTGTTTTACGCCTAAACTTGTGTTTAGCACGAGGCTATGCGAGGGCACCACATAAACATACAAATCTAACTACCGATTCAAAGTCTCAGTTCAGCACGAGATTCGTCATTCCTGTTCGTCACTACCGAGGAAGTCGTCTTCAGAAGGGCATCCAGGATTCGGCTGCCTTCAAGATCTACGCTCAGGCTGACCTTCCATCTCTGGGAAATTGGTAAATCTACAAATTCCCCCCAAAGAACTTACTCTCTTTCAGTCTTCGGGCCAAGTCCTCTTCAGGAGATCGTCATTAGAAGAGGGCCTCTAAGGATCCACGGCCTTTAAGATCTATGACCCAGGACAGCCTTTTTTCTCTGGGTACCTCGTAAATCTACAAATTCCGCCCTAAGTACGTTACTCTCGTTCAGAGTCCTATCCCGCATGGAGTAATCAATTGAAACCTTTTGCTGAATAAGAAGACCATTTCGAGGGAGATATCCCGGATTATAAGAAAATAATGATTTACCTGGATATTCAGCTTTTTGAGTGATATGGGTCCATTTATATTCGATTTAGTTGGATGCGTTGTCCGTTCTATTCTTTCGTTGAATTTTATCCTGTCAAAATTTTAATCTGTATTTAAATCATGAGGAGACGAGTTTAGATTAGACCTGAATATAATTACGGGTTTGAAGAATTCAAAACCGGAGCTGTGAGGGTAAAGCTCAAAGTGAATATTCGTCATTGCAGTTAATTGTGGCTTAATTACTATTTTGTTGGCTGAGTTGGTTTTTATTTTTAATTGTTGACTATTTACAACAAATAGGTTCATACATCGACATCAGACCACTTTTTTTAAAATGTTTTTACACTTTGAAGTTTAAACAGTTGAAGTTATATGAGTAAGTTTGCAACAGAAATCCGAAAACGCTCTGCGCAATTCAACCACGACGATTTTTAATCTGCATTATGCGGATTGAGAGCTGATGCAAATCCTCGGCCGGTTGTTTTTCAAGGATTAACTGGAATCGATCAGGTGTCGAATGAATTTCGTTCAATTATCCCCTGTCAATATTTCAATTTGTATTTAATCATCATGGGACGAATTCGGATTAAAGTCGACTATAATCACGAGATTTAATACTTCCAGATCTGCAAGCGTACCCAGTGAGATATCGGCTCCGATGATGGCCAGCTGCTGATAAAATATTCATAACCTATTGCCAATGTCAATCAATTACAAATAATCGTTACTGGCTTGGTAATAATAAGTTTCGTTTATTATAAATTCTCATCCGCTACCATTCGAAATTATCTATATCTATCTAATAGACTGATGTATCCAATATAGCAAGTTCCATTATGTATGTGGACTGTACGAGAACCTTAACTGCTCTTTGGCCTCTGCATAACCGAAGTTAATGTTTTAAACAAATGGTTAAAAGTTGGCAATGTAAATAATTTACATTAACGAGTTTTGACCCGCCGCTCTTACCGCCATATTATGTTGTAATGAGCGAATGAAAATTTTGTTGGATTATTAATTTTTAATATAAGCCCGTCCTGACGCAAAATTGATTTCTAAAAGAGAAATGAAACAACGAGCGTGCGAAAGGTTAAATAATTAAATATATCGATTAACTTAATTTTTTTGACACAAAAACCTGATATGAAATGTGAGATAACAACCTCATCGGGAGGACTTAACCTGTTGAACTTGTACTCAGAACTTTGAACCGGAGTAAATAAAGTTCCTTAGCCAGAGGTTTTGGATCGTCGACGTGCCTACGCATACCTCGCGATAAGCACACCATCCTTGGAACGAGCAGAACGAGAGCATTTCATCATTACGTGTCTTATACCAGTCTTTAAACAATGCGCATCGGTCTGCAAGAGGACCATATATCTACTAGCCCTGTTGAATTAATACTAACCTCCTAACGCATGCTATTTTAAATCTTGCCGTCACCATGTCCGCTACTGCTTCCTACATCTAGGGCGCTCTCAGCAGTTAACCTTGATCGAGTTCGGACAGCAGAAAGACCTTTAAAAAACACTTGCAAAAGCCAACACCACATCCTGGGATGGAAGGAGGTATTTCAGACATAAATCGCCTACGCAAGTAGCATAACTCTTAATGTATCGGCGTCGTTATTCGCTAGCGCATCCTAGCTAACGACCATCTCGTCATCACCATGTCCTTTACTGTTCCCCGTAGAATGTTATCCACCGAAGAGTCTGCAGTAAGCCTAGAATTGGGAGATGCTAAAGAAAACACTTGCAAAAATCAACATCACCCTATGGCGAGAAGAGTGCCCAACACAGAAAGATAAAGTGGGACACCAAATTAGAAGTGTATAAGACATAGGAAATTATCTATTACGACGATGAAGTTAGCTAACGCATCCTGTTTCAAAGGTCGCCTGATAATAAAACATACACAAAAATCTATATCATCCTACGAAGCGAGTTAGCAGTGTATAAGGCATAGGAACCCATCTGTTAAGGTTAGAAGGACGAAGTTAGCTAACGCATCCTGGCTCAAAGATCACCTGATTCTCACCATGTCCTCTAATTCTTCCCGGAGTATAACATCCACCGAGCGGCCTGCTGTACGCCTGGGTTCGAGAGATGCATAAGAAAACACGTCCAAAAGTCAATATCATCCTATGCAGCAAATTAGTATGAGCTATAGGAACTCATCTTTTAAGGTTAGAAGGACGAAGTTAGCTAACGCATCCTGGTTCAAAGGTCGTCTGATTCTCACCATCTCCTCTAATTCTTCCCGGAGTATTACATCCACCGAGCGGCCTGCAGTATGCCTGGGTTGGAGAGGTACATAAGGAAACACGTGCAAAAGTCAATATTAGTAATGCAAGGGCCCAGAGTGTCTATGCAGATGAGCTCACCTCTTAAGGATGGGCCAACGAAGTAAAGTAACGCGTCCTAGTTCAAAGGTCATCTGAAGCTCACCATATGCTCTCCCTCCTTCTCTCTACGTTACATCTAACCCTATTAAAATCTTACCATTATTAGATTTACAAACTACTTCAAAATTTTAGCTATACTAGTTTTGTCACTCCCTCCCTCTGTATTTATCAACTCAGGGCAAACTTACATGCCATCGTTAAATATTGCTTTGCTTGTTATGTACAGCTTTTGCCTCTCAATTAAATCATTTTCTCAGGTTTATGGTTGCGCAACTATACTTACACTTAAAAAGGATATTTACATGAGAAAGTGTGATAGCCTCGTACAGTCAGGATGTAAATGCAAGCGCATAGCAGAAGTCTAGACGTTCCTTATTTACAAAGAACGAAGTTGCCATTATGATATCATTAAAGCTTATTAAATTAGTAATCACGTTTCTGGTTGATGTTATTAATTTCTTATTTTGTCTTTTTCTCTTATTTTTTTATTTTTTTATTTATTTATTTTTTTTTTTTTTTTGAGCGGGTTGAAAAATGTAAAGAGAGGGCGGCCGAAGGAGGCCGGTAAGAAATGATTCACTAGGTCTAATAAAGGCTTTGCCTTGTACGTGATTCCTCGCCGTCCTAACTCCTCTTTAAACACTTTTCCGTCATTATTTGTACCCTTCATCGGTACGTTCTCCGATGCCGAGGGCGGTCGAGGTTGAAGCCTGTGTCCCTCGATAGAGATAATAATTTTAATAATTTCAAGCCGGGGAACGGAAGCCGGTAGGAACTCTAGGCGACAGGGAAGAAGGGGATATCTTTAAATATAATCAGTTACGCGCCCATTATTAAATTAACTCAAACGATTTCATTAATCTCGTTAATTTATTTATTTTTCTTTTTTGTAGTATTTCTCGCGCTTAATTCATCTTGTATTTAGGAACTTTGCGCGTTCCGTTAAAGCCCCGAAGATCAGTATCATCGATCTCATCTGTAGTGGCACTTTACACCTTTTCTCGCAAATTCACTCTCAAGAAAAATATTATGCAATGAATATTTGAATTGTTAAATGTATGAAAACTGGAAATTATGCTGTATTTGTACATACTTAGCAAAATGCAAATTTTAAGGCACTTTTGAAATGAAATAAAATCTAACCTAGAGAAAAACATCAAAATCCTAAAATTGAATGAGTGAATGGAAAAAGTACTTTAGTAGATAAACAAAAGAGAGAAAAAATAGTACATAACTAGAAAGGTACATAGGCTATGGTTATCAACCGTATCCCGGAGTCGGGCTGTAAATTTTTAATAAGCAAATTTCTTCTCAAGGAACTAACAAAACAAAGGAAAAAAATTATATAAGTAAACTAAAATAACAACATATGTATATTTACGTACACTTATGCACATATAAATAAGCAGGGTGTCTCCGATATACAATGTGTAGATATTAGTGACCGTTAATCAATACTTACTGAGATATCGTGACATTTTCTTTAACGTTTCGATGTTTTGTTGAGATCATCTTCAGAGCCCAAAGTGTTTGTCTTCTTTGTACTTGTGCCATTCTTGCTCGTCGTGTTGAGAGTGACACAACACGACACTCAAGAATGGCACAATTATACAGAAGACTCTTTGAACACTGAAGATGATCTCAATAAAGTTCGAAACTTTGGCACGTAAAGAATTTTTTTTTCTGAAACCTACATCACACCAGACCGCATCTTACGATATCTCAATATTATTTATGTACAATAAACATTTAATGATTGAAATAAAATACTAGTGTTTTCCTGTAGTTCCAGGTTTCCATCCCAAACTTTACTAAATTTAAGGACTCGAGGATATTTAATAAAGATTTTGCAGGGGTGTCGGTGGCCGCAACGGTTTAGGCGTTGACCCGGCGTTCATCACTGTAAGGTAATGGTCCCGGGTTCGAATCCAGCGGTCCGCATTCAAACCCGACATATTTATAAACTTTTTTTTTCAAAAACATCGGTACCCCGAGAGTTTATATGACCTCTGCTGTTACGAACCCTCGTAAGAAAAAAAAAAGAGATTAGCTCAACGTGGGCAAGCCTATATGCCGTCCGTGCTCGGAATTTCACTAAAATTGGGCATTCTGCTCAAAGTGAAAACAATCTTCTCGACCCTGCCTGTTCTAGAGCACTTATCGGTACTATCGACTCTTGTCGGATTATAATAAAGACACAGAAACTCGCACCCAGTTTTGAAAAACCTGCGAGCTAGCGGAATGGATGGAATTTGCCCTTACAAAACTAAATTGGCTACAATATCTGACCAAATTTAAAAACGAAGAAACTATACAAACCCAACATTCCATTCCATCTTAAACTCAAATCATAATCATATTATTCAACTATAAAGCAGTTGATGAGGTAACGGGCAAGGCACATCTGGCATAACGGAATAGTCTACAGACGTTACAGTATGAATTCCCATAGTATATAATTAAGATTATAATGTGCAATCTTTTCGTGTTTCTCTTAATCAAACTACTTCTTTTTTCGAAGTTGCTGTTGGGGTTCCTCAAGGATCTATCCTTAGGCCAACACTATGTATGCTAAAATGTCATCTTTAAATGTTTAGAAACATAAACTAGAGGGGTATCATAATACATTGACGGATCTAAAATCTCCCCTAACGTGGAGTAGGCACAGAAATCAAAGGCCTAAATTTTAACCTTGTCTTTTGACGAAACCGTCACCCAAGCTGAGGTCCATGCAATGGAACTTGCATAAGAAATGACTAAAAGGCATTACTATGTACCCTAATAAACACCCAAGAAGGACTTCAGGTAACTCTGATGAGCCAGGACACATGGGGGTTGAAGACAAAAGTCAGGATGGGAAACTTGTAAAACGAGTAGAAAATTGACACTTCCCAAAGCTAAAAGCACGGAATAAGAAAAATTCTGCTTTTAAACGGTTGTAATAAGGTTGGGTTTGGATGAAATCTGAAGGAATCATGGATTTTTATGTGAAACGTTGGACTCGAAAGAAAAAAAATCATGCTCAGAACTGTCTATGTTTCGTATGCTGCGAAAATTCGTATTTATGGGTTATGTAGGGTTCCTAAAACGAAACGGAAATGTTTGGTCCAGAAAACAAATTTTTCGACCAGCTTTCATAAATGTATTGTTTAAATCAAATTTTTCTCCTTCCAAATACCAACTTTTTTTAATCGTAAAATCGCAAATATAATACCAATTTGGAAATGACTCCACTGATCTACCAGAAATTTTGCATGGGTTTAGATAAACCGTACTTCCGTAATTAAATAATAACAGGAGATATTAAACAAAACCTCTGAGGGCATTTTGTTAATTTTATCCTTATTTTTCTCACTTATAATGGCATGAAAAATAAAACTGGGCGAGATAAACTCAAAGAAACGGAATTAAGCTTTCTAAATGTTCTATAATGTTAAATTTGGATAAAGTGTAAAGTAGTTATGAATTTTGCGACACGACGGACAATAGAGAAAAAAGCTATCCATGGCCAAAATTGTCTGCTGTAAAGTGTGCTTAAAAAGAAGCTGATTTTTTTAGGAAAACATTTTGTTCCCCACTTTCTTATATATATATATATATATATATTTATTTATTTCAATGTAATTTTTCACTTTTCAAAGGCCTTGGTTCCGAAAAGGACAAAAATCGAATGAAGTATAATAACGGTGAATAAATGCACAGCAAAGGCGGAAAATATATTTTTTAGAACATACTCCGCTCCTGGGGCCTGATTTTTTTTTCTCGAAAAATACTAAAATCGTAATAATTATAAAACGACTTGAAACAAAACGTCTGAGGGTTATTTTTATTTGTTTGTGTTGTGTCTGCTTTTGTTCATTTCATCCTTGCTTTTCTCTCTTATGATTACATGAAATATAATTCGCATAGTCTAAAAGAAAAACGAGCCACATTTCCAACGATTGTAATAACCCATTTTTTTAGCGGTCTAATTGACCAAATTATTTCTTTCAATTATTTATTCCTTTTATGTAATGTCTTGGCTGAGATAAAAAGTTTAGTGTCACGGGCGGGATTCGAACCCACGACCTTCGGCTCAACACGCCGCCGCTCTAACCACTTGAGTCACGATTGTTCTTCTTTTAGTGTATTTCAACAAAATTTATGTTTTATTTGATTATAAATGAGAACAATGAGAACACAACGACCAAAACTCCCTCAGACTTTATTTTACATATTCGGTTCTAATTTATATACAAAAGGACGGTCTGTGCAATTACATGTAGTTCATAGCATCTAAACCTTTCCTGAAATAACTCGTCTGCACTTTAGAAGTTGAAAAATTAGATTGAAATAAATATATGTAAGAAAGTAGGGAAAAATTGTTTTAAAAAATCAGCTTCTTTTGAAGCACTCTTTAAAGTTTTTAAATTAGAATTTTGATAGCAAAAAAACATACATGTTTGGCCATTTTTTCTCATGCCCGGCCTTTCGCAAAAAAATTCATAATTACTTTACACTTTATCCAAATATAACGTTATTAGAACTTTTAGAAAGCTTAATTCTATTTCTTTGAGTTTATATCATCTAATTTTGTTTTTCATGTTCAAGTGAGAAAGCAAACTTGAAATGAACGAAAATCCCTCACAGGTTTTATATTATATCTCCTGTGCTTATATGTTTACAGAGGTACGGTTTATGCCGTTTGTTACGTGTAGCCGATGGGATAGAAATTTCTGGGCTTGGTTAGTTTTTCTCAGATGTCCCGCGTTTCACATAAAAATCCATAAACTTTAAAACTGAACGACGTGGGGTTCGAATCCCGGACGTGACATTTTGGTTTTTTCATCTCAACCAAGACCTTGTATAAAAAGACTAATTGAAAAGGTTGCATTAACGTTGAATTTTGATAAAATCCGGAGAAGTCACGAATTTTTTTAAATGGTACAAAGTAGAAACAAATTTGCCCGGAACTCAATCCTGCCAAAAATGTCTATTTATGTTTGCTAAAAATTAAATGTTAAACAAAAATTCGTAACTACAGGATTTAATAGGAGCATACAACGATTCGAATTTTCTTTTCCAGAAAAAAAAATATTTTGCCCTACTTTACTGATAGCGTCTTGGGATCTTCTAACTTTTTATATTTATAATCTAATATAAACTATATTATTTACTTAGAAAAAAAAAGACCCACTGATATATCATATCTTTGCAATACATCCAGAACAAAGGCAGAAAACCACATTTAAAAAAACAACGTCTCCTTGGGATCTTGTGCCCCCTGTTGCCGAAGATCATTTCGAAAAATGTCGACCCAGTATCACCACACAAAATTTCATTCAAATCTGTCTTTCCAGGATCGTTGCCGTCATTCCTGGGCTTTGATTGCTGTTGATAGAAATTGACAAATGTCTAAAGTGGCGTTGAAAACAAATAATGTTGCTGTATTGAAAGTGTTATCCTTTTTGCTGCTCTCCTAGCAACGAAACTTGAGCTTCAAAAACAAAACTATACTTCTATGAACAGTTCAGCAGATGTGTTGGATACAATACTACTATTTTCTGTATCTGTTGTACATACATTTAGGAGAGAGAGAGAGAGAGAGAGAGAGAGAGAGAGAGAGAGAATGTGTGTGTATGCGCGCGCGTGAGTGAGTGTGTGTGTGTGAGTGAATGAGTGTGTGAGTGTGTGAGTGCGTGAGTGAGTGAATGAGTGTGTGAGTGCGTGTGTGAGTGCGTGTGTGAGTGCGTGAGTGAGTGACTGTGTGAGTGAGTGACTGTGTGAGTGAGTGACTGTGAGTGTGTGTGTGCGTGTGTGCGTGCGTGTGGGAGTGTGTGTGTGTGTGAGTGAGTGAGTGAGTGAGTGAGAGTGAGTGAGTGTGTGTGTGTGTGTGTGTGTGTGTGTGTGTGTGTGTGTGTGTGCGCGTGCGTGCGTGCGTGTGGGAGTGTGTGTGTGTGTGTGTGTGAGTGAGTGAGTGAGTGAGTGAGTAAGTGTGTGTGTGAGTGAGTGAGTGACTGTGAGAGTGTGTGTGTGCGTGCGTGCGTGAGTGAGTGAATGAGTGTGTGAGCGAGTGACTGTGAGAGACAGTGAGTGTGTGTGTGTGGTTGTGCGCGTGCGTGTGGGAGTGTGTGTGTGTGAGTGAGTGAGTGAGTGTGTGTGTGTGTGAGTGTGTGTGAGTGTGGGAGTGTGTGTGAGTGTGTGTGTGTGTGTGTGTGAGAGAGAGAGAGAGAGAGAGAGAGTGAGCGAGCGAGTGAGTGTGCGTGTGTGTGAGTGTGGGAGTGTGTGTGTGTGTGTGTGACAGAACAGCGCCATTTCGTTCGAATTTATTAAAAGGGGTTCTTTCCTGGTAGTAAAATACAATGAGAAAAAAATCGATTACATCAGATAAAAGGCGAAGAGCAATAGAGTAAAAGTCCAAGTCTGGAAAGATGGTAGATCGAGAGTTTCAGCTGGCATAAATATTTCCACGTCAAATTTTATTATTATTATTATTCAAGGCGTGCATCGTCGAATCTATGAGATCAATATGGTGGCTGCCGGCTGCTATGTTATTAGCCGGTCTTCAGGTAACTGGAAAAGATTAACGAAGGGAGCTAATTGCAGAAGGTGAGTCGGGTGCCATCAAGGAGGAAAGCCATCCATCGGCGAGGGCAAGAGCTCCGCCCACGAGTAGCTCTCTACCGCCTACTCCTCCTAATCAACTTCGGCATTCTTCACGTTCTTCAACCCCCTTCTGAACCCGGACGAACCTCGATTTAGATTCAGCATCCGATGGAAACGTGTAAAAATTGAAGAAGGTCGTCTAAAGGGGAAAAGTTGCGGTGTCTGTCGCCAAATCCGATAATATCAACTGAAAGGTTACCTCGTCTAATTAATCAATAAATATTTTGGTCTTACATTATATTTATCAAGGATTTCTTTAGAAATGTCTGTCCAGTTTAGGCGATTTAGACATTCCGCTTCCATCAACTTCTAATAGCAACAGATCGCCATCCAGTTCAATAATCAATTTTTCAGAATTATTTTTTATAATCGATCTATCAGACGTGACTCTACTATATGATACATAGCGGATATAAAAAGATATATCTAATGTATATCAAATAGATGTAATGATAAATTCACTTCTCAAGTCTGTGTTTTATATATAAAAAGAGGAAGAAAGAGAATGCGAGTGCAAAAAATAGTTAGAGAAGGAGAAAAGAGAAAGAGAGAGAGAGCGCGTGAGAGAAGTTGAGTGAGGGGGGAAGAAACACAACTGAGAGTACGATAGGATTGGGATAAGATAAAACGGTGGAAGAGATAGATCTAGGTGAATAAATAGCGATCGAGAGTGACTGAAAGAAAAAATAGGTAGGTGCAAAAGATATGGAATTTTAGTTGACTACACTGAAATTCCAACGACATAAGAATTATTTAGTTCAAGATGGAAAGAGAGAGAAAAAATCTAGGTGTGTTGTTTGAGTTTGAGAGAAAAAAGGAAAGAAAGAGATAGAGATAGATAGATAGATAGATAGATAGATAGATAGATAGGGAGAGAGAGAGAGAGAGAGAGAGAGAGAGAGAAAGAGAGAGAGTGAGATAGGAGAAAGAGATTCACACGCAAGACTATCGCCTAATGCATACTCATCATCATTCTAGCAGATAAATTCAGTTATTCCTCATTTGGCCACACTAATATACGTTTTAAATTATTTATTATTTTTGGGGGCCGCGGTAGGCGAGTGGTCAGCATGAGAGATTCCTGGCTAGAAGTCCCCGCGGTCGTGGGTTCGATTCCCTCTGTCCCTTTTTTCACGATACTCTTCCCCCCAAAAAACAAATACGCAATAAATATTTACAGAAAGTCTGGGTAGATATGCAAAGTTCATGAGGCCATTAAATAAAAAAAAACATATTTACAATTGAAAACATATAGGGAGTCATCAAGGTACTCAATATTGATTTCGCCAATGGCCACTCCCCGTTCATACCATACAACACCATATGCCAACAACTAAACGTAGGTGACAATTTGGATACTAGGCCGATTATTTTTCATTAAAAATCATATAAGATATGTGATGAGACATTGGGTATATGCCTTCACCAGGATGAGATATTCCAAAGCGTTCTTCCGATAATCACAGCAATGCATTACGATTTTTTTTCATCTGAGAGTAGGGCACACCGATCTCGAATTTTAAAGCACCGCAGTCCACTAGTGACGTACTGTCTTGATCTTTGAATTAATTTAGCTAGTACTTTCGCGGGATCACCTTGACGGTTCAACAAAAACGGCATATTTCCCGCGTTTAAATTTTTAAAAGTTTATCTCAATGACGAAGATTTTGAAAAAGCCCATAAAGAGAAGCAAGACCCATAAAGCCTACGGCATATGATTCTCAGCCTCCCTAACGCCAGACAGATCGAAGAATTGAAAAATGATTGATATAAAAATAATAGCCGGCGTGATTTTGCACTTGACGTTCGATTTAATTACAAATAGCTTTTTTCCCACAGACGTGGACTGTTTCATGTCAAAAATTAGCCTCGCCGTTAATGACGTTAACCCTTGCGGTTACACACAACCAGTTCCTTCGGTCGGTGGAAAATAAATTGGATCCGAGTAAATGAAGTTTTGGAGATTGACCTGGGGCCGGCCCCGCTCCTGCTCCCGGTAATAATTATTTACTGCCAGCCAAGACGAAGATCCAACAGTAAAATAAATTCACATATTCTCTCGTATTATTAATTACCGTTTGCGGACGCCAACTTTTAAACCAGGTTCTTTCGTGTTTGGAACGGATTTTTTCTTTTCTTATTATTTTAGATTCAGGTTGTCATTTGTAAATAAAAGTAAGATTGAGTTTTTTTCTTATTTGAGTAATTTGTGGCATAGTTTTAAGTTTTATATTTTAGAAAATCAAATGCAATAACCTGTCGGTATTGGTAGATGAAACGACAGAAAATGACTGAACGAATTATTTAAAGAAATACGCGCGAAGTTAGGTCTCATTGACCTTCCTTACACTTAACGTGTATTTTATTTTTTCTTTTCGCAACAGCAGAGGCATTTCACGACTTCCGAATAATCAGATATGAATAAAGTTTTATTTATGCTAGCAGAGTTTGGTATAATGTGGCCACTTTCAAATTTCAGCAATATAAGAATTTTTAATATTAGGTGAAAAAGGTATGTTAAGACGTGAGAAAAAGAGCTGGGAAGAAAGAAATAGAGAAAAACAGACAAACCGACTGAGATAGAGCGAGAAGTGTGAGTGGAAAGATAGTGAGAGATAAGTAGACGGAGGTAGAGATAGAGTGTGTGTGTGTGTCAGAGAGAGAGAGGGAGTGAGACAATGAGAAACAAAGAGTGAGACAGCTTTTTTTGCTGTTCTTTTTTGTACCAGGAAGTGTATGTATCATTTGTTTTAATTTTCTCTTAATAGTAAAAGGCATGCGTAATAATATACATAAATTTCTATTTCACTTTTATATTTTACACAAAATTCGACACCGTTTTACAGTAAGACTTTAGGAGAGTTGTCCTATAAATCTGTAGACGGGATTAAATACTTAAATATGGCCAATAAACGGGCAAAAACGGACCTTCCTCGAATAGCGGTTTGCAAAACAACAAAATGGAATGTTGGGTTACTAGGTTACCACACAAAAAGAACGTAGTAGTACGCATGGTAATGTGGGTGGGCGGTGGTTAAAAGGCCAGGGTTAAAGGCTGAGAAGGCCCCGTACCCGGTTCCCGGTTCCCACTACGCTGGGTTGTACCTCTGAGCAGGAAGATTTGGAAAATAGTACCCTCGTTAAACAGGTGTTAAATAAAAAACGCGTTAAAACGCATCAATAATATCTCCGCTGTTTTTGCTGATAATTGCTGATAATAATAATGCCGGATTAACGTGTTCCTGTGTACCGTGCGTACTAGGCAATTCGGTGGCTGAGATAGCCGAGTGATTAAGGCGTCGGACTCTTGGCTAGTAGATCCCGCGGTTGAGTGTTCGATCCCCACCGTCGCCTCTGGGTTTTTTCTGATGCCTAAGGGGACCGGTGGCCGCAGTTGAAAGAAATTGACACAATTGGAAGGAGTGGGATCAGATCTCAGCGACCCTGAATTTGGTCCCAACCCCCTTAAAAAATGACTTTCTTCGATGGAAGATCACCTCCACACCGGGAGCTCAAATTCATACTTATGTTGCGAGTCGCCAAAAAATGGAACCAGAGATAAAATGCAATAAGCTGTACAGCTGCAGTGCTCAGGACGGAACTCCTCCGGTTGTTGGTATCCATTGTAGAAACAAAAGATAAATAAACAGGGTGATTGCCGAATAATATATCAAATTTCTGGGGGTGTTTTTTCACAGAAAAGTTAATCTTGGTGCATGGCAGAGTATTAACAATAAAGGTGAAATGGTTTTATCGTTTTTCCAGTAAAATCCGACATTCGCATATAAAATGTCTATTGGTCTTTCAATAAATTGGACCAAAACTGATGAAATTTCAATTGAAAATACACGCCCTACCAGGTTTCTGAATAGTTTTATTTTTGACAATAATAATGCAAATATTTAGAAAATTGAAAACAGCAAAATTTAGAAAGGCTTCAATGCGTGTTCAGATAAAGTGGTTCAACTTTTGCTATAGATTTTTTCCGTTAAATTAAACCTTTTTAACACGAATGAAGTATACCTTCACTAAACCTCTCCGTTCGCAATTTCATTTGTCGCCGAGAATCAAAAGATTACGCGATATTTGAAAAATGTCAAAACGGATGGAAAAATCAAAACGGTGCGGTTGAGTTGGTGCCAGAGTGGATCGAGGTCACGACAGCTCAGGTGGTAGAGCAGCGGCGTATCAAGCCGAAGATCGTGGGTTCGAATCCTACTCTTGCCACTGGCTTGTTTTTGTAATTACTTTTCATCTGGTTTTTAACAGATATTTATTTTATATTTAAAATCTATAATTACAAACAGAAAAAAAATTGTGTTTATAGTTGCTAATGCGGACCCCCCCCCCCAAAAAAAAATGTCTTTACATTTAATTAAAGTTTTATGCAAAGAAAATTTTTTTCGACAGTCTTTTGAATTGTATAAAAAAACTGATAACTAATAAAATAATTTATATTTAATTATATACAATTTTTATATTTAGCTGTAAATATTTATCACTGGTGCTCAATTCTCATGTATACAAGGATTTTACTTCGCTTTTCACCATTTCATTTAAACATTTTATATCATGTCCTAACTTTTTTAAAATTAAAACAAGGTTTACTTGAAATAAAATAAAAAAGTTTAATTTTATGTTTAAAAAATTTCAATTAATTAAAGTTTTAGTTGAGATAAAAAAGCCAGTGTCTCGAGAGGGATTCGAACCCATGACCTTCGTCTAGATGCTCCGCTACTCTACCACTTCAGCTATCGTGACTTCGATCCACTCGGACACATCTCAACCCAACTTTTTTGAATTTTTCCTCCTTTTTGTTATATTTAAAATACTAGTTAACATATAAACTATAATATATACTAACCATGCTTTTCGACGGTTTATTGCCGTTTACCATTTCCAAAATTAAGCAAAAATCTGCTATGTGTACAAATTACTTCTTTCAATTAATTATTCTTTTTATGGAAAGTGTTGGTTGAGATGAGAAAATTAGTGTCGCGAGCGGGATTCGAACCCGCGACCTCTTTGGCTCAATAATAAGCTGCTGCTCTAACCACTTGAGATATCGATTGACCTTCTATCTCCTCGGACCCAAATCCTAGTCACAACCTACAACCGTTCGAATTTTCCCTCAGTTGCAATATTTTTAAGTTTTAGGTAATACTTGTAGGTTTTAGTTGGCCGAAGGTCGTGGGTTCGAATCCCGCTCGTGGCACTAGCTTTTTCATTTCAACCAAGACCTTATATAAAAATAATAATTAATTGATTTCAGTAAGAAGTTTAAAAAAAAACGAAGTTCATGTGGTTTAAGTTGGCGAACGGTTTGATGAACAACTTTACTTTGTTTTTACAATTTGGAGCCCTTAAACTAGTGTCAAAAGCAGAGTAGTTTGGGGACTTCGTTTTTAAATTTGCCCACGCTTTCAATGACTTTTTTAAATACCTATATTCATACGTAAATATTGCAGCGCCCTGAAAACTCTCTGACAATGGAAATGATGTTAAGAATTTTCAACTATCAACTTTAATGTGTAAAAATATTTTTGTGAAACACATTAAGGTCAGGTACTTTTTCCCAGTCGTCCAGGGCTGTTCACCACGTAGTTAGAAATCTTTGGTTCTTTGATTAACCGCTATGGCGAGTTTAAATCATACCTACACATCCACGGCGCGGGATGAAATAGTGACGTTAGCCGGCAGTTAAAAAGCACAAGAAGAACAAAGCCTGAAAAATGGCACTGTCTGAAATAATATATATAGCACGCCTATGTGATATATGCGTGTGAAAATAGATCTCATCCTGAACCGGCACGATGGGTCCGTCTTCACTCTCGGGTTTGCTGCTCAATCGTGTTTCGGCATTACGCCATCTTCAGTGAGTAACTCAGGAGGAACAGGGGTTGCAACAAAAACCCAAATGATTCGTTGACATAATTGAGACAAAAGAGGTATGTAATCAGTTGGTAAGAAAGTCGTGTGATTATTTTTAATGAAAAGAGAGATTTATTAAGACATCTAAAGAGCCAAAAGCCAAAAGAGAATGCTAATGATAGGTAGAAATATATAGGCAGATAAAGAGGAGAGAGCGAGAGAGCGAGAGCGTTTTGGGACGTCGAACGCACTGTAAAAGGGATTCAACCACTAAACCCGGGCCTACTTATCAAGTTGCTTGATGAAATAGGACTTACCTGATTTAAGCACAGAACGGGGGATACAATAGCGCTTAACAGGCGCCGTATAAACACCCTGCAACATATTTATCTATGTAATTTATAAAGAGGATAAAGAGAAAGAGAGAGAGAGAGAAAGAGAGAGAGAGAGAGAGAGAGAGAGAGAGAGAGAGAGAGAGATAGAGAGAGAGAATAGATATAACATAGACCTGTCATAGAAAGGCAGACGTCCAAGCACATTCTGCTAAATAGTCTGGCAAAATAGCTGAATAAACCTCGAAAATCATTATCCATTAACGATTCGACAGAAAAACGTCTCATTTTGCTTGTTCGGTTTGAATCATGAAAACCGGCAAGAAAATGTGAGTTTACACTGTATTAAAAGACAATCAGCGACAACAGTCCATCGTAAATAATGTTGCTGTGCATAATTTTCAAATGTGGGCCCGGTTAAGTTGTGTGGGATATAAGTTCTCGGAATTCAAAAAAACCTATAAAGAAAGGGAGTGTGGACAAGAATATTACGACCGTTTCTCACGAGGGTTCTAAATTGGATGATGGTTTCCAAGCTAAACGGAAGGACAAGTTTACCATAACACAATCATCGTTTGGATATCGGCCCGGAACAGAGCCCGGTTATTGTTAATACGAAATAAAACAAAAGTGGGTGTGAGACGATTGGGATATAATGTATGATATGGGCGAGGAGAGAGAGAAGGTCTACCCGGTAACTCATTAACATAAAACTAATTTATGTTCACTCTACCTATCAAAATAAAACACGATCAAAGGAAATGTTAAACAACTAATTTTTGACGGCAATCCTTTTCTTCTATCTCTCGTTGTGGCCTTTTAAATTAGGAGTCATATCGTCTAGCACCTGTGGCCCCGGCCGCACTCGGGACCGACGATGATTACATCGCCTCGAGAAATTTTTACACAACCAGGACCTGTTATGACTCGGGCTCTTTTTCTAAACGCCGTCCATGGGATTTGCCCCAGAGGAAAATATAAATACTCAATCTGACGTCTGCGAAAGGTGTCAACGGAAGATCTTCTTCAAAGGCCATAAGGGTACTTATTACTATATTATTTCCCTATTTTAAACTAATTACGAAGATTAGCTAGGAGTAAAGTGAGTGATTTATATAAGTCCAAATCTGTACATACAAAGTTTAACCTATCACATCTCGCAGTCCATCGGCAATTCCTGTTTTGTAATTTGCAATAAATTACCGGCACGCCTCGGGAATCACTCACCCCGGGTGTTGGCACTCCCGGATCAGACCTCGTTCTTATCTCAACTACCTAGATGGGTCTCCTGGGGATATCGACATAGGTCATTTCAGCCTCCAACGCAATCAGTTCTTAAAACCAACTCACTCTTACATACATCTCTCCTATTTACATTCCGTACACTCTGGGTGGTGGAGTACTCAATATTACTCCACCACCCTTTACACCTATTATATAATTAAGATAGCTTAGGGTCAATGGGGTGTCCAGTATTCCGCCTTCGGCCTTCTCGCACTACAGATTCACGCAATCAATAAATTCACTCAAGACACGCTCGGGACGTAAAACTAACAGTATTATTCGCAATAAAACAAATCTATTACCTACAAAATACGGAACAGTAAAGTTAAACAGACAGAACTATGTATTTATTACATGCGAGAGTCAAACCAATCTTACTTTTTGTTACATAGGTTTTTCCTTCAACTTAACCATTTTTAATTTCAAATTAACCCTTTTTTATAAAACATTAAATAATTAGGTGACGGTAAAGCATTGGATATATTGTATATATGAGCTGCTTTTTAAATAAAATCATTTGGCTTTTGACCAACACCATTGAATAATATAACTGCAAAATTAATTACAATAAAAATAAGAAGTTATAAGAAATTAAACGAGTCTCCTTTTTAGTTTAAGAATTTGTAAAAAAAAAGTAAAATGGGTTCTTACATAAAATACCACTCGTTTTTCACTTTTCAGAAAATTTGATTTAAAAATTAAAAGTTTAAAATTATATACGAAATAAATGATTCTTGCATTTTTTAAAAGTTAACATAATTATTTCATAGGCTAATTATTTTGTATTTTAATAATAGAAGAAATTTTTTTAATATATTTAATTTTAATTTAAACTTTAAATTCTCATATATTTGCTAATTATAAAATATAAACTGATTGCCTTATGATCACCAATTACAATTAATATTTTTAATTAACTGTAAAAATAAAGAATTGTTTGACATTATTTTAAAATATAAAATAAATATTTTTTAGACAAATTATTTCATATTTTAAGCAGGCTCGAACAAATAGAAGAATCATTTCTTAAATATTTAATTTATATAAGTTTGAATTGTAATTTTAATTCAATTTTATGTGGATATAAAAACTCTTTAATTTTTTTTTAATTCTGTTATTAAAAGAATACTCTTTTATGATTATTCAGAGATCGTGAAGTGCGGTCTGGTGGAACGTAGGTTTCAGAAAAACAGTTTCTTTGCCGTACTAACGTTTCGATCTTTATTGAGATCATCTTCAGGGCCTAGGATTTATAAATATTGTTTAAATTTTACAAATACAAGCAGGATGTGAAAAAGTGAATTAATACTAGGCTAGAGATTTTAGATTAAAAAAATAAAATTACTTTATACCGTGTTAGACAATTTTACATTTAAAAACTATACAATGCTAAAAAATTGTAGATTAAAATAACGAATTTTTAGAATCAATCAAAGTAATGAGTACTGAGTGAGTGAGTACAAATACTTTGATTGGTCCCGTCTTTAGACGCTTCGTACGTCAAACGTCATCAACTCATAACAAAACCCTAGATAAAAAGGGCCATTAAAAGTGATTTTTTTTTTTTTTGCCGTATCAATTAGTTCAATCGTGGGAGAAGATTATTACATACTGGCTACATGTGTTGTCAAGAACACCGACGGTTAACGACAAGCAATTTAGGTGTAGAACACCAGGTCTAGACTTTATAATGAGGAAGCGATTTAGACCCCGCTCGAACGTGGAACAGGAAAGCTCAGGTCGCCAACGTGTTTTACATGCATGATTGATCAGAACATCAAAACAAATCAATTTGTAATGAAATTCGCTCATTTTTGGTATTACGTCTTCATACGGAACTTTCACGTGTTTTCTTTAAATCTAAACTAAATATAACTATAAAAGACAGTTAATTTATGAATGGAAACAACGATTCATCATGAATTTTGCGAGTCGATCCAAACAAACAGTTTTGTGCCAAATGAACAATGCAGAGAGGTTTGGGAGTCCAGGATGACCGGGATCGACGAAAATTACACATATTTAAAACTAGTATTCAGATATCGTGAGATGCGGCCTGGTGTGATGTAGGTATCAGAAAAACATTTTCTTTATCGTGCCAACGTTTCGATCTTTTGTTGAGATCATCTTCAGGGCTCAAAGTGTTTGTCTTCTGTGTAATTGTGCTATTCTTGCCTTGAGTGTTGAGAGTGCCTTTGAGCCCTGAAGATGATCTCAATAAAAGATCGAAACGTTGGCAC
>CM077101.1:18523442-18542547 GCA_039619505.1 Cimex hemipterus
TTTTATCATCAAAAGGAAAAAATACAAATGCATGCGTAGCAAAAGGAAAAAGTAACATTTAAAAAATCAATAAATTCTTTTGTTTTTAAAATTTTAAACTAAATAAAGTAATTATGAAAATTTTTCAATTTTTCAGAAATTTTGATTGTTTAATTAATATACTTTTCATAAATTTATATTTTTTGTTATCCACAAGGAAATAATACAAATAGATGCTTAGCAAAATGAAAAAGTAATATTTAAAAAATTCATAAATTCTTTTATTTTTAAAATTTTAAACTAAATAAAGTAATTATGTAATATTTTCAATTTTTCTCAAATTTTGATTGTTTAATTAATATACTTTTCATAAAACTATGTTTTTTGTCATCCTGAAAGAGAGGAAGTATATTTTAAGAGTAGTTGTAATCCATGTATTGTAAATTTCAACAGGCCTGGACACTTTCGATTGCCATATGTTCTGTTTCCGTTTAATGATCCAGGAGATAGTAAACATATAATTACCGGTCCAATCATGTAATAAATGTTTTCAACAAGTACTAGCAGTAAAACATATTTTGGCCGACTGCCCCACTTTACAACCCTTTAGGCAAAGGCTCAACCTTTCGAGCGATTAACAGGAGTTACTGGGTCCCCAGTGTTCCTTTCGAAGAGCGCTTTTCAATTTTCTCAAATTTGTTGGAATTTACAATGAAATTTAGGCCTTTTCCCATTTTACCATTGAATGCCTGCCAATGTCTGCATAAGAGTTGTGTGCGCATGATTTCTTTTTTCAGAAGCTTTTGAGGCTGCCGGAGCGGAAAAATAAAATGGAAGACAATAAAAATTGCGGGGTTATACACTACAATGCCCAATATCGCAATTTAAATAAGAAAAATAGCTCCTTCAAAAAAAAAAAAAAGAAAAAAAAGAGCTAATCACGCTGGGATTGTTGCTAGTCTGACTCCATTATTATGATTATTAGCCATACAAGCCTATGGGGAAATTTTAATTTAAAAAAAGAAACAAATAAATTTTATAATTTTATTAAATTTAATGTAACTTGGCCTTAATTAAGAATTTGAAAAAGAAAATCAAAGCTTGGATGGCAATAGGATAAATTAGGTTACGAGTGAATGTTTGGAGTCAGAGTTTTATAGCACTCAGAAGATATATAGCTAACCTAAAATAGAATGTTTGGATGTTAGGGCGTGAAATGACCTTAGCCGTTAAAACGCCCTTAAAAATTAATAATAATAATAATAATATAACAAGTACTAGAATACTGCTGTAGTAATCATGTGATGATTTTTTCCATAGGACAAAATAAAGCCCGATGATGGGACCTTCAAATCAGCATAGAATGGAGAATTAATTGTTTGGTAAAGTTTAATAAAACATATAACTCTCATCGAACTAGTTTGTTACTATGATATCAGTAGAGAGTGGGGGAAAAAAACGTCAACCACCTAAAGCCCGACGTTAATACTATTAGTTCAGGGTGTGAAAAAATTCTGTTTGGGGTCTAAATCACAGCCACTCAACCGTAGTGGCATCACCTAGCGTGAAATCTGTCGAGTAGTCGCGACGTCCGCCGTTCACTGTTTACCCAATCCTCACTTTGGACTTGTTGAAAAACGGCTTCTATGACAAAACATTGATGGTAAATTGCCGCTCGTCCAATAGATTCCTAGGAATGAAACATGTCTCCTGGTTGAAGGACTCATGTATCTTAGTTTAACGACCATATAATTTGATTGGAATTTTTATGAGTTAAAAAAAACTCCCAAGCCGAATTAGAATGTGAAACATCGACAACCAGCCTTGTGCAAAGATTGTCCCTATTTTGCGAGGTGCCTCTACGGGCCGAATGACGAGCAAAGGTTCGTCGAATTCCAACTGGTAGAGATGTTTCTGTTGGTTTAGAATGGATTGGCACAACATAACACTCCTGGACTTTCTCGCTGAACGAATAATTTGGGATGCTTTTCTTCCTAATCACAAAAATCGGAAATAGCTTTTCGATGCGTAAAAATGGATCGAAAGTAAGAATGGGCAACAGTACCCCGCATGTGTATGTATCTAGGGCACGCTGTTTGGCAAATGCCAAGATTAGCATCTCCAAACTTGAGAAATATTCGGCGGCAATCGACATTCGGCGAATATCGCATTTATGGTTCTATCTTAACTAACCATCCCTAATCATAACCCTGATCACTTCCATCGCCTATGTTTATAATATCCGAACTAAATGTGTTTTTTGTACAGGATATGTATATAAAAGTATATTATGTGACGAAAATTATTACCATTAAATGTAAAAATTAAATAAAAATAAAGGATTCTTATTTTAATTTGAGATTTTTTTTTTAATTTGGTCATTTCGGATTATTTTAGACTTTTGTCCGGGGCTGAACTGTAGGACGCCTTTCCTCATTTTACCATCCTCAGTTTGGAATGGCAGGTTTGTCAGGGTTAGATGAAGGGGGAGGAAATAATGTATACTATTCATTACTGCCTGCCAATCCGCACTGCCATTGTCTGTCGGGCAAGGTTTCCGCATTTCGCCATCTTGAGTGACACTGAACAGAGTCAGGATTGAGGGATGAACGATGACTGAAGACACCCAAGAGCTAACCCGATTAAGTTTTGTGTAAACCTACAAGGACGAGCGAGAAACAGCCTTGAAATACTCTAGGTTTGTGGGTTGAACGATGACTGAGCGACTGGTTTGTTCAGTTCAGAGCCCGATTCGATTTTGTTCAGACAACGAGAACATGCAACGAGAGTCTTCTAGGCACGGCAGTAATAAGACCCAAAATAACCTACAGATCATTAATCTGCTGGGCCAAAGCTCAACAAAACGTAGCTACTCAACCACTAGACAGGATACAAAGATTAGAAAATCTATGTATTACAGGGGGAATGAGAACTACTCCTACAATTGTACTAGAAACTCTGCTAAAACTACATACACTGGAAACATTTAGGCTAGGAAAAGGCATCAGATACAACGATGTGATACACAGATGGCCCCAAAACAACCGGATCGGGTATTCTTCGTACAACCCCAACTTTTGAGCGATCATACTCATCAGGGATGTAATTAGGATTCGATCTTTCAAACAGAAATACATGCTATTATTGATCGTGCCCTAGAAAATTTTAAAAGATGTTACTCAGGCCAAAAAAACCTCATAAGATCTGATGGTAAAAAGCGTCAGCGCTTAAAAAATTCTGGCAAGCATAACAACCTGATTTTATCGTTTATTAGTTACCTAGAGATCAATAAAATTTTTGATAACGAAAAATCAGACACACTGGCTAGAGGAGGATTTCCAAGCCCATACCCAGGCCCTAAACTATACATGGGATAACAAATATAAATACAGAATCCTCCATCGCAGAATGAATAAAAAAAAGATGTTGATAAACTGTAGCGACGCTAGACACAGTAAACTTATATTAAAAAACCTCAAAGGAATGATAGGACTATTGATTGGTGATCGGCATCTTATTGTAGAAAACATCTGCACAACATGGGTATATACAGCGATGATCTCATCAGAATATTATGAAATGAGGAGGAACAGCCACCCAAATAATCTTCTTCGAATGCGAAACTCACTAGAGATTTAACCTGGCATACATGAAATAGGTTGGAAGGGGGGAATTGTAGCAGCAATAGTAAACGTCATATAGTTATGAGAAGAAAGATTCAGTCGATTGCCCAGACTATGGAACTAGGAACTAGGAAGACACGATAAGCCAAAAGGCTGCAGTGTCCGGGGAGCATAAAATCCGCTTCCTAGTTTCATCGTCATCATCTACAAAGAGACTTTATATGTATTAGGTTTAAAGGGTGAACGATGACTGGGAGACTGAGCGGAGGTTGTTCGTTCACCCGAGAGATGACCAAAATTCAGTTTTGTCCAAGTCTAGAAGGATGAGCAACAAACAGATGGATTTGAATGAGTCTTAAGGGTTGAACATTTGTTGAGATCTGACTCTCAGAGATGGCTCGGAGCAGATTTGAGCAAACTCGCAAGGACGAACAACAACCTTACAATTTACCAAAAGAAATGTTGTTCGTTATGATGTAAAATTCACACGACTTCAGGTCGGAACTTGACCCTATAACTTAAACAGATTTTTGTTTGTAATTTTAAATTACGAAGAGTTTATCATGAACAGAATTAGAATGTGAAAAATCACTTGATTAATAATGGAAAATCTCATCAGCCCATAAAAAAATTACAACAAATAAAGCGGATATGAAGAAAATTGATGAACGCCAACGACTGTGGCCCCGTTCGCCTAAAATTAAAGAGTGCCTTTTGAGCATGAGGAAAATAAGAAGTGTAGAAGTAGTTTTGGGCCCGAGTGCGTGCGATCCGTGACCGTCGGGGCTCCTGGGGTGACCGACTGTCACGTACGGCCCTCAAACCTGAGCACCTTCTGCAGCCGGCTCGGCTTCTTTTTTTTCCTCTCTTCCTACCACTGAAACTGCAGCCGCATGCCGCAGAAAAGAGCGGTTATGCCGCCGGGTAATCGCATCACGGCGGGCTAATTGTGCCAGATAACCCCAGGGAACTGCAGCTTACAAATTAAATTACTGAAATTACGAGTCGATTACTGTGCTATTTTATCCCGATGCCTTTTACATATATATATAAATCCTATGTATTAAAAATCTCTACCTAATCGACCTCTTTTAAAGGTTAAAGAGTGAATTTTGGTCGTTTTTTGTTTATGAATTCCCTTTATGTTTACAGGTTTATAGTTAAACAGCTGGTTGCTAAAAGCTTGTTAATAAATTTTTCTGTTTTCTTCTGCTTGACAGCTTTTATCTAGTCTGAGAACGCCTCAATTTTCATTTTTTATGAATTGAGAGATTTTATATGTGATCTGTTAAACTTAACTAAATATTTTACCCGTTGAATTTATTTTCAATTTCAATTCCACGTTAACTCTCATGGTTCATGCAAATTCCAAGCGCGACGCAGCGACTCGAACTCAGTATCGAGTATTTGACATTCGAGGCTGACCAGGTTATTTGATACTGAGTAACCAGAATTTTACAGATTTACACTGCAAATACAATCAAAAGACGGTCAGAATGCCAGATGAAAGAATATCAAAATCATGCAACAAAAAGTGACGACTTTCATTTGCAGTCTTGGCCTTTGACTTTAAACTGTGAATAGCTTTTTAATTACAAATGAATTGTAATATTTAATTTCAAATGTACCGGGTTTATTTAACCCTTTCTTTAAAGCATTAAAGACCGACAATACCACGAAAATTAGAATTTATTCAATATCAAAACAAATTGTTCTTCTATTAATTCTAGATTTTTTTAAATATTTTTTATTTTATTAATTGGAAATTTTGTTAAATGATAAAATAATTATTTAGGCCTTCATGTGTTGAAAGCTTTTGAAATACAGCTTTTTTGTCGTTTTAAGCTTTTTAATTTCAAATGAACTTTCTTAACTTCAAATTAACGTTTTGTTTGCCATTTTAAACTTTTTAATTTGAAACCAACTTTCTTAACTTCAAAATAATATGTTTTTTTTTTAATATTTCAAATGATCTTTTTCTTTAATGCGTCAAAACAAACAGAACAATGAAAAATATTTTTTATTTTATTAATTGGAAATTTTACTAAATGATAAAATAATTTTTTAGGCACTCATGTGATGAAAAGCTTTGTACTACAGCTTTTTTTGTAGTTTTACGTTTTTTAATTTCCAATGAACTCTCTTAACTTCAAATTAACGTTTTTTGTCATTTTAAGCTTTTTAATTTGAAACGAACTTTCTTAACTTCAAATTAACAGGTTTTTTTTAATATTTCAAATGAACTTTTTTTTATAAAGCATGAAAAACAAACAGAACAATGAAAATTAAATGTTATATAATATTAAATGTCAAAATAAATTATTCTTCTATTAGTTCAAGATTTTTTTTAAATGACGGAACTTTTTTTTTCACAATTTTATTAATTGGAAATTTTATTAAATGATAAAATAATTATTTTGTACGTCATGTGATGAAAAGTTTTGTACTACGGCTTTTTTTTTGTCGTTTTAAGCTTTTTAATTTCAAATGAACTCTTTTTAACTGCAAATTAAGTCTTTTAACTTGAAATTAACCCTTTCTCTAAAGCATTTAAAACTTGGAGAGATGGGTACGAAATATAAGCACGTGAAATTTTAATTTGTGATTTTTTTAAATATAAAATTGTTTCTTCTCTAATATACCACAACTACAATGAAAATTTAAAGTTATATAATATTAAATATCAAAACAAATGATTATGCTAATTAATTCGAGATTTTTTTAAATATTATTAAATAATTGAGCTCTTAAAAACAGTATGAAAATTAATTAGAATTAAAAGCAAAAATAGCCTAAAATATTTTTCGATTATTAATTGAAGATATTATGTGAATTTAAAATAATTATTTTGTTCTTCATGTGTCAACAATTTTGTACTATAGCTTTTCTCGACAATTTAAGTTTTTTAATTTCAAATTAATTCTTTTTAATTTCACATTAAACTTTTTAAATTTTAACCCTAGACGTATCCAACAGAACACCTCATTGATGATAGACCGGGTTGATCAGCAACGACCTAACTACATTATAATTTTTAATTAATATATCAAAAATATACCAGTTAATTCCAATTGGAGTACAACCGTACAATAGTAGAATCCTGGAAAAAGTTGGTCTGACTGACTAAAACGGCTAAACGACTCCATGCCATGCATAAAGTAAAACTAGATGTTAAATTTATTGTATCGATTAAAACTTATAGAGTCCTTAAGATGTGACATAATCACAGAAAGGTCGGCAGTAAAACAATTTCCATCTGTTACATCACCCTTTCATTTTCCGTTTTAGCTATTACTATGTAACTGGTCAATCGCCAAAATTTTCATATAGTTAAACGTTGAGGAAATGTTTTACTTACACAAGAAAAATAATTTTTCATGGCCAATTTTCCAGAAGATACTCACTATAAGAATGCTACGAGAAGGTATTCCCTCTCAATCAGTAATGTATCAAAACAATAAATCTTTTGGGCTTGATGACATTTAGAACATCCTTCATAAAAACCAACCGCAAAAGGCCATAGGCATGTTAACAAAATCATCGGTTTACCTATCACTGGAAAAACTAACAGGTCCATTTTGAAACCCGGCAAGTGTCAGACCCAAACAATTTTACCTACTTAGTACTATCAGCAAGGTATCTGAGAGTGCTCACTTCATCGTTGCCTAAATGAAAACAGCATTTAATGCAAGTGCAGTATGTTTTCAGGATTTTCTATCACTGCCACCCTAGTTTTAATGGATATACGGACATTTTACACCGTTTGGCATACTGGGATAGTAGCATGATGGAGCAACTCCTGTTGTTCTTATCCAGTCAATTCAGCATGCCTGCGTCTGCACAATCTGCACATGATGGTTCCTCAGGGTCCTATATATGGACCTACCCTTTGTTCTATATATTTCGACACTATACCCCTTTCAAAAAATGTAAAATTTGCTATTCGATGAAAGACCGAATATCGAACAGACTAATACGCTGCGTCGAAAGCTAATGCGAAAGTTGAAAAAAAGATATAGCCACTAGGATGATGGAAAATGTTTTTCATTTTGCTCTTACCCAGACAATTCCAAGTGGTTCGATCATCCTTTCCTCAAACCAACTACTGTATAATATTCAATTTTACATCCTTGTCATCCGCAACTTAAAGGCGTTTCTGCATTTCGCCAAGTTGACTCAACAGACTCAAAATTAAGGGTTGAACGATGATTGAGGATTGATCTGGGTTTGTTTGCTCACCCAAGAGCTGGCCCGGTTAAGTTTTAACTAAACCCACCAAGGACGGGCATCAAAGAGCCTTGAAGTGCACCAGGTTTGAGGGATAAAAGATAACTGAGAACTGGCCAGTGGTTGTTACTTCATGCGAGAGCTCGATTCCATTTTGTTCAGGCTACAAGGACGAGCAACAAAGGGTGAACTAGGCTTAAGGATTGAACGAGTCTGAGTGTTTCGATCCATCCCTTTCCCAACTGAGCGACATATCTGCTAGCGTTCCTCTGGATCACCTCTTTAGCCCCATCCTTTTCTATACTAAAAAACCCAAATAAAGTAAAATTGTGTCATTACTCGTTTTCTTCGAATATCTCAATGTCAACAAAATAATGAACAAGTAAATACAGGTCAAAGGTAGGTTTTGCCTTCGTTGGCAAATAAAATAAAATTCCGTAAACTATAATAATATTAAATATTATTATTTTGACCCTCAGGGGGCCTGTGTGTTTAAAAAAAGCCCATTTGTAATGTAAATTCGAATGCAGGGCCGCTGGATTTGAACCCGGGACCTTTACCTAACAGTGATAAGTGCCTTCTCAACGCCTAAACCGTTGCGGCCACCTGGGTCAAGTTATTAAAATTGACCTTGGTTGTTTTGAAGCACGGTTGATATAATTTATCAACATGTTATATATATAATATAACATGCACGTGCTTACAATGGCTTGTACAATGGATTGCAGGCTAAGGAGGGACACCACTGCTTCTGCGGTCTATCTGGCATAAAAAGTCAAACAACTTCAAAGCTAAATCCTATAATGTTATAAAGAGTGATCGTTATAGAACGTTTTTCGTTTATTTGATTTAGATTTATATGAAGAAGAAGAGAGATAGAAAAAAGATGAACAAAGGGGATAAAAAGTGGGAAGATTATTATTGGACTCTGATTCAGATCGACACACTGTATACCAGGAGATAGCAATTGTGTGAATTAACCCAACGATGATGGGAATGCATTATTCATGAAGGAACGGATCGCTCCTCGAATTGAACTTACATGTTTGTTCCTGGTTGACTTAATCGGATTTCGGCCGGGCAATCAAAAATCGGCGGAGCCTTTTCGACAAAATTTATGCAAGAATATTGCTCTCCATTTGCCAGCTTACGAAGACCGGCTTCGCAGGATCGAAAACTAACACCGAATATGGTAAAAAGCGTTTTTAATTACAATGCAGGGAGAAGAGCGAAAAAACGAGAGCAGAATTCCATATTAATCATAAAAAAAGGCCAAACATCCGGTTATTTCCGATTTCGGCCCATATTCGATTTTTAACGTATTTATTACCCACTTTCCCTTTGTAAATTATCAAATTGGGAGTCGGGATGCGCCGCGGGGGTGTAATTTTTACGGGGTTTCGAGGGGCTTTTTCCGGCCGTTTTGAAATATGTATTGCAAGCATTGGTTGACAGCTGTAAGAGGGTACCTGGCTTCGCCTATTAGGGGCCTCTCCCCGGAAGAACACGGAATTATACCTAATTGCCTTCCTGAGAATTACCACAGCGCCTTACTTATCCTCTCGTCGCTTCGAAGATGACGGTCCTGAAGAGTCCTGACCAACGGCGAAAAGAGTTGCATGACAATCCTGGAAGAATGTGTTATATTAAAGGGGTCACATTACGCCTACACATTCACGTCTAAATAGCTTTTGTCCGTCATATTAACCTTTATTAACTTCAAAATAAAACCTTTTTAATTTCAAAACAATCTTTCCTTCCAAGCATAAAGAACCTTAGGATTTGGCATGGAAAGTGCCTGTAAATAAAATTTCCTTTGTATAACTTTTTTTTCTCTAATTAACACTTTTTAACTAATTTTTGGTTAGCCTCATTTAATTTCAAATCAATCTTTCCTTAAAGCAATAAAAAAAACCTTAGGAGTTGGCATGGAAAGTGCCTACAAAGCAAAATTCCTTTATATAACTTTTTTGTCTATAAATACTTTTTAACTTCACAATAACGTTTTTTAATTTTTTGTTAGCCTAATTTAGTTTCAAATCAATCTTTCCTTAAAGCAATAAAAAAAACCCTTAGGAGTTGGCATGGAAAGTGCCTACAAAGCAAAATTCCTTTATATAACTTTTTCTCTATAAATACTTTTTAACTTCACAATAACATTTTTTAATTTTTGGTTAGCCTAATTTAATTTCAAATCAACCTTTCCTTAAAGCAATAAAAAAACCCTTAGGAGTTGGCATGGAAAGTGCCTACAAAGCAAAATTCCTTAATATAACTTTTTCTCTATAAATGCTTTTTAACGTCAAAATGGCAACCTTTTTAACTACAAATCAACCCTTTTTTATACCATTAAAAACAAATTAAACAGATTGTATGAAATGAACATGTAAAGTAACATTCCTGTATATAGATTTATAACGTAAAATTACAAAATTGTAACTTCAAATCAACATTTTCTAATTTCGATGTAATCTTTTTTCAATTTAAAATCAACCCTTTCTCTAAAACATAAAGCAAACGTAATAAAAGTATGAAAAAATCACTGGACTGTTAAAAGCCACTGGAAATTTTAAGCTATAATTAAATCATAACAAAATTAAATATAAAAGTATAATATTTTCTCTTAATTTGAGATTTTTTTTAAATAAAAATTTATTTGAGATACAAATCATTAAATAAAATACAAAAACAATTGGTTCTTCTATCAATTCAATTCGACTATCATATAATCATTTTATATTTTTAAAAGTTACCAATTAATAGATTTTATACAAGAATAAATTTTTTTCATGTTTAATTGTATGAACATAAATTTTAATTGTAAATATTTTACGCAGTATTTTAAATAAGAACCAGTTATATATTTCAATAATTCTGAAATTAAAAAGTCTCGAATTAATAGAATGATAGTGATTTTATTTTATAGCAATATTTTATACTTTATTTCACACTAAAAAAACGAACTCCTTTATTTTTTTAAATATAACTTTGTAAAATTATTTATTCTTATAATTCATATCGTTTCCCTTTTTTAAACTTTTTCATGCTTTAAAGAAAGCGTTAATTTAAATTAAAAATTGGTTAGTTTAATTAGGGAGTTCAAATTTTAGAAAACGGTTAATTTTGAAAACAATAAGGGTTAATTTGAAGTAAAAATGGATTAATTTGACAGAAGAAAACCATATTTAATTGTTTAATAACTTTAACCGAATTTATATTAAAAATGCCTCAATAACAAAGAATAGCTTAATAGCTTCACCTAAGTAGTTTTAATGTCGTAAAAAAGGATTGATATGAAATTAAAAAGGGTTCATTTGAAGTTTAAAAGTTTAATTTGACTTAAAAAACACGGGAAATTGTACTTTAAATACTTATATTTCATTTTACTTCTTACATTTTGTTATGTTTAAAAAATATAGAGTTAATTTGAATTTAAAATTCATTGTCAATTTGGCGTAAAGAAGCTGTATTCAGGAATTTTACTTTTCATGTTTATTCCATATGATTTCCTACGTATTCTTAGTGCTTTAAAGATAGGATTGATTTGAAATTAAAAAGGTTAATTTGATGGGAAAAGTCCATAATAAAAACTCAAGGAGAGGCTGGGAAAATCTCATTTAGGTTCCAATAACAATCAAATTGGGTAGAAATTAAACAATTCGAGCACACAGCCATAATCAATAAAATCAAACACTCATTCTTAGAAATGAGGACTGATTTTTATGATCCCGGAAAACATTCTTCACAACACCTTATGAAGTCTCAACAGACTATAAAGTATTGGAAGAACACAGGGCAGCATCAGGTACAATGATGTGGTATACAGATGGCCCCAAAACGAACGACGGAACCTGATCGGGTCTTGATCGAGGCAGGGAAGTAAGTCCACTTCGGTCTTTCAAACAGAAATACACGCTATCAGTGCTTGTGCCCTACTGTCTTAAAGTCTTAAAAGAGGTTGCTCTGATAAAAAAAATCCTTATAGGATTTGATACCCAAGCAAGTATTACAGCATTACGATGAATAAAAATCACATCAATCAGTGAGTGCATCCAAAATCTCCAAAAACTGGGCAAACACATCTTGGATGACAGGGCACAGAGGAATTTTGTGGAACGAGAAAGCAGCCCCGAACCTATACTGGGATAACAAAAACAAACATAGAATCCTCCATCGCAGAATGGATCCAAACAAAACAAAGGAGAAATGGATATATTCTAACGGTGTTAGGCATAGTAAACATATTTTAAAATATTCCTCACCGAGACAGGTAAACTCACTGTTGCAGTTGGAGAGGGCGAGATTCAGAGGAGTGATAGGACTACTAACCGGTCACGGGCATCTGAGAAAACGTCGACACATCATCGTAGTAGATGATCCCACCTGCAGATTATGCAATGAGGGGGAGGACACAGCTACCCATACCATCGAATGGAAAGCAACGCTCAATGGAGGTATAACGTAATGTACGAAACAAATCTATGAAATGAAATTGTAACAGCGACAGTCAATGACCTGATACTTCTAAGAAGAAAGATTGAGTACTGAACTAGAGAAATAAGAAGGTACAATAAGCCAGAAGGCTGCAGTTCATGAGAGCACAAACCCCACTTCCTAGTATCCTTATTGCCATACCATCATAAAAACGCAGATCCTTTTTTTTTTCTTGTCATCAGTTGTTTAATGTTTTCATTGTCAGTATGAGGTCACTGGCGACACAGGTCCAGTGAGGATTCCGAGACATCGACGGTGCGAAAATTCCGGAAACACAACCGGAGATGAGTGCTATAATTATAGTTTTTTTATTATTTTTTTTAAAGCGTGGTGACGTGACTTGACCGTGCGGTCGCGCCGGGAGACCTTTTCAGCCGGTCACAAATCGGTAGTAGCATGATTGCCGGGTCTATTCCTCAATTACCTTTATCCTCCCGGGCCGATCCCGCTCTTCCCCCGGCTGGCCCTTGGGAAAAAATATGGAAAAAAACGCTATAATTCCCGCCGACAGGCTTGGATAAAAAAAAGAAGAGATTTTTCCTCGTTTTTTAAAAGCATAATAACCGCCGGCGGTGACGATTTACTCGACGGTTGAAACACACTGCACACTGAGCACAGTATCACTCGATGCCTAACCAATTTCATGTGGCGACGTGAACGCAGGCCTTTTTTCCGCCGGCCCGCGTTCCGTCCCATTCCCAAAGGAGAGATTTTGAGCTAGGGGGCAGATGAGAACATGACACAATGCAAAGTGAAACGTCGACGTAAAAATTGGCCACGATTAACCTGCCTGAGGGCGGTAATTCTTCAAGCTTATTCCGGAGCCCAGCAGAGTAGAACATTTTTGCCAACAGCGGTACAAATGCCAAGAGGGATGAGATGTCAGGACCACACTCATTAGAGGCAAACATCGGCGGTTGTTACAACAAAGGATGGTCCTGCATTAGCATCGTCCACGGAGATTCTTGTCCCCCCTTATAAAGCAAAGAAATAATATTATTATTTATTATTGATCCGACAGTATTTTAACATAGTTCCAATTATTTTTTTTGTCTAAAATTTTCGGTTGAGATGAAAAAGTTAGTGTCACGAGCGGGATTCGAACCCACGACCGTTTCGGTTTAATACTCCGCCGCTCTAACCACTTGAAGTATCGATTGAGCTTCGATCTCCTGGGACACCAACTCCTCGTCACCGCTTACAACCGTTCGAATTTTCCCTCTTTTCCCATATTTTAAAGTTTAAGGTAAGTTATAGGCTCAGGTTGTTAGAGAGCGTCGTATTGAGCCGAAGGTGGACGGGTTCGAATCCCGCTCATGACCCTATTTCTTAATCTCAACCAAAAAACCTAGATAAAAAGAACAATTAATTGGAATAAGTAATCTGGTCAATTATGACCACTAAAACAAATATAGATTAATTTTAACAAAGCTTTAATGTTAAAAACACCAATCCGAACACTACATAAAAAAGATTGTAACAATTAGGCATATAAAACGATAACAAAACGAAAATAAGACTTGTAATGTCAAACATAAAAAAAACAGATTTTTGAAATAGAAAATTATTTTTTGCAATGGAAATTCCTACTTGAGCGTGTACAAAGTGTGCTTAAAATCAATCTGAAATTAATAGAAGAATAGGTTTTTAAAATATAAATATAAATATTTTATATAACTAAATTTTAATTATAATTACTTTTCAGATGGTATCTTAGATTACAAATTATATTTTTAAATTTTTCTAATCGAAAGACGAATCTTACATTTTTAATTGTAAGTATATGTTCTTCTAAGAGCAAGCCCAATTATTGTATATTAAAAAAAATTTAAAATCCCCAAACCCACAGGAATTTTACGGTGCATGTTTATATTTTATGCTATTTCCTAAAAAAATTTTAATGCTTTGGAGACAAGGGTTAATTTTACAGAAAAAAAGCTATGAAAGGTACCGAAATTTGGTTTGATGCAATTGAACTTACTTTACAGATATCAAAATCGATAGAAAATAAATAGAAAGGTACCATGGCCAAATTTCATCGTAAAGAAACTTTATCAAAAAATTTGAATTTTTAATAGTAAAAGCGTCAAATAATAAAAATTTTCGTTTACCTCTCCCTTTCTGGTTGGAAGTAGGAAATTACTCTTGGGGCTGGAGCAAAGGATGTCAAAATTGCATTATTCCTTGATGTTTAATACAGATGTGGGAAATTTTCTTTTACCCGGATAACGAATTCAGTGAAACCCGGCTATCAAGGTTTCTTAAACTCAGAAGAACGTTTCAAACAAATTGCAAATTATCCGGGACTTTTATTGTCGCGGGATTTGAGGTGGTAAAGCCCTTTGGTGGTGGTGGTTCAGGTGAAAAGTGCTGCCTTGGGAAAGTATTGGAATTATACTATCCACCGGAGTAAATCTAGTTAATCCCTGGAGTCAGGAGGCAATTTTCCTTCGTTTTTTTTTTTTTTTTTTTTTTTTTTTTTTTAATATATATTTATAAACGAGCCCTGCGGAGTTTTGCACTGATCCCATCCCGACTGGAGGATAAATGAACCTATTTTTTTTTCTAATGTATTTCCCGGCTGGTGTTAACGGATCGACAATTCGAAGGAAAAATTGACGTTCTTATCAGATTTCATCTAAAATAAATGTGAATGAAATCACGGTATTATTTGCAGATCGTGAGGTGCGGTTTAGTGGGACGTAGGTTTTAAAGAAACATTTTCTTTTTCGTGCCAACGTTTCGATCATTATTGAGATCGTCTTCAGGGCCTGGTATTTATAAACGATTTACAAATACATGTAGGATGCGGGGAAAAATGTGAATTTATACAACGCTACGAAATTTTAAATTTAAAATGAATGAATTTATTACATTGCTAGAAAATTTTATATTCAACCGAAGTATTTGTACCCACTCAAAGTTTTTGTTTTCTGTGTGGATGTGCTATGATTGAGTATCGTGAAGCGAGTGCGAGTGAGATATTGATGTTCTATGTTTATATACGTTGGATTTTGAAGGGGGTGGGGAAGGAAGTCAGTATAGAAAAGACTTTTTATACGAGGAGTCGGCTTCTTTGAGGCGAAAGGAGACGACAATGAAAAAGGCAATCGTTCGTCCAGATTATCCTTTCAGGATTATATAGACGGGGATAATTAAAGAAAGGAAAGCCAAATTGTTGAAGAATTAGACCATTTAGAAATGATTGATGTGTGGAGTGTGATGATCCTTTTATTTTTTATATTATGTAGAAATGATGATTATTAGAAGGTCCTACATGAAGATAATTTTGACGGTCATTGTCTCAATGTGTTGCGATGGCTAAGATAAGAAGTGAGGTTTTGCACTTAAACTCGGCTGTTTGGATCAGAGGGGAATTGGGGATCTGTTCCTTTGTGTAATTCGCGATCTATCGAAACTGTGTCCCACTTATTGGCGGAGTGCTCGTCCCTGGGTGAGATTAGGCTGTTGCATCTCGGTTGTTTCACTCTCCCCGGAGTTGACCTGCTACGGTTTTTGAGTGGTTCAAATTCGCGGCCCTTAATTCGTTACGCTAGGCATGCGGGGAAGTTCAGATAGGAATTAATTAATGAGTTTAATTTTTGATTACTATTATAACCTGTTTTTCTGTTCCCTTTCGCATTTCGGCAGTGTTTGTTGTCTTTTAATTGCTTAATCTATAACTTTTATTTTATTTTATTGTGTATTTATATTTTATTTTATATTGCATTTTTTTTGTTTCTGATTGTTTAATCAACGACCTCTGGCAGACGGATCCAAGTTCCATGACCTTAAATGATTGAAAATCTAAATTGTCTTTTTTCCCCTTTTTTTATGCTTAATAAAACATTAGTAATATTATATTATTATTATTTTATATTATGTAGAAATACTTAGATTGAATATAAAAAATATTTATTTTCATTGTATAAATTCACTTTTTTTTCCACATCCTGCACGTTTTTGTAAAATTTAAACCATGTTTGTAAAACCCAGGCCCTGAAGATGATCTCAATAAAGCTCGAAACGTTGGCACGATAAAGAAAATATTTTCCTGAAACTTACATCACACCAGACCGCATCTCACGATTCTTGAATAATCATCGACAAACGGTCACTAATCACCACACATTTATACTATATGTTTTGAGTATATACATATGTTTTTGTTTTTTTGCAACAGTAGAGGTCATATAAACCCTGAGGGTGCCGGTGTTTTTGAAAAAAAGCCCATTCGTAAGTATGTCGGGTTGGAATGCAGGGCCGCTGGATTCGAACCCGGGACCTTTACCTTACAGTGATGAGCGCCGTGTCAACATTTCTAAATAGTCTAATTCTTCAACAATTTGGCTTTCCTTTCGTCAACCGTTGCGGCCAACGACGCCACCTTTTACAAGTTGCCACTTATTTTCCTTTTTCCGCTGCATTAAAATATTTACAAACAACACTTTTTTTTTTCACTTTTTCCCTGGGAAGGTGCCAACATAAAAACCTATTGGAAAATTATGACGATGCCGACGGAGAAGGCAGAATGGTAATGGTTTACCCACAGATCACGGTTTAGTCTCCATTAAAATTATATATACGTATATAGATGTCTCATACCAGACGGCATTCCCTAATCGAATTTGACAAGAATTTTTTAAAAAATTATTTCACCAATAATAATAAATTAAAAAAATGTACAATCAAGTTTTTGTAATATATTTGTTTTGTAAATAAATAACTAATATATCGATACATTTCAATTAATATATCGATGTATTTCAAATCTTTAAACTCAAATATATCGATAAAAAAATACTCCATATATGTAGAAATATATCGATATATATGATATATCGAAATATCGTTGCCATCCGTAGCACGTAACCCGTTGATGACAATAAGATATCACATCTTATTTATTGTATATTGTGATTTTATGTTTTTTTTTGTTATAATCCAGACCAACTCAGACAGGTACCCGAAAATGATCGTCAACGACAAAATCCCTAAAAACTAGTGTAGTTTTGTCGGTATCTCAAACATATTCTGGATCTTCCTACTGTATCGTGCAATTGTTTTTGCCTTGTTGACTTTCCTCGCCTTGCTTATAACCCTGCCCATCGAGAATAAGCAGATGAACGGTAACGAACAAATTTTAAAAACAAGGTTAGACACGTACAATCTGGTCGCAATGTTAGACACGTTTTGGCGCATATTATACTTTGGTGCTTTTGATGACTTTACTTGCCCTGCTTATAACCCTGATCAACTACTAAATATTGTAAAATGCCGAAACATTTATCATTTTTAAAAATGAAGAGGTTTTCTTGTCATAATTTGTAATAATTTTTACACGGAAGTATTGAATGTTTTCAAAAATCAAATATTTTCATTCAAATAATTTAAAAAAAAGGTTAAAGCGAGAGAAGTCCAATTTTAAAATACGAAGCTTTGGAAATATGAGAGATTATTTATTTAAACTGTTGAATATGGAAGAGGTTCGGATTTAAAAGGCTAAACAAGGATGACCCCCTAAGGCTCGGCGAGGGTGGAGTTAGTCAGAGGTCAATTGTTTGAAAGGCATAAGCGATATCCCTCTGAGCCAAACCAGGAGTGGGTTAGTGGCCTTTAAGTTCTCCGGTTTTCTCATTCTCTTGTCTTTCTCTTTGGTTTAATTTAGTGCCCACCTGGAATGGGTTCTCCTTCATCCTTCGCCATCCCTCCGACACATGCTTGACACTAAGAGCTTCTCACCTACATTTTACGGTGGGTCGGATTGGTTTGTTATTTTTCTTTGACTTTACGACGACCCGGCAAATACCCGAAGGTAAGGAGTGATATTTCACTCCGAATAAGCAATATTTTACGTTAAGTCGCGGTTTTCATGTGGCCCGAGTATTTCTGTTCACAGTGTTTCGTGGGAGGAGGGAATGAGGTGCATGACTTTTACCAGTCGTTCATTTCATTTATTTCAAATCGAAATAAATCCCAAAAAGGTGATGAACTTGTACGCCTTGAAACGGGAGAAATTTATGTGCGGTCATTAGGTCAACGAGGTTTTATAGCGGCCTTATCGCGAGGGCCATCTTCAACAGGGCGGTTTTTTATATCGCCCGTCCACAAAAGTGTGGGCACGTGCCTCCTCTCGAGATATCCCTTTTTTACACCACTTTTCTTCTCCAATGGCCCGGGCCGATCCTCCTCGCTGGAGAATAAGCTGTCCGGCTCGAATTTCTCATAAATAAAATCAGTAGCTACTGGAGGGAATCAATCTTGCCGCAGTTGCACATCGTCTCACCCTAATGTATTTTACATAATCAATGTATATTATACTCTCGCTCTCTATCTTTATCCGTATCTCTATGTCTATTTGTATATATATCTAGATCACTAGTTCTACCTCTTTTCTCTTTTTTTCGCTTTGTCTATCTATCCCTCTCACAATCTATTTGTGTATCTATCGATCTACCTTCTATCTCTATTATTCTCGCTCCCTCTCTCACTTTCTATCTACAGCTATCTCCCTCTATCCCTATTTATCCCCATCTCTATCCATTACTCTCTTTCCCTTTCTTTCTATCTCTCCCTTTCTTTTTTTCTGTCTCTTTGTCTCTCCTTCTATCTTTCTCACATTCACTCTTCTCACTTTTACTCCCTTTTGCTCCCATTCTATGCATTCATTTTTTTAATTCTTTCTCCTTCGCTCATTCTTACTCTTTGTCTGTCTGTCTGTCTGTCTGTCTGTCTGTCTGTCTCTCTCTCTCTCTCTCTCTCTCTCTCTCTCTCTCTCTCTC
>CM077101.1:18560733-18574156 GCA_039619505.1 Cimex hemipterus
CTCTCTCTCTCTCTCTCTCTCTCTCTCTCTCTCTCTCTCTTTCTCTCTTTCTCTTTCTCTTTTTCTCTTTCTCTTTCTCTTTTTCTCTTTCTCTTTCTCTTCTCTTTCTTTATTTCTTTCTGTCTGTCTGTCTGTCTCTGTCTCTCTCTCTCTCTCACTCTCTCTCTTTCTCTTTCTCCCTTTTTCTTTTTCTCTTTTCTCTTTCTACTCTGTCCTGCTTACTTGCACTCTCTCTCTTTATCTATCTATCTATCCATCTATCAGTGTGTCTATTTATCTACCAATATATCTATCTATCTACTTATTCTAACTTATTCTCTCTCAGGCCCTTGTGACATATGTTATTCAGTTTACTTTCTAACTTTGTATCTTTTTGATTTGTTTTGATGACGAACGTAAAGTTATAACAAACACACACACACTTTGCAGTTCATTCGCTCTCTCTGACACTTGATTTTGTTCCTATCCTTTCTCTGACATTCTCTGATATTCTATCGACCTCTCTCCCCTCTTTTTTTTTGTTCCCTATTTTTTCTCTCCTTCCCTGATTCTTTTTCTGTCCTCTATCGCTCCTCTGTCTCTGTCTGTTTGTCTGTCTGTCTGTCTGTCTCTCTCTCTCTCTCTCTCTCCCATTTTCACATTCTCTCTCTCTCTCTCTCTCCCATTTTCACATTCTCTCTCTCTCTCTCTCTCTCTCTCTCCCATTTTCACATTCTCTCTCTCTCTCTCTCTCTCTCTCTCTCTCTCTCTATCTATCTATCTATCTATCTATCTATCTATCTATCTCCCCCCTCTCCCTTTCCCTCTCCATAAATTACTAAAATGTATGGATATACGTTATGCATAACACAATCATACCAAAACATAACACAATAATTCATTTATTCCAAGAAATATTCAACGACTTCCCAATTATGTAAAAATATGTGAATCTCAAAATTCGTATAAAAAAGTTCTACAAGAATATCTCTCATCTATGTTCTTCTAACATGATTAATAGATTAATAGAATATACTGAACAGCGTTTGCATAAAGGAAACGTTTATAGAATTTAATTTTTCTATATGTTTGCGAAAATCTTTGTTTAATTTAATTGATAATGAATTTTAATGGACCTGTTAGAAGCAACACTAAAAACGTTCACCAAAATGTATTCCAAAAAGTACAACTAATGTAAAAATTCATGTTGTAATTGCCAAACTTTATGTATGTAATACAATTTGTTTTTGACAAGGTTTTTTTTCTTTTTTTTCTTAAATTGTAAATTATTGTCCACGTTGGATGTAAGAAAGGTCCAAGAGACCTAATTCTGCTTGGTTAAATAACGCGATATCAATCAATCACTCTCCCTCCCTTTCTCTCACATACTCTCTCTCTCTAGCGCACACTCTCTCTCTTTCTCTTTTTCTCTTTCTTTTTCTCTCTCTCGCGTACTCTCTCTCTCTTTCTCTTTCTTTTTCTCTCTTTATCTTTCTTTATTTTTTCTATCTCTTTCTTTCTTTCCGTCTCTCTCTCTCTCTCTCTCTGTTCCTCTATCATTCTCTCTCTCACTTTCTCTCTCTCTTTCTCTGTTTCTGTTTCTCTTTCTTTATTTCTTTATATCTCTTTCTTTCTTTCCATCTCTCTCTCTGTTCCTCTATCATTCTCTCTTTCACTTTCTCTCTCTTTCTCTTTCTTTATTTCTTTCTATCTCGTTCTTTCTTTCCCAGAATATATATATATATATATATATCTGTTTCTCTCTCTCCCTCTCTCTTCTAACTGGATTGACTGTCCCTTTCACTCTCATCTATTTCATTCATTTTAAGAAGAGAATCATTTCTTTTCATAATTAACAGTGCATTACTTTTAATTGAAGTTGTAATTATTTTTTCTACGGTTTTTAACTATTTTTATTACTTTAAAGAAGGGCTGATTTGACGTAACAGAGCTACATAACTGACTTAAATCAACCACCCTTTGCACCAAACCCACCGGTTGGTACAGAATGTGTACCTAATTGATTTTCAACCTCCCTCGAAAGCAGAAGCACTTTTTCTTTATTTGATTTGCTACCTAGCGCACTGTCTCTCTCTAAGAGGAGCTGCAGATGGCATCAGCACATAGCGCTAGTTGGTAGAAGTTGGGTTTCGGCGAAGTGTTTAGAAAGTAAAAGAGAAAATTGTACCTAGTATTGAACTCAGATTAGAGGTGGTTAGGGTTCTGGTCATGGGTCCGATGAACAACAACGTTGGAAATTTGTGCATTTTTCCAGAGGACATTTTTCTCATTAAAACTATTCTAAAATCAAAATTGAATCTAAACTACAATAAATAAAATGTATCTCGCTTTTTCAGGGGCATATGCTGCGGTGGAAAACGTAAAGTGACGCAGCAATTAACAATTAGCTTTTAAACGTCGAGCTCTTTAAAGGTGTCGCACCAGGGGCTCGTTACCCCACGGCGCCATTTGCAGGAGAGATGCAGGAAATATGTAGTTAAAAAGTGGCATCAACTTTGACAAGTAGCTTGTTTTAGGTCGTCGGTGAACTATTAATTGCCGGCTTCTAAACTCGCTTCCGTTTAAATTAAATCACGAGTCACTTTATTGTTCCCCCTTTAGCAACTCATTTAAAGAGGTGATAGATTTTTAACTGCTTTTATACAAAACGTTACCATTTTTTTTTCTGTTTTAGCCGACAGTTTTACCATGGCCTGGAATGGGGCAAAATAGCTTATAAATTACAGTATAACAGAAACTTTTTGTACATTCAGCCTCTTAGAATTAAACTTGTTTTTGGCACTTTTGATCCTTCCACCAGGTTCCGTTCCAAACAATAATAACGTGGATCCGGCGGGTCAAATATCTAAGTAGATGAGCCTCGGCGTCGGATCATTAATCAGGCAGCAGGAACAATAGACAGGTAGGAGGAGGCGTTCCTAACGGTATTATTTCTCTCTCACCCTTCAGAGACGTGATTAGTTTGAACCGTGACCCCCAGCCGGTAGCCTCCCTCCGCCTTTCCCAACTCCATTTCTTTCTTCTAAACCTCAATCTCCATCAGGAAAACATACCACAAACCGACTAATCAAACCTTCCACACTTCGGTTCTTCGCAATCGAATTATATTCGCCGGTAAGCTTCCCACAGTTCGTTTCCAACTGGGCACAGCCGATATGGAAATTTGGGTGTAAAGTACACAGGAGCGTATCTGCACGTCTTGCGCAAGCTTTCTTCACCGTGTATACTGAGGAATTGCACTGGTTTCTTCAGGGAGAAATGCCATGTTTTCCTTGACTAGACTGTTGTAACATTCGACGTATCTACTGTAGTATTTTGACGTCTGCACGGTGAGCTTGTTGTTTGGCCATTCCCTTCCCGCCCTGTAAAAAAAATCAAATTTCAGTGTAAAGTCTGATATACACGTGAAATAACATTGTAACACCTTTTGCACAAGTTTGTCCCTTTACCCTCAGGGAATGAATGGAACAAACAAGTCCTGGCGGTTTGGGTGTGGGATTAACTATGTATTTACATCGGGTAAATGTTACATCCTGTACCAAGAAAACAGGTGAAAATCACGTACAATAACATGTGTGCAGATGGCTTCGAAACAAAATGAAACGCAGTTCGCCCCAAGGATACCTCAACCTCGCTCTACAGCCATCGGCTAGTTCATAATGACTACAAACAATTAAAATTTATGAGTACTAAATATTTTTGCAGTACAATATAATTCTTGAAAATGGGCTTGAAAATCCCGGAAACAATCTATAAAGTTTTAACAGACTGGAAAGGGAAATACGCTAAACAATATAGCAATACAGTTGGGGGATATGCCCACACGACCATAAGTGGGAGACTAAAACCAAATATGGCATGTTGGCTATACGCGGCTGTAATTAATACCGAAAATGAGATGATGTGTAAGAAATAAATTGTCTCTAAGAAAGGAATCTATCATGGCCAGAAAACTGACTTTTCCTAAACCGACCCCCACATCAGAAAGACACAGAACAATTCCATACCTAGGCACAATTACTGAACAAATACGATACATTCTATACAATACTCGATTAATTATAAAAAAAAAACCGACCATTGTGGAAAAGATAATTTATATCTTAACCATCATCTTATAAAGGAGTTCCACAAAATCAGGATGGACAGCAAAAAAGTACCGAAAATGACTTTCGGTTCAATAGACTGGTGGTGTAAAGCCCAACAAAAATTGGGCGATTACCTAACCTATACATCACATGGGTAATCACCTGGGCCTCATTAACTACCTTAGAAACAAGGAAAACCTAGGCCAGAAAGACTTCCAAAAGACAAACACTGCCCTTTACCCGCGCTCTTTACACGTGTTGCTGTATTAATGATACAAAATCAACCCCTTTAGTTGCTCGATATCGCTCTACGACGGACGGCTTAACCCAACGGCCACACGCTTTCTATACGCTTTACAGATGGCTCCAATACAAATTAAAGAACGGAAATTGGAAAATAGGCCCGCCTAACTCTAAGTAAGTCTTGTTGACTAAAAACCAAAAACGGCATATTGGCTATATGCCCTGTAATAAGACCTAAGATGGCCCCTGCCTCATAGTGAACTTGAACTCAACAAAAACATGCTACTTAAAAATTAAGTAGTGTGCAAAAATTGGCAAACTTACGCATCTAATCATGTAATTACTTCAACCGCCTTAAAAACAAGAACCTAGGAAAAGTCAATGTAGATTCCAGAAACAATTTAAGAATGATTTCTGAATATATAATACGGGCATAATATATCAAATAAAATTACCCATTCCTTACAGTGGGGACTGATTATATGATTCACAAACCATCCTAAAAATTTTGAACTTAAATTAACTTAAAATGGGAAAGAAGACATAAGAAGAAAATCCGATACTAAAACGTAGCCGTTTATATCTTCGTTCTTCATAGACTCAACAATAGTTTGTCAACCCACTCCAACAATCCCACCGCTCATGGCTCGAACCGTGGCTTATTGTCTGCGTTCATTTTTCAAACTTCGGGGGAAAAATTCTAAGTTGTAAAAAGCTAAGTTGTATTTCGACTAAGTTCTATAAATGGGGGAAACAAAGAACTTGATCACTTTCTAAAATCCCGGAGTACGAATACATTCCAGCAACAAACAAGGCAAAGGATACCTCAATCTTTCAAGCTGAAATGCATGGATCCAAATCCAGATCCGGGTCACGTAAATTCTGTGCAAGCCCAAAACATGAGCAAGTAAAAAAGTATACACCTTATACAAAAATAGTCGAGGTGGGGTGAGTATGTATAGGGTTGTCCGGAAAATAATGCAGGATTTTGGTATTAAACAAAAAAAAAAAAAAAGAAACTAGTTACTTTAAAGCAATGTTCTTTAATCAAAATAATTTCCCATACTCTCAATACATTTCTCCCAACGTGTTGGTAACTTATTAATTCCGTCTGAGTAGAATTCAGAATTTTTAGAATTGATAAAGTCAATAAATGCATTTTCCAGTTCCGTTTGATTTTTGAATATTATGTGTTCTAAGTAGTGGTCCAGGTGTCTAAAAAAATGGTAGTCAGTAGGCGAGAGGTCCGGAGAGTAGGGTGGGTGAGGCAAAGTTTCATAGCCAAGCTCCAATAATTTTTGTGACGTTACACGTGACACATGTGGTCGAGCGTTGTCATGCAACAAAATGGGCCCTTTCCGATTGACCAAAGAGGGCTTCATTACTGCCAATTTCTGATGCATGGTATTAATTTGGTTACAGTATGATTCAGCATTGATGGTTTCGCCAGGATTTAAGAAGCTGTAGTGTATTAAACCAAATGAAGCCCACCATACCGTAACCATTACCTTTTTTTGATGAGTTGGGGGCTTTGGAAAATGTATTGGAGCTTCTCCTTTGTCGAGCCACTGTCCAGAACGTCTAGTGTTATCGTAGAGAATCCACTTTTCGTCACATGTAACAATTCTGGCCAGAAATGGGTCATTTTTGTTTCGACAAAGAAGTGATGCACAAACATCAAAGCGCTGATTTTTTTGGCGATCGTTTAATGAGTGTGGAACCCAATTTTCGAGTTTTTTCACTTTTCCAATCGCCTTGAGGTGGTCAGCGACGGTCGTTTTACTGACTTTTAGTTGCTCTGCAAGTTCTCGAACAGTTGTTTTGGGGTTTTCTTCCACCACTGATCGCAGAACATCATCATTAAGAGAGGAAGGCCTTCCACGACCTTCTTCATCTTCAAGGCTGAAATCTCCCTCCCGAAATTTTTTAAACCACCTTTGCACAGTGCACTCATTAACACAACCCTCGCCCCAGACTTGGTTAATGTTTCTAGCCGTTTGGGCTCCGCTTCGGCCGAGTTTAAACTCGTAAAAGAAAATCGTACGAAATTCTCGTTTTGACATTATAAGGATGACTGAATTATTTCCAAGTAGCGGAATGCTACAGAGGTAAACAAACAATATCATTTGGAAGAGGATTAATAAGTGTTGACATTCATACAAATGAGTAATCCTGTAAACGTAAACAGAATATTTTATATAGATTTTTTTTAATGAACACTTAAAATCCTGCATTATTTTCCGGACAATAGAAGCACTATTTGTAAATGACGGTTCTGCTCACAGATTTGTTCTCCGGGAGTAGGACCATCATTTACAAACAATTAAAAAACGTATATCGGACTTTTGAGTTAAAGTACATGTTGTCAAGTGCTTTAAAAAAAACTTTAATAAATGGCGGCGAAACCGATAATTTTTTGAAATTTAATTTTTTAAATTGTTTTTATGGCTTTATGTACTTTGCATATTAGCCAGGCAATGTATTTTGTATGCGTATAAACTCATAATTAAAATGGTTTTTAGTTTACTTTACTGCAAGTGCCTTATGGTTAATTTTTGAAATTCTAAACCCATTTAATACCATCTTTTATTATTATTTTTTTACGAGGGTTTGCAACAGCAGAGGTTATACAAACCCTCAGGGTACCGGTGTTTTCGAAAAAAAAAAAAACATTTGTAACAATGTCGGGTTTGAATGCAGGGCCGCTGGATTCGAACCCGGGACCTTTACCTTGCAGTGATGAGCGCCCTCTCAAAGACTAAACCTTGCGACCACCGACGCCCTTAATACCATCTTATTCATCATTTTGTTATTCTAAGCAAAATATGAATCGATTGATATCCACAATAACATTGAAAGATATTTAGAAAATGATAGAAATCCATATTTAAAACAAAAAGTTTAACTTTACAGGATTTACTGTGTGCGCCTGATCGTTAATTTTTTGTATTTCTAATCTCATTGATATCTTCTTTTTCATCATTTTATTATTCTAAGCAAAATACGAATCGATTGATATACCTTATTTACCTTGAAATGTATACACAAAATGATAGACACCCATATTAAAAAAAAAGGTTTTTGTTTTACTTTCTGGAAGCGCCTTATCGTTAATATTTTGTATTTCTAATCTCTTTTGACGCCTTCTGATTGATCTTTTTATTATGCTAGGAAAAAAAAACGATTGTTATATAATAACGTTGAACGTATGAAGAAAACGATAGAAACCTACATCAAAAAAATGTTTTTTGGCTTATTTTACTGTAAGCGTCTTATAATTAATTTTTTTGTATTTCTAATCTCATCTGATACCACCTCAATCATCATTTTATTATTCTAAGCAAAATACGAATCGGTGATATATGTGTATATATATATATATAATTATGTATATATAATTATTCAGATATCGTGAGATGCGGTTGTTGTTTCGATTTTTATTGAGATCATCTTCAGGGTCTGGGATTTATAAACAAACATTGGTTAAATTTTACAAGTACATGTACGTTGTGGGAAAAAATCATAATAATATGAAAAGAAAAGAAAATTGAATTTATACAATGCGTGTCGTGTTGGGACGCAAGAATGGCACAAGTACACAGAAGACAAACACTTTGAGCTCTGAAGATGATCTCAATAAAAGATCGAAACGTTGGCACGATAAAGAAAATGTTTTTATGAAACCTTCATCACATCACACCGCATCTCACGATACCTGAATAATTATCGATTAACGGTCACTAAACTCTACACATGTATAATAATCTTGAATATATGTGAACCAAAATAAAACCCATATTTAAAAAAAAAATTGCTTGCATTATCTTTTCCCTCGGCTTCTAAATTTGGAATATGAAAATTGTTTGGATAAATCTTCTTAGGTGTCTGCAAGTTTTGGCGTTTTCAAAATTATCCATTCATGTCGATACGTGTTAGAAGAAGACAAAACAAAAATGAAATGCTGACAGACAAAACCAAGAAACTGGGCAGATCGTATAAAAGAAAAATCTAAAAATAAGGGTATAGTCATAAATGCAGCACCTTTGACAGTACACTTTTTTCACCGCCAAATCGATTTTTTTTAACTTATCAAGTCTGGAATAGAGATGAAGCGGATTCGAAGGAATGATCGATCAATCGACGTTTTCTTTTTATTTAATACTTCACAGTGGTCTTAAGTGAAAAAAACAGAACGGAAGAATTTCGAAAAGGTTTACTTTCATTTCCAGAAGTTATTGTTCGATTAGCCAGATAAAAAGCTCTTTTCTAGGGCTTATTGGTTGTCGTGGATGAATAAAAGTTCCAATCGCAAGTCGGATTCACCCTTTAGAGTCCTGGCCAGGAATGGTCGGCTGTATGCTTTCCTCGATTCTAGACCCGGTATCGACCCCCTCCAGGTCTCCTGAAGTCCAATCTTTAACCACTCGGGTTGCTGGATGTTATCTCTTCGGGAGGAGTCGACATGCCCTCTCCTACGAGATGTTGTTTTGACAGTCTGTTACGATTTTTTTTTCTCTACCGGTCGGCCTACTTATACAATCTGGTAATGGAATGGTACTTGGTTTTTATTTATGTTTTCATGTATATGTCAATCTGATGGGGTCGGAACGATTTTGAATTTTTCAGAATGAATTTTTTTTACAGAAGTGTCAAATTTTTGCTTTCCCCGTGGATACTGCGCAGTGTTGAACCTGTCGGTTTCTGATCATTTTGATCTTCCTAACCTTACTGAGGCCAATAAGGATGAAATCAACAAACCATCTTCAAATCTTTTACTTCACAGCCCCGGTTTTAATTTATTTACTGAGGCCAGATTTGTAACATTACGTGTGGTTTGTAATATTACGTAATGTTTCCTGTGGATTCGTGAAATCGTTTCAAAGCTATTATCATTTTAGATTTGGAAAAATCAGTGGCATTTGGAAAGACCGTGGAGGGAGGTTGAAGTGAAAAAGATTTTTGATCGTGTAGGCCAGGCCTATATCTCACCAGACCGCATCTCACGATCTCTAAATAATCATTAATTAACGATCGCTAAATAGCACACAATTTTTTTTTATTTTAGCGAAATTTAGTATTAAGGTATTTTAACTTACAAAAAACGAATAATAACGTGGCAAAGTTTATTAACTTACTTTGTTCGGTTGCTTGGCCACAAATTGTGTGTGTATAGCGGCACAGTCTTCTTGTTAGAAGGAGTAACACAAGGGTGGATATTAGGGCCGGTTCTATTTTTTAGCGGTCGCTTCTCATAGAGAAAAAGATATTTTAAGTAACTTAAATATTTTTTTTTTTAACGTGAGTTTCTATCTTGGTTTAAATATATTTCAAGGTTATTATATATCAATCAATTCGTTCTTTTTTGCTTACGGAAATAAAATAATGAATAAGCTCGTATTAAATGAGATTAGAAATACAAAAAGTTAACAACGTTTCCAGTAAAGCAGGTCGAAAAACATATTAAAAAAATAATTCGGATTCGTTTCAAGCACCCTTTAAAGTCTTTAAGCATAAATTTTCATTTCATAGAAAAATATATATTTTGTTGAATTGAAAACGTTTTCTCTGATTACCAGCATTCCACATAAAAATTCATAAAACCTCGGGATTTTATCCAAAATCAACTGTTTTACAGTCTATTAATCTTTAAGTAATATATTGGTCGAGATAAAAAAGTCAGTGTCGCAAAGCGGGATCCGAACCCACGACCTTCGGCTAAGTATGCCGCTGCTCTACCACTTAAGCTGTCGTCATTTACGAAGCTAATTAATTAATTTTTTTATTGTGAAATGTTGCTTCAGATAAAAAATTAAGGTCACGAGCGAGATTCGAACCTATGACCTTCGGCCGAGTACGTCACATTAGCTCAACTGGTAGAGCAGCGGCGTAGTTAGCCGAATGTCGTGGGTTCGAATCCCGCTCTTGACACTGACTTTTTTATGTCAGCCAATACCTTAATTAAAGATTAATTAATTGAAAAGAAATTATTTGATCAATCGGACCACGAAACCTAATCGATTTTTTACAATCGTTAGAAAGCGAATTTTCTTTTTTTGGGTTAATATCAACAAGCGTTTGTTTTTATTGTGAGAAGTGAGAAAAAAGTTGAAATAAACAAAAAAACTCAGTCGTTTTATTTTGTATGTCCGGCCAGAATTGATCTAGAGTAGTTTGTACGCTTTTAAACCGGTGTGGGGTGAGGTTTCCTGTTTTGCATTTTTTTTTATTTTGTTGATTTTCGTAAAACAGAATCAAAAACGGGAGGGGGAAAATCTAGAGGAAAAAAATTTGTATTCAGGGGTTTTTGAGGTTGCGAAAAAACAAATATTAACTTGGTCTATAGCTGAAAGAATGTTTTACACTTCTTGACTACGTCCCTTAGTAACAAATTATATATTTTAATTACGACCCAAGCCATGCAGCCACCCCTTGTTAATCAGTTATTAAGTTTTTAGGGATAAGTTATAGGTACAAGAGTAAGGATTAGAGCCGGTCTTTTTTTTTTAACACTAGCGTTCTACCAGACTTGTTGTACCAGACTTTGTTCATAATAAAATTTTGGAGTAAATAATGAAACAATTAAAATCAAACAATTAAATTGAGCACCCCAATCTATTAAACCTATAAATGGTCGGTTAGGAATGAATAAACCTAATATGTGGACTTCGCCATTCGTAATACTTAACAGCTCACCTAGATGCTTCCAGTAAAGTAAGCCAAAACCTTTTTGTTTTGGGGAAAAATCGTGCTAAACAGTCTTTAACAGCCTCAAATAAAAATTTTCTTGGCGAACAAACAATAGACATTTTCGGACTAAGCTATTGCAACAGTTGTAAAGCTGTATTTTTCTTAGAGTTTATTTCAACAACTTTTTTGTTTTTGTTTAATTATAAGCGAAAAAAATAAGGATGAAATCAGCCAAAACCTCCGGGCACAGCGCATTTTTAGTATTTCCGTAATTCCCACAAAGTAAGAAACCAATGCTTTTTTCTTTCATAATCAAGACCTTCCAGATTTTACAATTCCATCCGTACAGTTTTAAAATTTTCAATAGCGAACAGACGATTAATTCAAGATCTGATTTTGAAAAATGTTTAAACTCAAACTTAGGGGCCTTTATAGGCGAAACAGACAATCAAAGACAGAGCAATGGGAGAATCTTCCAGGACGTTCCCTCACCATTTTTTTTAGTGATCTAATGAAGATTTTTGTGTTTCAGTGTAAACCTTTTTTAGATTTTCTAAGGCCCGTTGAGCGTGTATTTAAGCTTGAAATACTGATGTATACTTTTGTACTTGCTCATATTCTAGGTTCGTACAAGGCATTTGCGACAGCAGTATACATAAGATATACTAAGCGTTTTTTTTTACTAGGGTTCGCAACAGCAGAGGTCATATAAACCCTCAGGGTGCCGGTGCTTTCGAAAAAATCCCGTTTGTACGCCGTGTCAAAGACGGAACCTTGCGGCCACAGACACCCCCCCCCGACCAAACGTTTTGTCGTTACACGTAAGTTGTAGAGCGAGATCAAACCACTAAGGAATTCATGGATGTATAGAGAAAACTCAAATCCAAAATCAACTTTTTTTTGCTAATTTACTACATCGCTCCTTCACAAATTATGCATACTGCATAGACTACCTACCGAATATAATTTTGACCCAGTGATCAAGGGACTTTCCAAAATATGATCATTTTATTTTTTTTTAGTTTATGAATTAATGGTATCGTTAATTAATGAATCTCCGCATCGAGCTGAATATTTTTTTATACATTCCTGTCTCCACGTCATGTTCCGTTGTATATTTATTTCACAGACTAAAAAATACACGGTCAATTAGATTAAACGGTAATTTTATTGATTTTAGTCTACTGCAGCTGTAAGTCCCGCGTGTAATAGAGAAAAAAAAGGCATGAACTATGTTGTTAGCTATTTGGTGATCGTGAGGAGGAAGGAAGAAGTGCAATATGTCGATCGATAGCTATCGGCCGGTTTGGTAGGCAGCGTTGCGTGCCGTTTGACGTGATGTCAACCTGCGTGCACCCCTGATGAAACTGTGTATACTTTTCTGATAGTATCAACATCGCCACGGGAAGATTTCCCACCCCTGCAGATTTAGTCGGCCGAGGGAGCGGAGTTGATAGCATCTAACTCAAACGCTGATCCCACCGGAACAAGCGGCTGCTTCAAGTAGACAAAAGGCCTCTGGACCCACATTTTAAACTTGGTTCATCAGTCAAACGAGGTTTTAAAAAGAGGGGAAGGTCTTGATTGTAATTTTATATTTTTAACTGTAAGTAAAGAAACTAAGTTCGCACTCATCGAAGTTATGTATGAAAAACATATTCAACTTGCACTTCTTAATTTTAAATTAATACTTTTTAAATTAAAATTAACCTTTTCTTTAAAGCGTTAAAAACTTAGGAGATGGTACGAAATATCAGCAAAAATTCCTCTATATTTGTAAACCTTTTACAAATATCATAATTGAGCTCTTCTATACCATAAAAATTAATTACAATGATTATTTGGTGATCGTGAGATGCGGTCTGGTGTGAAGTAGATTTAGAAAAACATTTTCTTTATTGTGCCAACGTTTCGATCTTTATTGAGTTCATCTTCAGGGCAATGCTAGAAACTTTAGAGTAACGAAAGTATTTGCACTCATTCAATCTTTTTTCTGTGTAGATGTGTCATTATTATAAGTCGTGGCATATCTACGCAGAAAAAAGATTGAATGAGTGCAAATACTTTCGTTACTCTAAAGTTTCCAGCATTGCCCTGAAGATGATCTCAATAATGATCGAAACGTTGGCACGATAAAGAAAATGTTTTCTTAAAAACCTACGTCCCACCAGACGGCATCTCACGATCGCGAAATTAACTAACGGTCACTAAACACCACATATTAAGTACAATTAAAATTAAAAGTTATGTAAAAAAACCAACTTGGAAAGTTGTTACTTATTTAAAAAATATGGCAATATAAAACGGCAGCTAGCTTTTCGCGAGGGGATGAAGTGGGTTATAAAATATATATATATATATATATATATATATATATATATATACTTCCTAATTTTAATCATAAT
>CM077101.1:18578888-18611787 GCA_039619505.1 Cimex hemipterus
CACACACACACACACACACACACACACACACACACACACACACACACTCACACACACTCACTCACTCGAAGCACTATGTTAGCATAAATGTTTTATTCATTTTGTCCAATGACCCCTCCCTTTACCTCAAGTGTCATAAAATTCTCCCGACCATTAAAAACTTCAAATCTAAAAACTCTCATCCCGAAGAATTTTTTATAAAACTTTGAAGAAGGTGGTTTAGGTGGCTGTTTAAACCAGCCTCTACAAGCAGGCTAAATATTATAAAATAGTGACAGTTAAAGGGTTAAAGTTTAGATCTATTTATATTTTGTTTTAAAACGCTATTAAAAATATTTTATTTTGAAACCCTGTTTTATAAAAATGCATTGTCCACCAAGTTTTACCACGAAGCATTCAACCATAAAAAACAGTTTTATATATTGTTAAAGGTAGAAAATAATGGTGCTAAAAATGTTTCTTATTTATATCCCCTGGACGTTCACATGTCTCAATTTGTGGATTCGGTTCAAAAGCATAACTATATAAATAGAAAAACATCCAAGCCGTTCCTTGGATGTACAATAATTAGATTCGCTGCGGTATTGTGTGCGCTGCGGGGGAAATGAAATTCATGGCGATTCAGGGGTAGCGGAGTTTCTCGGTTCATCGATCACCCAGGGGGACTGTCTCGAATAACCAGGTGGTTTCCAGGTAGCCTGCAAAAAGTACGCCGAAAACTTATCCCGACCTTTTTTCTTTTTTTTTTTTTTTTTTTTGTTGCACCCGCAAAATGCTCAGGTAAACGATATGTTATGAAAACCGCCCCAAAAACGGCGGAGGGATTAATTCGTTTTTCTTTCTGATGTTTGAGGTATTTCCACACATCGTCACCCTGTTGTCAGAAAAAAAAAACCATTATGGATTAGGCGTACTGAGGTTAAATTGCCATTGAGTAGACCATCATGATCTTAAATTTTACTTTATTTATCTCTCTGATAGGGTGGCCAAATAAGACGCCGGAAGACCCCACGATGCTTCCCAAGCCCAGCAGATTTACACAATTATCAATTAGTATCAAATATAAAAGAAAAACTGCTGGGTTCGAAGAAATAGAAATAGATCTGCCTAACTTTGATAGATTAAGATGACGGTCTTTGGTTCACTGAGTTCGAAAAGAGCCAATGTCAAGTCTATGCATAGGTCATACAAGAATAACTCACAGGCACTTTCTGCCTCGAAATGAAGCATTTTCAAATTGTGAACAAATTGTCGCACTTGCATGTAGGGCCGGGGTTTTGTTACATGCGTGGGCCATCGAATTTAATGATACTTAAATCCTACTGGTGGGCGATAGGAGTCAAGAAAAAAAATGATTTTATATAATTTAGTAGAAATAATTATAAGTAATTTAACATTCAAAAAAATCAGCTTTTGTTTTGCACATATATCGAGGTTATTATATATCTATTTGTATGTTTACGTAAAATAAGAAAACATTATGCTGGATTGTATGAAGATACATTAAGATTAAGAAGATTAAAAATTAGATATACATCAAAAGTTGCCAAATTAAAAAACCCTCTTAGTGAAATAAGAAAAAAAATGTTATTTTTCAAAAAGCAAATTCAGAGTCGATTGAGAGAGAATTTGAAGACAATGAAAAATAGATATTTGACAATTTGGCAATTTTTTGTTCTGATATTCTTCTTAAAAATTCATAATACCTCTTAATTTTATCTAAATTCAACTTTAGTACAACCATTTATGTTTAGTGGTCTAATTGACCAAATTACTTATTTCAATTAATTAATCTTTATGTAAGGTATTGGTTGAGATGATAAAATTAGTGCCACGAGCGGGATTGCTACCCACGGCCTTCGGCTCATACGATGGGTATGTCACATTGCCCCACTTGAGCTATAAAATATGAGCTATATAAAAAATTTAATTTAATACCCATTATATTTAGTGGTATATTGACCAAATTTCTTCTTTCAGTTAATTAATATTTTTATATAAGGGTTTTGTTCAAATGAAAATGTTAGAACCGCGAGCGGGATTCGAACCTACGACCTTAGGCTAAATACACCGCTGCTCTCCCACTTGTGCTATCATGACTTCGATCCACTCAGACACCAACTTCCCATCTCAACCTTTCGAATTTTCCTTTTTTTTTTGCCATTTTTCAAGTGGATCACGATAGCTGAAGTGGTAGAGCAGCGACGCATTTAGCCCAAAGTCGTGGGTTCGAATCCCGTTCGCGTCACTAACTTTTTCATCTCAACCAAGGCCTTACATAAAAAGAATAGTTATTACCAACGACCATTGGGAAGCTGCACTTATTTTCCTTGATTTTATGCCAACAAATTTTACATTTTATGCCGTTATACGTTTGAACAATAAGACTAAAATCAATAAAAACCTTTAGAAAGTTTTACTCTACACCCCTCGTTTTAATTTATTTCCAGGGGTCGGTTTTGTGTATTACGTGTAGTTTTTACAGTTAGACTCCTATACAACGTACGGTTGATTGGTGGAGTCGTTTGAAAGACAAACATTTTATGGTGAACCGTGGACTAAAAAAAAATATTTTTTGATTTCCGAAATTTTTTTTTTCGGGACTGCAGAAAACGAAAATCTGTTTCGCTTCTTGTGGAAAAAATTGTTTTTACGCTGTTCTCTCCGTCAAAAATTATGTCACATACATATACCTTTATTCCGTCAAATTACTCATTTTAAATTTCAACTAAAGTTTTAATTCTATAGAAACTCTTCATTTAAAGTTTGAAAATTGTGTGAAATATAATTAACCATTTTGGATGTCAAATAAACTTTTTAAAATTTTACTTTATCCAATTTAACTTAAAATTAACCCATTATAATTTCAAATTAACCCTTTTTCATTTTAAATCAGCCTTTTTAACATCAAATTAAATTATTAAAATTTCAATTTAATCTTTTTTAACTTCGAATCAATCTTTTAATTTTTAATTTAACATTTTTAATTTCAATTTAACCCTTTTAATTTAAATAAACCCTTTAGCTAAAGTTTGAACAACTTAGAAGATTAACCATTTTGGATGTCAAATAAACTTTTTAAAATTTTACTTTATCCAATTTAACTTAAAATTAACCCAGTATAATTTCAAATTAACCCTTTTTCATTTTAAATCAGCCTTTTTAACATCAAATTAAATTATTAAAATTTCCAACCTCGGTTAAAGCATGGGGATCCATTCTTAAGGGGAATGAATGGATGATATTCTGGAATCGGGAATAGTGCTGCAGGATCAATTCAAGTGTACCTTCAAGTCGCTCATGTGGATCTTCCATTCATTTGTTTTGACAAGCAGCTTTGCGACGACAATACGTTCGATATTTAGCAAAATTGCATATATTCTTCACACTGCCTTTAATGTCAGGTTACATTTTTTTTTACACTGTTCAGTACACTCCTTGTCCGACCAATGAAAAACACAAGTTGTCCCGATAATGGGAACCAGATTGTAAGCATGGATTGTAATTTCCGAATCCGCCGGGAGGGAATCTCATTACTCAATTAGCTTGTGATTGGAAGTGAACGTACCGAAATCCGATCAATTCCAGCTCCTTGCCCATCACTGGCATAATCCAGGGTAAATATCTCGAAATTGATATTCGCAACAATCGGTTTACCAAATTATATAATGTATATTTTCGGATCTGGTTCGTAGCCAACGGCCCGAGTCGTTTGTGTATGAGGTACTAATTATTTCAACCATCGTGGACTTGTGATTGAGAAGAATTTAAAATGTCATATTAAGCAAGGTTATTTATCTACATAGATATATTACAGCAGATTGAATGTTTGACTATAGCCGGTCATTTGAATTCGGATTAATATCGGCTCAAATCCGCACATATAAGTTCGGATAGATACAAACTTGCGCCAAGTTAAGCTCATTCGTACTCACGTTCATTCTTAAATAAATTCATTATTATTTACATACCATTCATTCAATTAGGGTGGTGGAGTACTAGATATTCCGTCATCGACCGTCTCGCACTCGACATTCACGCTAATAAATATATTCACTTTCAACACTAGCCACGTTTACACAACTGTCATTACTACAGACAATAAAACAACCCCGTTTTTTCTAAGGATAGTAATAGAAGGCACAAATACTCGCTACCGTGCTCCAGCGCAATTCGCAAATCGTGTGACATTCCTGTTCGCTCCCTGTATGAAGCCAACTATTGCACCATTAAATTAAGTAGGACACATCCAGTACCATTTGACAAACAGCTTAAGACGCAAGATACACGCTGAAAACTTGATTGGCCAATTTTTTAAAAATTATTTCAAGCACTTCTAAACCTCAGAATCTCATGGGACCAGTTCCATTTTCTGCCGTAAATATAATTTATTAATTACTTAACTTTCCTTTTTTGTCTGCAGGAATCCAACCCAGCACACGTTTCGGGGCTTTTCAACCTTGGAGTGGGACCATCGTGTAAAAATCAACGTACCACGCAGAATTTGTTAACACATGGATAAAATTATATGATAATTTTGTTTCACATTTAAATGATATATTTACAAAATTCAGAAATTTAAATTCAGGGATATGAAAAATACTAGAAACAAATTCCACATAAAAGTATAAAAAACGTACGGTGAATGGCCAAGTACGCATAATTTGTTTTTAAATCCCAGATGTAAAATAATTTAATAAAGTATTATTTAAAACAAAATCTGTTCTTTTCCCTTAGTTCTAAGACATCACTAATTTGTTTTATCGATGCCAGTGTCGTTCCATTCAGGAAGGGTATCTCATAGTTGAACCTTATAGATGTTCTAGCTAATTGAGGTAATTGTTGGATACATTGGCCATTGTTGATTTGTAAGGAGTTCGGATTATAAGGATTAGATACGTTGGGGGCTTGGTCGAAAACCAAAAGTCGACGCCATGTGTTAAAATTGGTCTTAGTACGGGTTGTATCGCAGCAGTCGTTTAAAAAATTTAAAGCGTGTGACTTCCTTGTATGTAGTTTGTCAGTAGCCGAAGGTATACTATGTAAAGAATGGGTCATAAGATTCTTCCTTGGGGTAGTTCTGCATCTGTACCTACGATAGCCGGCGAATAAAGAGAAGCCACTGATTTTAAAGTACTTTGATAGAAAACTTACATCACATGACTAGGATTTGCAATTTCTGGCTGAGATGGCAGTTCATTTATGAGAACAAAAGGTGATAAGGATAGTTTCAGAAACGGCATTGTGAGCAGGAAAGGTGGTCTTAAGATACCCGAAGGAGGGGTGGAAAGGAAAATCAAAAGTCGGGGGAGTTCCCACGCCGCGGGTGTCGCGCACCTGGTTGATGATGTTCCACACCGCTACATATTTTTGGCCTTGTGACAACCCTTCAGAACTAAATGAGTCCATGTTAGTTACATGATCGGTTATCCAACTATGGTCCCAGGGTGGTGGGAAATATCCTGTGGCTCCCATCTGGGTCTGCGACACCGTTCAACATTTATTACAATTGATTAAATTTTTTAGTTGAGATAAAATGTCAATGGCACGAGCGGGATTCGAACCCACGATCTTCGGCTTGATGCGCCGCTGCTCTTACCATTTGAGCTATCGCGCCCTCGATCCACTCGGGCACAAACTTCTCATCTCAACCCCACCTTTTCTATTCCCCCCCCCTTTTTTGCCATTTTTCAATTTAATTGAATTTCTTATTTATCCGACCAACTTGGTAATTATAGCACGGCTAGGTTTCCCTGGTTTGTTGAAAAAAGAAGTCAAGTCGCTCCTGTCTGTGTTATGACACTCTTCGACTGCTTAATTATTGCAGAGTTATATTTCCCAGATTGGTAAGGGACGTCATGCTGATCTCGTCCAGGTGATCACCACTTCCGAGTTATAGCCCTTTTCTGGTTGTTTAAGAAAAATTGTTGGTTCTTATTTTAACAACTACAATACTCTAAGACTGGACCGTCTAATAACAGAACTAAAAATGTAGGTAGGAGTTGAAGGATTTTTGCGGTGGTTAGGTAGAAACCAGGCGCTTACTTTAGTGGTAGATGTCATATGATATGGTGTGAATGGTTTTGGCCGAGGGGACAGAGTAGTGAAGCAAGTAAGATTTTTCTTCGTATAAGCCATCCTAGCATAGAGATTTCATATGAAGTTGAAAGAGTTTTGTCCTTCTTAATATGATGTGTAGTGTTGGAATCGTTGTTTCTTAGTAAGTGAGTTAGTCGGAACAACGATTGGATATATTTCTTCGCATTGTACATTGGTCACATCTACTAGGAGTACAGCTTTTCTAACAACAAACGGGGTGAAATGTGACTTCAGACCACAAATTAATATTTAATTATTGTCCAATATGTACAGTCTCCAAAAAAAAGAACGATGTTACATTATCAGCCAAGAAGGAGTTTAACGTGTAAATCCATTTAAGGAAGAGAGGCCGAGCTATAATTTATTTAAATATCGGAGAGCTGTGGTTTGAAGGGGAAGTGGGTAGAACAATAGACGAAGCAGAGGGTTTGAACTGGAGGGGTGTTTAGTCTCTGTTTGTACAGCCTCGCAGCTTCCACTCACCCCATCGACGGTTTCCCGACATGTTCAACTTGCTCCAACGCGCTCCGAGGCAATCAAAACACAGCAAAAATGGATCCTCTTTGTAACTGATCCAACGTTATGTTTATCTACAAATAAAGGGAGAACATCCCTTCATTCCGCTCGATAAATATTACATAACAATAGGACTACTCAATCCGATTCATGGTCCGGCCTTTCATAATTGCTAGGAATTTTTATCAGCCGGCCCTCCAAAGGAACTTCACCCGTAGCGAGGAGATCCAAACCAGTTTCTTTCAGAAACGAGCTAAATACCGTGGAAGAAATTAATTTAAAAGTTTTATAGTTCTCAGAATACCATCACTGAAGATTGTCCGATATACAATATAATATAAAATCAAAAGGTGGTTCTTAATAAACGAAGTCATATACTTTAAAATAACTGACCCCTTGTGGTCAATAACCAAAACTTGCCTACCTAAATAATGTTCGGGACAACCTTATAAACAAGTATATACTAACAAATGTTCTATATCAAAAAGTAATACGAACTACTTAATACATACAAATTACGTGCAATATGCATTAAAAAACCACGGCGCCCTATGTCTCCAAACGTGAACTGTATCAATAAATTGAACAGATTTCTTAACAAAAGACATAACACAAAACGAATTTTGAAAAGTAATGAGAAAAATATAAACTAGGGATCTGAATATGAGAGATTAAAATGCGAGGAGATTCGAGGAAACGATCGTTTAAAGAAACGTGCAGGATGTAAAAGTGCAGATAAAGTTTGGGCAGTACGGTCAGGATGGATCAAAATCTCGATCTTGAACTTTTGGAAACGGGATTATATCAGCTCGTTGCCTCAGTGAAAACGGTCGTTGTGGTAAGAAAGTTTATTGACGTAGTACGGACTTTTAGCCATTTCTCTCAGGGCTTTGAATTGGGTTACCTGGATGTCAGACGGTTTTGCGAAGCCCCACAGTCCCACTCGTTCTATAAAGAGTGGTAGAGGCAAGGTAGAGTGTTGGTTCAGTTTCGACTGTAAAAACAGGATTTGGACCTAAAGTCCTTCGGTTAAGTTGTTGTCTCTTATATCTTGGTCGAGGGAATTCCAATCAGTCTACTTTCTCAATATGAAAAGGGCGAAAAGATCTCGAGGTCATTGTCATTTATGGTGTATAACGTGTGGGTTCCTGGGAGGATATAAAGCTTGGGTAGGAGAGCTAAGATGGGCTCTCGAATGGAATTTTTGTAAGCTGTACAAGCTCGATCACAGAAAGAAAAGCTCGTTGTGTTTAGTGAGGTTAATGAGATAAAAAAAAACCGTTGACAATTGAGGACTTTAAATAGGTAGGATTGGATATGCTGGTCGTTGCATGGCTAGTTCGGTACTAGTGGTCGGAGTAATGGCGAAAGTATGGAGTTTTCAAGATGGGAAAATGCAGATTAGCTTGGGCAGTAATAAGGTTTTTGACGTAGTAAGGACTTTTAACAATTTATCTCAGGGCTTTTGATTATAATGGATTCGCTGGATTTTCGATGGTTTTTACTAACACAGAAGTTGGATTAGTTTTGACGGTAAAAGAAGAATTTGATCTTAAAATCAAATTGTTCTGTTAAGTTTTTGTCTCTTTGAGGCTTGAGTGGGGATTCCACGCCATTCTGCTGTCTTAATTTGAAGGACTAAAAGGCAAGGTCTACAGGTTATCTTTGTTTAAGGTGACCTGACGAGTGAACCGAAACGTTGGTGTGGAACTTTTAAAAGCGGGATCATACAAGGTTGGAATAAGTAAATATATATTTTGAATAATCTACATTAATGAGCAATCCTCCCGCATGCCTGTTAACTGCTCTTGTCCGGGTGAGAAACATCATTGAAAACCCAAAGTATTAAACAGAGAGTAAAAACTTCCGGACTTATCAAGCCGACGTGGACATGGTAAAATAGTCAGCCAAATCATCTACAACCTACAGCTTCCTATGAGGGTAATCTCACCCTTCACCATGAACTGGTCATTTACATTTCCCACGCCAGAAAATCCAGATCTAATGAATTCCGCTGACTGCTCATCCTCTCTTAGTATTCCAACATTCCTCTAAATTCTTGATAATATTCAACACCGTGGCTCCGCCAACTCATCGAAGTAGGCAATTATGGTTACATAGGAGTGTTAATCGACTCAGACTTTTCTCCACAGACATGCGATGCTTTAAATGAGGTGGTATATTTTAAAAATTTTGATTATCCACCGTTTAAAACTAGATGATTTCAATATGACGTCTAGATCGAAAATGGTTGAGAGCGAAAAAGTCAGTTAATGAAGCTCGGCCGGCAAATAGGAACTGTCTGGAACATGTTTCGCCCCATGTTTGATTTCACACGGGATGTGAACGCATTCGCGATGCTTTGCCCCAGGGGTCAGCATAAAATTGAGCGTGATGATCAATTTTGTAGCAATGCCTGGCGTAGGCCAATTAATCTAGGGGTGCTGGAGAAACGTGCAATGCGATAGTGAGGGCGCACTCCTTTAAACGACGTCTACTTCCGAATACCCCCTTTTCAAACGCAAATCCCAACGGGAGAGATTATCCGCCATATCGGCCTCCTGAATAAAACATACTCCCCGGGACAAAGGACGCCAGCACTGAACCTTAAATATTTCCAAAATAGTTACAACATTTCTCACATCTGCATGTGAACATTTAATGTCTGTGGTCTTCTTCAGAAGGATTTGTCTGCATTTAAGCCGATTAATTAATTTAAGGTAAATTCATCTTCTTTTCATCACATAAGCTGCTGATCCAATATTGCTGGCTTGACTGAAACAATATTGAAGAAGTCACTAAGATTTCTTATCTAAGTTTATTTTAAATCCTAGCCATCCCTAATCATTTCGACATCACTTCGATACCATAAAGAAAAAAAACCATCGGAATCTTGACGACATTACACTAATCACTGTGGACTTTAATAATCCACCAATACTTCCATATTCTGGATTTGGATACATTTTTACGACAGTGAACAAATAGTTTTTTTCTGAAAAATTTACCCTTTTTAATTACAAATCAACTCTCTGCATTTAAATTAGCCCTTTGTAACTTCTTGTTATGCTTTTTAATAACCTATTAACCCTTTTTAACTTTAAATCAAGTCTTTTTAATTTCAAATTAGGCCTTCTTAATTTCACGTTAACATTTTTAAACTACACATTCACGTTTTTTAAGTTTCGACCGACACTCTTTAATTTCAAATTAAAGCTTTTTAACTTGGATTATTATTTTTTATTTTTTATTAACTGTTTTTAAATTTAAATAAAGTCATTTTATTTACATTATTCCATGGTAAATTCAAATAAACTTTTTTTTATAGAAAAATGAACACTTTTTAAGTTTAAATCAACTCTTTTTAATTTCAGTTAGACCTTATTAATTTGAACTTAAAATTTTTAAAACACTATCTTCAAATTACCTTTTTTAAATTTTCTTATTAACTGTTTTTAATTTTCAATAAAATCCTCTTAATTTCATATTACCATGCATATATTTTTAATTTCCATGAACTTTTTAGAGACGAATGAACACTTTTTAAGTTCAAATTAACCCTATTAAATTCAAGTCAACGTTTTTTAATTTCATATTAACGCGTTTTATGAACCCATTTTAATATTAAATCAAATTAGCCAGTCTTTACTTCAAATAAACTTTTTGTACCTTTAAATTAACCCTTATTAACTTTTAAAAACTATTTTTAATTGCAAATTAGCTCCTTCTAACATCAAACTTATCTTTTTCTTAAACTATAAAGTCGCCCTTTTTAAACTTTTACTTTTAAATCGCTTTTTTTAAATTTTATAAAAAAACATTTGACCTTTAAATCAACCTTTTCATAGGGTCATGCTAACTTTTTCACCTTGAAACAACGTTTTTTGCATTTCAAATTAACCAGTTTTTTTACTTCAATTCATCTTTCCGTAAGTTTAAATTAACCCTTATTAATATTATATTTACTATTTAATAAACGTTTTTAAATTTTAATATAATTTTTTTTGTGTGATTCCAGTTTTATAATTTTTCCAGCCTTTTTAACATCAAATTATCCTTTCCTAAATTTCATATGAGCCCTTTTTAATTTTAAATGAACTGCTTTAAAGCTTATAAAAACCCATTTTAATATTAAACCAATCCTTATGTACGCTCAAGTCCAGTTTATAACCTTAAAGCAACTATTTTCATTTCAAATTATGGAGATTTTACTTCAAATCAATTTTTGTACTAATTAATTTAACCCTCATTACAATTTAACAACTTTTTTTTAAATTAAAAATTAGCTCTTTTTAACATCGAATTTATCGTTAGGGTTTAATTCCGAAGTAAGACTTTTTAACTTCAAATTAACCTTTTTTGTTTTCATACTAACCCTTTTTAATTTTCAAAATCAACTTTAATTTCAAATTCACCTTTTTAAATATATTATTAACTTTTCAACTTCAAAAGAACTCGTTTTAATTTCAAATCCAACCCCAAAGCAATCACAAATTTTAAAAACATATGAAAACAAAATAAAATTAAAATTAAAAATTACATAAAATTAAATATAAAAACCAATTATTCTTCTATAATTAAGTAAGTAATAGATAAACCCCTGTTAGTATCCCGCTAACTTGAAGAGTTATATTTAATCTTTTTAACTCAAAAACTAAAAGTTTCTTTCTCAGAATTTTTGACCAAAAACACCTTTATAATCCAGATAAAACTATTTTGAGGGGGGGATAGAAATTAAGATTTCACTCTTTATGTTATCAAGGAGCCAAATATTTTCAAAAACTGGAATTAAGCATAATTTGTTTTTATATTTAATTTTAATTGTAATTAATTTTCATAAATTTTTTAAGAAATTGAGGAAAAACCGGTTAATTTGACGGAAAGAATCTATATCTGGGGATGGGCTCATTTAGAATTTCCCATGTACATCGTAACATTTAGTTTCTTTCACGTTTTCTAACTATTTATGGGATACGTGGTCCTCATAACAATTTCCTCTCCCAACCAGATCGAAAAACTTATAGCTCGATATCATCGGGACGTTAGTCAGTCCCCTGGAGTAAACGAGAGAGGTCGGCCATTTTACAATACAAAACATCTTTTGAACGCTATGTGTAAAGGATTGAGGTTTTTTTAATTGAATTTGCTTACGATTCTGTTTTGGAATAAATTTTCTTAAACTCCTCGAAGGAATGAAACAGTCACAATCCCTGTGAAGAGCCAGTGCCGGCAACCGAACAAACGCACAGGCTTTGCGGGTTGCCGTTCGAAAATCAAACTTCTCCGGCGCACTTAGACCCAGTTTGGTAAATCTTCGGCGACGAACGTTAAACAAAATTAAAACACACATAGGCACCTATGAACTTTAGTTTTGCTTTTTACCGTAGATGGAGGATGTTCAGAGCCACTTTCTCTGGGAAAAGATTCATTCGGAACAATGCATATTTTTACCTAACGATCCGTTTTTTTTGTTTAATTAACTGTCAGAACAAATTGAATTTAATTAAAATCAAATATGTGCCCACTTCTGTAAATATGTGCCATTAATTGACTTTTCGATACTCTATTGCGCAAACAGGTAAGTTCTGTGCTTTTGTAAAATAAGATGTACAAATGGCATGAACATTCAACCCATTTTGTACTAGGAGGTGACTTTTATATACACATTATTTCTGATATATGCAATCAAATTTTTAAAAAATAGGTGAAAATTTGTAATAATGTGAAATATTAAATATTTTCATTATATTTAGTGGTCTATTGACCAAATTATTTCTTTCAATTAATTAATCTTTTATATAAGGATTTGGTTGAAATGAAAAAGTTAGCGCTACGAGCGGGATTCGAACCCACGACCTTCGGCCCAATACGCCGCTGCTCTACCACTTGACCTACCGTGACTTCGATCCATTCGGACACCCCATCTTAACCTACAACCATTCGAATTTTCTCTCTTTTTGCCACTTTTCATTTCAACCAAAATCTTACAAAGAAAAAATTAATTAATTGAAATAAGTAATTTGATCAATAGACCACTAAATATAATGGATTTAATTATTAAAACGAAGTATAACTTCACTAACAGCTCTCCGTGGCCACTTCATATGTCGCCGAGAATCGAATCCTGATTACACGACATTTGAAAAATGGCAAAACGAAGGGAAAATTGAAAAGTTGGGGTTGTGATGGGGAGTTGGTGTCCGAGTGGATTGAAGTCACGATAGCTCAAGTGGTTAGAACAGCGGCTTATTCAGCCCGACGGTCGTGGGTTCGAATCCCACTCGTGGCAATAGCTTTTTCATTTTAACCAGAACTTTACAAAAACAGATTAATTGATTGAATTAAATATGTTCTTTTCTTCTGAGGCGATATTTGATTACACTGGACGAGCAAGTTGGCAATTCTATTCATTAATGATACTTACGGAGGGGGCGTCGGTGGCCGCGAGGTTTCGTCTTTGACACGGCGCTCATCACTGTAAGGTCAAGGACATACTTATAAATGGGCTTTTTTTCAAAAACACCGGCACCCTGAGGGTTTATATAACCTCTGCTGTTGCGAACCCTCGTAAAAAAGAAGAAAAATGATACTTACGATGTTACATACTTTATTGGGAACATGGTTCAAGCATTCAAGCGCTAAACATGGGAAAGTCATTTTCTTACATATGCCAACACCATCATTCAAGCGACCTACATCAGCCAAGAACCTCTTGAGGTATGCTCAGGTACTTGATGACAACTAGGCAGCATACTGACGTGTAATCCCAAATAGATAACAACTACGTAAGACTTGGACAATTATGAAATCTATTTTGTTGTAGGTTTGTTGACTTACCTGGCCTGATTTTAACCTTGACGCAATACTGAAGAAGGCGATACCGATCAAATTTCAAAATCTAGGTTAGTTTGGTTGGTATGCTAGACAGGGTTTTGGCATATACTATATTATACATTGTTGGCTTGTTGCCATTCCTTCCCCTGCTATTAACCCTGACTAAAAAGAAGATAGCGAGAAGCAGAAACGACCGAGACAACGTGAATAAGCACCCAAAAATGGCGGAAACGACCCACTTACAGGTTCTTCTTTTCTCAGGCCCTAGGGAAGAGAAGAAATGTTCAAATGAACATGCAAATAGTTTAATTCAATTTGAAAAAGCTTAATGATCTTAATACCCGATGTAGAATTTTTTCTCTAAAGGTTTATAAAAATATCGAGTTTGACTGAAGTAGGGTTCCCTACGAACAAGGTTAAAGAAAAATGGTTCTACACTTCTATACTGACAAAAAACAGTTTTGCCACTTACTGTATCAAGAAGAAGGAACTTCCAATCAGGTCAGAACATAAAAAAACCCCACACAAGTCTTCAGACAAAAATGCTTAATAGAAGATTTGCCTTTGAGACCGAAATACGTTTTCACCGTCAAAACTCAACTAACACTAAACCAAACATTACTACGACCGCTCTGGACATATGGACTCCTATGATTGAAAATTCCACTTTCAGGCTACACTTTTAAACTTTCAGGAATCTCACAGTTCTTCAGGCCATACAAAATCCAGCGAATCCAATTTCCCCAAAGTCCTCAGATAATTGTCAAAACTCCTTAAGTCCAGTAATTAATTATCCATTATGAACTTTTTCTTTTTCCCCAATGAGCTGATGCGATCCCATTTCTAAAAAGTGCAAATTAAGATCTCGATCCATCCTAACCCTAGTGCCTGAGACTTATCTACACTTTTTTGCTTCTGAAAACCACCACATCGCCTTAAAAGAGTTCTTAAGACCACCTACTCTTTGAACTCTCACGATAGCTGGTTTGTAACCCATACGATATGTATTTTTATATGTACAGGCACACAATTTTCCATGCAACACAATGGTGCACTTTTTATCTTTCATTTCTATGCTAGTTGGAAATTTTAATCCAGAATGATTATGTAGCCGTCATTTTCATAGAAGTTGAAACCTATGCTAGCCGCCTTTTGTGACAGAGTATAATTTTGTTTACAAGAGGAGTCGATTGCCGGGAAATTATTCCTAAGGGGTGGCATAGAGTCGCAAAAGGCTTTATCGAACACAAGGAATCTGCCGTTGTTGAGGAAAACTACGGAGGGGAAACTTGTTGAAGCAATTCAACCGGAATCGTGTCCCGTGCATTCAGGGGACGTTGACGATTCATTCAAGTCAAAAGCAGAACTCTGCGAACATGTAGACAACATATATTTAAGTCAACAATTGATGGTTAAACACAGGGGTTGAGCGGGACCGTCGCCTCCGAGGGTCGGGGGTGGGCCCGGCACACTCCGGGGGCGACACGTGCCAGATAACACCTTCAAAGATTTAGTTACTACGCCCAGATAACGTGCCCCAATCAGGGTGGCCGCCCCCTCCGAACGCCACTTCGTTAAATAAAAGAAAAACATTAAACTATTCGCAATCTTAAAGGGAAATTTATAGCGGATGATAAGCCTCCCCCTTTCGAATCTCGGCACTGAACATACTCACGGGACTGGGGTGTGACTCTATGATAAACGCGCATAAAATTCCGATTGCAATTGCTTCATACTGAAGTATTTTTTTAATACCCTCATTTTTCTAAATTTAAACAATTAACGCTTTCTTGCCTAAAGTTGCTTCAATAATGCCAACTTTAGCAAATTTGTTTTGGTTGCACTGTCGTTCTTGCCTGTTTCTCCCGTGTATCGGCAACACTGATTTTTTTGGCTCCAATATTAATTTCCAACTTTTCACCTCACCACTGCATCTTGTAGCGATTTTAATATTTGCGAAACATAAAATTTTTCATACCCAGTTTATAATTTAACCCTTTCATGCTCAAGGTTTGTTCATAGTCATGCCAACTTTAGCAAGTTAAAATGAGGTTAGTAGGAAATTCCGTTATGGTAGGGCGGGCGCAGTGTTGCTCCTGCTGTTTCAGCCCGTGTATTTGCAACGTTGATTTATTTGGCGCCAATCTAAACTCCATCCTTAAACTTACGGGATTTGCCGCTAACCTTTTAAATAAATTTCTAATATTCGTTTTGCAAGACAAGGACGATGAAGGGTTCACTCCTTCACCGTCCAACCTAAATGAAAGTGTTTTCCACGCCAAGTCATCATAAATTCTTTTAGACTATTTCTGAAGCTTTACTAGCTTTATTACCTTTCCTAGTGAAATTCATTTGAAAAAAAAAAACTGTTTAGATATTAGTGTTGACACTGCCAGGGAGATCAAAAGGTGGGTGTTACCAACAAAGAATAGCCATCTACTCGGGCAGACACATCATCAGTAGTGAAGCCCAGTCTCAGTTGAGGTCTGCGAGCTGATAAACCATCTTAACAGGCCCGACCATCCTGGTCCGACTATCATTACTAAAGGAAAAATAACAGTCTAACCATACACTGAAAGTTGCGAAATGCCGAAACAGGGGGAACAAGCAAGAATAGCCGGACTAGGATGTCCTGAAACGATGCAAATGAACTCACCTCGGGCCAGTTTTGTACTATTACACTGTAATACTATCGACCCTGAACCCATTTCCAGCAAATTAAATTGCCAAAAGCATAGTTGAATACTTTCTAAAAGGATAGTTCCTACTCACAGTAAGTTGTTTTGCAACAATCCGAATTTCGAGCCTTTTAGCTCATCATCAGGTTGAAGGACTTCTCTCGACGTGCATTGCCAAAGTGAAACCGCTGATACCTCCGCCAACGCGACGTTCCAATTATCAGGTGATTTTTTAATGACGCTCAATTTGAACGTGCGAAACGTTGTTTCTTTTAGATGGTCCTTAAATTCCGAAAATGTGCTCGATTTAGGCAAGTGTTCTTTTACTCTTGTTTTTATTTCCTATATATTTAATATCACAATCATTACAATTGAGTTGGTAAACCCCACTTTTTGCCAAGTTGTCTTTAGGTTTTGAGAGGATGTATTTTAAGCGAACCCGTACTTCTAAACCCTTCTTGTTTAAAAATTTTACTAACTTTTTCTGATAATTCACCAATGTATAGCGGAAACCTAATGATTCGTGAAAGTATTGAACACCACACTCAATCCATCATATATCATTTCTCAAAACATAGTTGCATCAGACAACGGGTCCAAAATAAGTCCTCGATTCAATGGGACTGTATTCCAAGACATGCGATGGTGTTTATCAGTATAGTTATTTTGTTTTATGTTTGGTCCCGTAGAGTGGCATATTTTTCTTATAAGGAAGGCAAAGATGTATTTCAGATCGATGGAAAAGATAAAATTATATACAATGTAGGATCCACCCTTTCGACCCCCCCCCATGGGAATTAAAGTAATCCTGTACTGAGTTCGCTCCTGGTTACCGGGGCCCTTCTTTAGCCAAAGGGCTTTAGAGATTACTTTCAGAACAGCCTATGTCCGTCGAACCGAAAATTTCTTTGGTTTTCATCAATTTTTTTTTTTGGGGGGGGGCGAAACAAAGACAAAATAAACGAAAAAGTGTGGTCTAGAACGAATGCTTGGTTATCCATAGAACAAAACATTAACTTCTAATAGATTCATTTTAATTGGAAACAACTTTTGCTAACTATGTCAAAACGGTACAAATAAAAAGGTAAGTATTCATGTCATAGATATACAGAAATGATACAAAATTATTATGTATATATTACAAATTTATCGAAGAGCGACATCGACTATTAAATATTTTGTTTACTATTCCAAGTTCAATGAGTATTTATTTATTAGTACTGTGGGTCTTGTGAATGTAATATATTAGCGCGAATGGAGGGACATATCTCAAATTACCCCGAGGAATATCGAGTACTCAGGGATAGTGAGAATGAATGTGTGAATCTAATATATGAGTGTGAATGAACAGGCTTATCCACAATGACTCCGAGTGCTCTGGGATGAGTGTGTGGCGTGTGAAGAAAACTTTGAATTCAAATCGTCCCCTCTGCTTACAATTGAACATAACCTACGATACCAGAAAGTACGGGAAAGGGAATGTCAGTCAATGGCTTACCACCACTTAAAATACAGATCAGGAGTCAGTTGAACTGAACTAAGAAATGTTCTAGCTTCTTCCTTCTCATCATGTTCATGCGTCTTAGGGCAATTTATTCAGCCTAAGATGCGATGCGATATCGCGCGAATTCGTGAAATCGCAAAGAAAGAGCTGTCATTGACTTTGATTTTCAGACTGCACATCTTGTACCGCGAACGATACCCTATTCTAGTGATACGATAGAAATTCGGTAACGTATAAGTTAAAGATCTTTCAAAAGCAATGCATGTTTTGGTTTAGGACTTTCGAATTCTCTCATGAGAACGCCATCAGTTTTGAAAATTAATCACACACAAGCACACCTTTGTAACTTTAAAGTCCGCATAAAATCGCAGTAAGTCATCCGCCGTTCGACCTTAGACGTGGAAAATGCGCAGGTGTGCGTTCGTCGAGACCGTGAATAATCGTCAAATGGTCCCGCTCGGCCCCAAAGGTATTCATTGTTTATAGCTTTTCCACCTCCTTTTTTATATCTCGTTAGCAGTCAAGTCTACCTCTTCACACGTGTCGCGCACACGCGCGCGCATACACACGAGAGACGCCTTCAAAAAGTACAGGACAGAATCTTTTATTTACAAATATACATTATGTACAATGGTTTAGCGGAGTTTCTATCTAGCGACGCTTACCTCCAGCTGGTTAGTTATAACGAAACTTTTATTATTTACATGACATAATTTTCTATTAAGTGAAAGATATTATGTGCATGTGCTTGGCGTCCAAGCAGTAATTTCCTATTTGGATTGAACTGCATGGTTGCATCTGTAACGTATTACAGCACTATTAACACGTTTGTTCCAGTGTGCAGTTCCGATATGCGTGTATAACGGGGCGAGACTGTCGCAAGCCTCAAAAACTTGTTCTGAACAACCTGCAGCCTGGCGACATTGTCCTTACGTGAGACTCCAGGAGGGGCAAGCATACAGGACCATCGGCCTGACCACCACCTTGTAAAGAACTAGTTTATTGGCCGACGGACAGGACTGGCGGCAGCAGAGAGAAAAGTACACAGATGGCCTCTTTGCCCTTGTTCAATTTATCATTAACATTTGGAGTAAATGTGAGTTTACGGTACAATATCATCCCAAGATATTTGACCCACTCAGATCACGACACGGTTCGCCTTCAAATTGAATCTTTTTACGAAGAATCTGACTACGCATGCTGGAAACTATTCCTCCAGTTTTACTATGATTAATTTCAATTTCCAAACGGTTTTAGAAACTTCGTTTGCAGAGCATTGCGTCAGTGCTCCAACAAAATAAATAGATATTCGATTTTCGATATTTTGTTTAATTATACAAGGCATATGATGGGTCTGAGTATAAATCCCTGAGAAACACCAATAACATTGTCTATCAGCTGGGAAAGGGATGATCGAAAAGAAATTCGGAATTTTCCTTGTGTATAAAGGGAAATTAACTTTCATAGTCATTATGCCAAACAATGTCAAAGGTCTTTCGAATATCTACCAAAACCATGCCATAGCTGGCACATGTCTTCTCAAAAGCGATAAGGTTTTTATTCTCACGTTTGACCAGTAATATGCTTTAAAGGTTCGAAGTTTTAGCAGATAAGAAAAAAGTTTGATGTTCTTCAAATTCAAATTTACATTGTGAGCCGTGCAATTGTCAACCAAAAACTGAGTCTTAGATCCGAACAGAATTTTTTTTCAATGTATTCGGATACGTCCGGACTGTTTCTGGAGATTCTTATAAGCGGCGAAACCTTATATAAGCGAGCCTTATATATATATATATATATATATATATATATATATATATTATTATTATTATTATTTTTCAATGAATTAAGGTTTTTAGTTGGGATAAAAAGTCAGTGTCACGAGCGGGATTCAAACCCACGACCTTCGGCATGATACTCAGCTACTCTACCAAATGAGCTATCGTGATTTCGATCCCCTCGGACACTAACCTCCCATCTCATCCTCACATTTTGAATTTTTTATCTCAACTAAAAACCTTAATTAATTCGTCAAGCGGACCACGAAAATTAGTGAATTATTATTTTCTTTTTTGTGGGGGGGAGGAGGTGACTACCTTTGGGAAATTGTCCTGAGAAAGGAATTTTTTTGGTCAGTATGTGCAGCAGAGTATGAGAATGATAGCAGTACTATTAGCATAGTGGTTTTTGAAAAATTTTCAAAAACGTTCTGCTATCTTCCAGAAGGATGGGTTGCTGGTGAGGAGCGGCCAAGAATTAGGTAGTTTAGACAAAAACCTTTTTCAGTTTTTTGCCGACGTTTCGACTTTTATTCGGGTCCTCATCAGGCCCTGGGTGAATTACAAAACATATGTCAATTGGAAAAAAATACAATTTAAGATGTAAATATAAATTTTGAACCGTGTGGTGCTATTCTTGTGGTGTCATATTGTGAAGAAGGCTGAAATAAAACCGCCTAAAAATTTTATCCCATGTTTGCCAATATGACACCACAAGAATTAGTTTAATAAAATAGTTTTTCTAAACTACCTTATCCTCATGACTTCAACAAATTCTTCTTTTCTGGCTAATTGATGTCAAAAAGTGCGATGTCGATCTACGTAAAAATTACTTAATTCTAAAGTCAGAGTTGCACAAGTTGAAACGTTCCAATTAAGAGAGTCGCGTTCATGGCTTTTATTTTCTCTAGCTAAAGATCGACTCAGATCGAAGTTCGTTTTCGCACCTCGTCTCGATTTGTCGCCAGCGAATTTCACAGAAATGTGAATCGATGGGAATATTCTGCCTTACTCTTCTGCTTCCAAAGCCATGACGGTAAAATTCTATGCGCAGTTTGCATTATTATAATATTTAATGGAACTCATTTGCATTTTTGAATAGATAAACAATTAATTACTCATTCATAATATGCCATTAATATGCATAGCGTTCACTCGTTTCATCCCCCTTGTTTTTGTCAGTTTAAAAATCGTATATTAAAAAAAATGTATTCCACAGTATAATTACAACACTTGATTCATAAACGCCTACGAAGGCCAATGAAAATTAGCTTCTTTCGTCCCGGGAAGGAGGGAGCGATGGGAATTACTATTCATAAACTGTAGTTTTTATCTGGAAGGGCCTTAACCACCTGCTCACCGCTCCTAAAAATCGTGATGTAATATAATTGAATTTTCCCAAGCGGCTGCCCCCCATTTAATAACAGAGGTTGGAAGAAAGGGCGCCGCGGTCGCCTAAGAAAACCCACCTTGAAAAGTGAACTGGACACGGCGCGCAATTTTCTAAAGTCCCCTGTACAAAGTACAAAGTGACCTCGTCCATCATTCTTGTACGGGGGTTGTCGGAATGCGCGGAATTCGGATATCGATTAAATACGAGAAGAGTTGAGCAATCAGGGATCGTGTTATTAATAATTCTTAGGGAGCGATTTCATCTAGGGTCCTTTATTACGAGTTCCTCCCAGAAGTCCCAGTAATTTTCTCTACGATCTAGATTCAAATTATTAATCCATATGTTTTAATTGGTCCTAGTTGTCCGAAGTAATGGTTTAAATTGATTTATAATTTTTATATGAAGTGTGGTAATTAGGAAAAAAATATTGTAACGAGCGGGACTCGAACCCATACCTCTTTCCAGAGGTCCAACCAAACATTACTAGATTCAAAGCTTTATTGTTGGCCATTTAAACGGTACTGCGTGGGAAATTAGGCAACTTTATATGATATATGAAAATAAATTATAATAAAAATTAAAAATTATATGAAAATCTATTATATAAAAATGAATGTTCGTTTGCGTGTTAATAATAAAAACAAAAACTATTGAACCGCTTTTTAGATGAAACTTTCACACTTTATTTTTATTAATGCCTGACCTGTTTGAAAAATATAAAATGGGTATATAAATGATGAACGTCAGGATTTATAACAAAAGAGAGATTTAAGAAATTTGTGGCGTCCATTTTCACATTTCTTTTCTCAGCTGTCAGCTGACCTGTTGGGCCTTCTGCGCCCGGTCATACACGTTTCCCGCCTCTTTCAAATTCCAATTTGGTAGCGCTAACGGTGTATAGATGCAAAAACTATACTAACACTCTTTAATGGCCAAAATTACTGAATCGGTTATAGTTGCAAAACTACCGGTTCAATATACCCGCATAAACTGGAGAATTGGTTTCGCTGATTTCAGTAAGAAAGATACAAATTTGTACGTGTCTTTGCTATAGGCAGCAGTGGTGCTGGTAGGAAAACGAACTAACCGTTCCACTCAGCCTCACCATCAGATTTGACAAAAGTGTTCCAAGTGAACGTTTATTTAATATGCAAGATACATGATTTTGTTTTGAAGTTATGTATACATAAGCAATCATAAATTAAGGAAAATATTATTAAACATTGTTCTACCGAACTTTGTCAGTTTAAATTAAATACGTGGGTCTGCTGTTTTCCCAATTGGATTTATTAACATTCTGAATTTTAAACAATATGAAGTTTGGAAGTTCCGTTCAGTTTTTCAACGTTTTGTAATTAACTCAGATGATTTCCTGTATTGTGAATTATGGTTAATCCATTTCGTGGTCGTTCCATTGCCATATTTCCTGGTGCGATCGACCAAATAACTTTTTTCAATTAATTAATCTTTATGTAAGGTGTAGGTTGAAATGAAAAAGTTAGTGTCACGAACGGGATTCGAACCCACGATCTTCGGCTAGATACGCCGCTTCTCTAACCACTTGAGCTATCGTGATTTCGTACAACAACTTCCCACCTTAACCTACCTTTCGAATTTTCCCTTCTTTTGGCCATTTTTGCAATGTCGAAGTGAAGATATAATTCGTTTTACTTATTGAATCCATTATATTTCTTGGTCCGATTGACCAAACAACTTCTTTCAATTAATTAATATTTATGTAAAATGTAGAGTTTAGTGACCGTTAATCGATAATTATTCAGGTATCGTGAGATGCGGTGTGATGTGATGAAGGTTTCATAAAAACATTTTATTTATCGTGCCAACGTTTCGATCTTTATTGAGATCATCTTCAGGGCTCAATAAAGATCGAAACGTTGGCACGATAAAATTTTTTTTATCTGAAACCTTCATCACCAGACCCCATCTCACGATATCTTAATAATTTATTAAAGGTATTGGTTCAAATGAAAATTAAGGTTAATCTTACAGTCACGCTTTTTGACTCTGATGAAGAAGTGCATTTTGTTGATGTTTAAAATTCAACGAAAACAAAAAAAAAATTAGTCGTCGCACAAATATTGCCAAGTGAACTTCAGATGACAGACAATATGAAACAGAAGAAGAAAGAGGACAACGGAATGAATCAAATAGATTTTTTATGTCACACGCACGCGCTATTAAATCATCACAACATCACGAAGCACGAAATGGAGCAAGACCGAAAGAATTAAGACCATCTTTGCCCTATTTTGATCAAAATAAATAAATAAAAAATGAACAGCGTGACAACAGTCGATTACGCCCTAACCATCGATAACCATTGATGTTCATTTAAAATACCACCGAACCGTCAACATATTGTTCGTAGAATAATATTAATATTCTTACTAAAATTCGAAGGAGAGGATGTTCTAATACAGCAAAAGTACAAACAGAAGTGCCTTTTCAATTCAAATGATTGCTATTTCCAATTAAACTAGCTTTTGCAGCAATGGTAAACAAATCACAAGGCCATTCATTGCTATTATTTTGATTGAATTTGGAGAATCCAGGTTTTCTCCTGGACAATTATACGCCGCACCCACCAGAATGGGGGATTTGTGGTAAAAAGAAAAATAATATTGCAAATGTAAATATCTAATATATATGACTAAATATAATCATCCACTGGGCAAGGACGGGTTATAAAGCTAACTAAGTATAAAATAAAAGATTGTAGATAATAAAAAATTTTAACCATCAAATTAACCCTATTTAAGGGGGGCCGCAGTAGCCGAGTGGTTTGCGTGAGAGACCCTCGGCTAGTAGACCCCGCGGTCGCGAGTTCGATTCCCTCCTCTGGCCCTTTTTTCACGATACCCCTCCCGCCAAAACAAACACGCAATAATAAATTATTATAGAGAGTCTGGCTAGATATGCAATGTTCATGAGGCCATTAAATTAAAAAAAAAAAAACCTATTTAATTTCATTTTAACACTTTGTTTTCGATAACTTGGAGATGATTTGAATATAAGCGTTTGAAGTAAAATCCTTGCAAATTTGGACAAAATTTAAAATAATAAATCTATCCTCTTAGAAAACCACATGATAATTAATTGAAATTAAAATTATCAAGATTCTTCTTGTGAGTTGAGAATTTAAAAACATATAAAATGGATTCTTAAATAAATTACCCAATGAAAATTAATTACAAACAATTTTTTTTCGGCCTTCTGACTGCTTCGGTCATTGCCGGCACCACGCGTATATCTTTATAAACTCACATTTCGAAAAATCTGCACTTTCTACTGAAAATTTCATTCTAATTTGGCTACTCATCGAACCTTGCATTTCTCTTTGTATCCCTCCACATGTGGTAAATTGAAGTATTTGACCATTTACATACAAACACATTCATAACACACATGTATACTAATAAACCTTGTTTCCTAATATTACTGCTAGAGTGGAAGTCGGTAAGATGGTGTTCTAATCCCGCCGACCTCATTCCATTCTCGCGAATAAATACATTCATACGGTATGTACAAATTTCACTCATCCATAAAACTTATCCTAAAGTAGTTTGACTGGCTTGCGGACTACTCGATATTCCTCGACACCCACGTCAATTTACAAATAACCTCTCGCGCTAATAAATACCATCATACTAGAAAGAACGAAGCATCTCGATAGTATTACTACAACCAAGACGCCAAGACCCTTCCCACAATCATACTGTAAATATATTATCACTAGCATAAATCAGTGAGTTACTCGATATTCAGTCACGGCCGGGAGGGCGAAACACATGTGGTGGTTATATGCGGCTGTAAGCGTTTACTGATTTTAAATATGTCATAAGTCGATCTTTATGGTCGCTGTTATGCTTAAGAATTTTTTAGATGTCGCAAGGTATGTAGCACCGCGCTCTGTGTCGTGCACTGTCACAACTGCACCACACAGAGAAGATACCCTGTGTCTTTCCTAATGAAGAGGTGGCCATGCGTCATCCTCGTATGCCCTATCCTCAATCGTATGAGGATAATCCTGTCTAATAATTTTACGAATTACTAATATTATGATAACTCTTTTTATTTTTTATTTTTTTGTAAGAATTTTTATTTTTACAGGTCATCACATGTCATTTTTAATTTAAATTGCGATTAATTTTCCTATGGTCTTATCAAAGTAATTATTTCATATTGAAAAAAAAAAACAATTGTAAATATACAGGAATTTTACTTTGTATCCTATATTTCATACTATCTTCTACTATTTAATTTTAAAAAATATAAAATGGGTTTTTATATAAATTACCGCATGAAAATTAATTACAAAACAAATGTTATTTGATATTAAAGTAAAAATAAATTTTTATTAATTCGAGATTTTTTTAAATATACAATAACATAATACTTTTATGAAACTCCATTTTATTCTTTTGTAAAAATCCTTTATTTTTATAGCTCATTATACGCCATTTTTAATTTTAATTGTGATTAATTTTCCTACGGTCCTATAAAAGTAATTATTTTGTAATGAAAAAAAAAAATCGTAAATATACAGGAATTTTACTTTGTATCCTATAATTTATATCATCTTCTATTTTTTATTGCTTTAAAGAATGGATTAATTTAAAATGAAAAAAAGCCTTAATGATAAAAGAATAATTTAAAGTTAAATGGGTTACTTTGAAATTAAAAAGTATAGATATGACGGATAAAAGCTATATAAGTTTTTTCTTCACATAACCTTGCAACAAGGTACAAATTTGATGAAAACTTGAGCAACACTCATAATTAAGAGTCGTGTCAAAAAGAGAAAAAATGTACTGCCACATCACAAAAACCTTCGTAAAACACGAAGGAAAGATTACGAAATAAATCGATGATTTATCTCTCACGAGCCATTGTTACAAATTTGTATTGAAAGTTCCCAAAAGAGAAACCAAGGCCCATTAAGCCGTTTGCCAGTTTTATCGAAATGATTTAATAAAATGATCCCAGATCGATCATAACTGGAATGATTGAGCCGTCTTCTGACCCCGAGGACGAGCGCCGATGATGAAGGATAAAAACAAGAATGGGCAAGCATCAATTATAAGAGATTGATGAAGAAACATTACGGAAAAGAGTGGGTTTTCGCTTGCGGGTTTTATAAAAGAGGTCTCAACCGGAACTAACTCGCAGGAATCCCGGTCAAAAGCTATATCGTGAAGACTTTATTATCAAGTTTTACATAAGCTCTTAACAGCATTTCATCAACTGCCGTGAGCTATGTAAAGATAGTACATAACTTGAGGTTTATTGGCCTTATTTTCTATCTTTGAATAATTATCAAATAGTTATTCGTAAGGTACAGGATGCTAAACTAAACGCGTCATCTAACATTATTTCGACAGCTAAGAGAGATTTTGAATTTATTGTTTGATAGTTACCTACCGTCCTAATCTGCGTATCGTTGCTATTTTTTTTTTCTCACCATCTTCAGTCTTACAAGACACCGAAGAAGGCGGAAGGCCGAAACGCGTCTGAATTAACAGAAATCGAAGGGCGTCGGTGGCCGCAACGGTTTAAAGTTGACACGGCGCTCAACACTATAAGGTAAAGGTCCCGGATTCGAATCCAGCGGCCATGCATTCCCATAAACTTACAAATGGGCTTTTTTCCCAAAACACCGGCACCCCAAGTGTTCATATAAACACGTAGTTGAAATACCCTCGAAAAAAAAGCGAGGATACGCAGTCTGGGAAGAGACTATCGAACAGTAAGTTTATCACCCCGTAGAACACAGGATGTAATCTCACAATTTTCAACGTACAAAAACTACGTACTCAATGATAACATAAAGAAGGTAATAACTAATTACCCTCTACTAGATAGATACTAATGGTTCAAGTTAAAAACAAATTTTTCCTCATTTGAGTAGAGCATATTGCTTTTTTAGTAGCGACAGCACTAATTTGAACGAATTCTGTTCTTTTGGCTATCGCACGAGCACGCTTAAAGCCGGGAACATACAGCTTTTAGCTTTTGGAGCTATTTTTTAATCGACACATATTGCTGCTGTGCTCTACTTCATGTTAAAAGTGGTGATTTCTGCTGTGATGTTCCTTAAAATCAGTATGGTTTTCAGAGATAATTTCGCGGGACACCAAAAAAAGTTGTTGTTTCATAAGTTTTAAAGCGTTCAAAAGGCTTATGTAGGTGATGAAATGTCTCAGTTGGACTACGTATTGTTAAATTAAGACTTTTTAATATCAAATTAATATCTTTTTAAATTCCAAATTACTCCGTTTAATTTTTAATTATTTTAATTTTCATTTTAATTCTAATTTCCAATTAACTAATTTCAATTTAACTCATTTTAATTTCAAATTAACCATTTTTAACTTCAAAATAAAAAGTTTTAATTCCAACTGGAATGGTTTTATTTGGTTTAAGTTTTTATTTATTTTGTTTATTTAGCTGTAGATTACATTTTTCTTTAAAAATATCCACAAAATAACACATAATAAAAATTATGACGATTGCAAGAATTTATTTTGAAAAAGATGAGGGTGTCCACTTTTTCCTTTCAGTGTGGATCATTGTCCGTTCATGTATGTGATATGTGTTATTTATGGGAACAAATGTATTTATGGGCTTGAATGGAGGGCTTGCAGCCTGAGAAATATTGTGTACTTTGTGGTAATGTTAACGCATTGTCGTTGTTTATTATGCATGTATTTATTAGCGTGAATGTAGGGGCTTGTCTTAAATTACCTCGAAGAACATTGAGTAATCTGGGGTAGAGTGAATAGTAGCCAGATTATTACGTTTTTATCTCGTTTATGTGTTTGTGTTTTGGGTTATTTTATCCATAATTGACGAGGCCCTGAGGTTCAGAGAGGCTAGCAATAGGATAAAGAAAAGAGAGTGGGTTACCTTGGGTCTATTGACTGGGTTAATTTGAAGTAAAAAAGAGTTACTCTTAAGTTAAAAAATAATGGTTAACTTGAAAAGAAAAAGGATTAATTTGACAGAAAAATTATATAACACAGACCGTCTGCAGGAGTCTACTTAACTGAAATTATAAAATTTTGCATGATATAAATTACTAAATTTATGTTTTATAATTATTGTCAATAAAACAGTGAAGCACAAATGACAAACTAACACTTCAATAACAATAAATCAAATAAGACGACAGAAAGAAATTAGTATGTGATAATATTAAAAGAAAATTACGACAGTCTAAAAGTGTCTAAAGAAGTTTAAATGTCAATTATTAATTAAGTAATAGCATGTTAATATATCGGAAAAGGCGAGTATTTGAATATGTACTGATAACTCAAGGTTATTTCTACCTACGAACCTGCAAATGTTCAAAATGTCGAGGCGTTGCTTTCAGAGGTCGTCAGGGAGCCGTCAAGACCATAATTAACGCCGAGAGGTCGTGTATGAGCCGACTGGGTCAAACTGTTCAAAAGCAATTACCGACTCGCCGGCCACAACATTTCCCCTCTGTTCCCAACTTCGAGCAAACCGGTCCAAAATTGTTGACAGTGGTTTGATCCGATTTAATCCGTACCTGGTCCGCCTGTCCTCGCTGTGCGACCTATTGGACCAGACGTTTGATTTCACAATTGAAATGTTGACTTCAAAATTGACTGAATTCGGTGATGATGATAAGGAGGATACTAGGAAGAGGTGTTTGTGCACTGCAACCTTCTTGCTTATTGACTCAATCCTTCTTGAGAATATTGGAACATTGAATTGCTGCTACAACTTCATTACCTATGTTTTTTCCTGTTTGCTAGGTGTTCCTAGGTCTCCATTGAGCTTCGCATTCGAAAACGATTATTTTGGTGGCTGTTCCCTCTCATTTCATAATGTGAAAAATGGGATCATCGTTATATATGCTCATGGAATGTTTTCTCAGATGTCAATGAGCAGTTCATAGTCCTACCACTCTCCAGAGTCTGTCAATTGGTCCAATTGCATCAGTCAGTTTGCCCGTCTCGGTGAGGGCTGTGTTAGCATAGGTTTACAGTGTCTAACGCCGGTAGAGTTTAACCACTTCTCCTTTTGTTTTTAATCCATTGTGCGATGGAGTATTCTGTATTTGTTTTTGTTACCCCATGTATAGGCTCGGGACTCCTGTGACCAGTGTGTCTGCTTTTTCGTTACGCAAAATTCCCTTGTACGCAATATATCGCCATGTTTGATGTGAATTTTTTTACACGCTGATAATTTAATAGCTGCTTGGCTAACAGATTTTTTTAAAGATTTTATATGGCACAAGCAATGATAGTATGTATTTCTGCTTAAAAGACCGAAGTGTACATCCTTGAGGAGTTTGGTTGTTGATATTTTGAGCTTGTACAGAAAACTCCTGATTCTTCGTTTGTTTTGGAGCTATCTGGATACCATATCATTGTATCTGATCCTGTGTTCTTCCTCTCCTTTCAGTATTTGGTTTTGTTGTTAATGATTGTTGAAGGTTGTTGAGACTTTATAGCAGTTTGGAAAGAATGTTTCCGGGATCGAAGTCCCCGTTTCTAAGAATAGGTGTCTGATTTTGTTACTGAACTTACCACTAATATTTTTCCACTGCCCGCGATGTAAAAGAGAAGCAGATTTTAAAACAAAGCTACACCCTTAGGTGCAGGGAAACCTCTGCCAGAAAAATGAAGCTACGACTTAATGGATCAAGTTAAAGTCATATGAGCTAGAACAGCACCCAAGAAGGTTAACAACAAGTATATGCTTAATCCTGATTTATTCCTAGGTGGTCAACATCCAACTCTAGTACATTCTCCAATCTCTGTGTCCCAAATGGAGGATAAAAACATTTACTGGTTCCCTTATTGACGACAGCTAAAACTGATTCCTACTCGGAATAAAGTTTTATGGTTTTTCTTTTTATTCTGTCATTTTTCCCGTGTAAGACATTTCCAGGACGTGTATGGTAGCTTGGGAGTGGAGCCTTAAATCTCTTTACATATTCAAAGGAATCGAATGTTGTGGATCTGTTGAGCTGTTCAGCCGATCACGCTAATCCTCATTGGCATTACATTTCCGAGGGGGTTCCCTTCCGATCTCTAATTTCCGCTTGTTTATATTGGGGGAGACGGATCTTCGTCCTCCATCAACTGTTGCGTTGTTTGCCGAGCTGGCGTATTGCTCTGGGTGCCTATCAAATGGTCGCCCCTTGCCAAAATAATTGATGATACAATCAGATTTTTGGCATCTCAAAACACCGATGAAATTAATTAATTGTCTACAGTCAAGTCTCCGTCGACCTAACTTGTAACGTAATTTTACATCTATACCAAAAAAAGAAGGGGACCAGTTTTAATGAAACTTTTTTTGGTCTTACTTAAAATATTAAACAGACTGGCGTTTTTGTCAATGGGCCCTAGGAACCCTGAATAAAAAATATTTTAAGTAATTTGTTTAAACGAATTTTTATACCAAACAAAAAATAATTATTGTTGGGTTGGATAACAATGATCCAACACATTTCGGTTGTGTACGAAATACATGAAATACTAATTTCCACTAAATTTAGGACGTGGAATCACTGATTTTAATCAACTTTTCGGTGATCAAAGATCGAATAATTTAGTCTGAAGTATTCCTAACTCTGTAATTGGGTGAGTTCCTGGATGTGGTACAGGCTTTTGAAAGGATCTGGCACCCGCGCCTGCTTTATAAATTTAAGCGCTTCCTACCCACTTCTTATTACGTTATCCTGAAAACCTATCTAACCGAATGCTGCATAAGCGTGGGCTGCGCCAAGTTCTCTGAAGTCAAAGATACAAGCCGGCGTCCCAAAGGGGAGCATCCTTGGTCCCATCTTGCTCAACTACATATTCACTCCAATACCATTATCACCACTTATGCGGACGATATCGCTCCTCTATGTCTTCCAAGGATAGAAATAGTGATGAAAGAGGCGGCCGCAGGGCCTTCTTCATCTCGAACTACTGGATAAATTGAGCTCCGTTATTTTTTATATATAATCATTTTATATAACTAGTCAGCTTCAAGTTGTTAATCAATATTTCAAAAATGTCCACCTGCATAGACGTACACAAGTTCACTATATACACATCTATATGGGTATAGATACCCACTTCCTTCCCCACCACTTCAAAATCGAACATATATAAACATGAAACAGTAAAATTTCACTGGCACTCTCAACACGACATGGCACAATTACACAGAAGACAAACACTTTGAGTGAGTAGAAATACTTTGATAGAATATAAAATATAATTTTTGCATTGTATAAATTCCATATTCTATATGTATTTTCTAAATGTAAATTATGTTTGTAAATCCCAGGCCCTGAAGATGATCTCAATAAAAGATCGAAACGTTGGCACGATAAAGAAAATGTTTTTCTGATACCTACATCACACCAGACCGCATCTCACGATATTTGAATAACCAACCAGAATCTTGGTTTTGTTGCGGTTACCTTCCAGTTATTCCTTTGTAAGTCTTGCGGATAGCCCTTCTACGAACATCTTTGAACCTCTCGTGCCTGAGTTGTTGCTCCACAAACGTTTTAGATTCATTAGGTATCCATTTTTGGATTATCTTTTTTGTGGCAAGATGAGGCTACAGTTGGGTTCAGAGCATAGAGAATTCGTATTGGCTCCTTTTTTGGCCAACGAGCCTACTTTCTCATTGCCTCTAGGTCCAATCAAAATTCCTTAAACAAATCATCGAACCTTTTACAACATCACTCGTTATCTACAATGACCTCAACGTTTCTTCTATCAAGGAAGTGGTCTGTTCCCGATACCAAAAGTTTCACACCAACTTCTCGATTCATGTTAACTCTACTGCTTTCCAAAATGCGACCCCATGGTTTCAATCTAGCCTGATCCTACTGCAAAGCATTAGCTTTTACATCGCGAGGACGTAGCTTTAACCGATGGTCTCTGGCATCAATGCTAGTTCTATAGTCGTGTGAAAAACCTCACATTTGAAAACGGTAAAATGAATAGAAATGCAATAATGTAAAAAAAATGTTTTTCCTATCACGATCCGCCGTGCCAATTTTATACGTACCAAACTAAAATGTTACAGTAATTAAACTAAATAAGAAGCTTGTCACCGATAAGGCCGGTGACAAAACGTGACAGGAGGATCGGACGACCGAACTCTGCAAAATAAAATTAATGAAAGGTCGTAGTTACCTTATTCCATTTATTTATGTAATACATATATTGGATAAAATATAGGTAGGTTTTAGTCAAGAACTGGAATTTTTGTATGCCTCTTCAGCCGAAAACGGCCGTATAAAAAGTGCAAAGTGTGCTTACAGGTGTAAACACCTCTCACCGTTTTTGTCTTCCCCCTCTTTTTTGTACGCAAAGGCGATTGTCAGAAGTTCCCGGTGTGACCGATTTCCAGTTATTAATGGTGTTTTTCGAGGGTGGAAGTTAAAACGTGGCTTTTACACTGGGTGGCCACAGGTTGCTTCTGATCTGGCTCAGCAGTTTTCTTTGCTCAATGCGGATCGGGTCGAACAAAGAATATTAATGTGGGTGCGTAAGGAGGCGAGGGGGTGAGTCGGTTGGTGGTATGTGCTGTGTGTAAGTTGGTCGCAGGGACGGGGGAAGGGCTAATAGTGTGGAATAAGGGATGGTTGTGGGTGGGTCGGACCAGTGGGGGGAAGCACATGTCTGTGACAGCCGCCTCTGATCAATACCCAACACTCCTACCAACTCCCATCAACAAGTAATACACAACATGTTTACACGCCAATGGACTTGAACAAAATATTAGATAAGCAAATTCGTGGGTCAAGTTGGAATTTGACGGCACTGTTCTAAGAATTCCGTCTTTAGGGGGGTTTGTTTAATCGTGGAATAGGAGAGCCCTTCAATTACGTATTTCGACCCTTTGCCGCGTTATTTTTCATAATTCTCTCTCTCCGTCTCCCACTCTCATACACACATTCACTTTGTTTCTCTTTCTCTCCCACTCTCACATACACTCTCTCTCTCTCTCTCTCTCTCTCTCTCTCTCTCCCATTTTCACATTCTCTCTCTCTCTCTCTCTCTCTCCCATTTTCACATTCTCTCTCTCT
>CM077101.1:18612187-18673406 GCA_039619505.1 Cimex hemipterus
CTCTCTCTCTCTCTCTCTCTCTCTCTCTCTCTCTCTCTCTCTCTTTCTGTATTGATTGATTCACTGTTGTGAAACAATAGTTTTCCTAAACTAACAATCATTTGTCACATGACATTGCATATTGAAGAATACTAATGGAAAGAAGGATTAGTTTGCCATACGAACTAAACACCTAAAATTTATATTTTGGACTTAGTCTGCATTCACGCCAAAAAAGACAGAACAGACAGGAAACTTGACTCTTCACTGAACTGTTTAAACAGAAAGACCGGGCGACAGGATTCGTGCTGGACCTAGACCCAATACTGATGATGGCGAAATTGCGAAACGCGACTGACACATCGACGGAAATCCCCCAATATACTTTAATATTTTAAAATGTCGATAGAGTCACCGATACTGCTTCCACTATCTTTTCGTTATCATCTTGTAAAAGTTTTTTTTTTTTCAATTTAAAACAATGTTGTTTTATGATCGCCTTAAGCGTGAGTGATGTTGGGATATATGCATGGCGAGAAAAGAGAATGCGTATTCTGGCTTTTTCTTATCGGAAGAAATGCTAATATCTTTTGAATTAAAACCAAGCAATAGGACCTAAATTTTTGTGAATTTAAAACAATAGTAGATTGCCAGAACTACAGTTTTTTTCCGCCAAATTAACGCTATCTTTAAAGCATTGAAAAGGTTAGAACACGACAAGAAATAAAAGCTTGTAAATAAAAAGACCTGGTTTTTTTTTTTTTTAATTTTCAGTAATAATATGAAGATCATATGAAAATGGAAATGGAAATTAAAAATATACAAAATTAAATTTAAAAATACAAAATCCTATCTCAAATTTGAAAATTTTAAAAAAATATAAAATTCTTTTTTTTCTCCAAAATATCACATGAAATAAAATAATTATTTTTTGACCTATTATTTTATATTTTGAAAATCACGAATTAATATAAGTACCATTTATTTTACGTTTAATTTTACATTAGGTTTTTATTGCAAGGATCAGGTTTTTCGTTTTATTTTATTTTTTCCCCGGCTGCGACATTCTTACAAATGAGGTTTTTTTTCAAAAACACAGGCATCCCCGAGGGCACATATAACCAAAAAAACCTCTTTTAAAAACTCTTTGTAGGAAGAATCTAAAATAAATTGAAAAAGTGAATTTATTTTCATTTTAGTTATTATTTTCATGTGATATTTCAGACTAATCCCATTTTATATTTTGTTAAATTTCCAAATTAAACAGAGAACGCTTAATTTTTATTTTTTATTTTAATTTGCATATAGTTTTTCATATCAATTTTAAATAATATAATATAAATTAATTTGATACAATAATTAGTTAAATTTTTTTTTCAATGTTATAAGTGCCTATTTTATGTTTTTTTAAACCTTCTTTCTTCTTATTTTATACGTAAAAATAGATTCGGAAAACTACAGGAGTTTTACATAATATGTTTACATTTCATACCATCTCCTATGGTTTTTAATGCTTTAAAGAAAAAGTTAATTTCAAATTAATAAGGGTCGATTTGAAATGTAAGAAATTGAGGTTTTTATGAGCACAATTCTTTTATCTTTAAAAAAAAGTCTAATTTGCCAAAGATTAGATTTTTCTTTTAGTGATGATCAGTGTTTTACCTTTCAACATCTCCTCCATCATCATGTCTTACAGGCCGACAGGTACTTTGGCGGGCGTCCATCAGGGTAGCGTCCTAAGTCCTCACAGTACACAGTATACACTGCTGCTAACCCTTTCCTCCAAACTGGGCACAATAAAATTCCAAAATAATACCGTTCAATCTACCTCCAATCTATTATTACCTCACCTATCACGAATTTGATCCCATTATCCCGTCAAACATTCGTCAACTACAAAGGAAAGCCATACCTTTCCTAGCCACCATTTATAGGGACAACATTCATTTCTTGACGGTATGAAAGTTTTCCATATTTCACTCAATCCATAACGAGTTGTTAGCAAATATTCCCCATTCTCGAACAACCTTTTGTAATATAATCCCCGAAATTTAGATTTAAGAATCCAACTACAATGTTCAACGGTGCCATTGTGTTGTGGTCATCATCGCATCCTTGAGGAGAAGGAATATTGCTGCTCAGCGTCTTCCTCGTAGTCGAACAGGCTTCGTTTAGATTCTGGCACTTGGATTTACAACTAGAATAGCAGTGTCATGAGGATATGTTAGTGGTATTAGGTTGGGAAGCGATATCTGCACTAACAGAAGGGCGCTACCTTGAGGAACGTTCAAAATGAAGTAGAGTCAGAGGAACTGAATCATACTTTAAAGAATGCGCAGGCTAGAAGAATAAAGATAAAGAAGTGCGTAAAAGATAGTGTGCCCTAAATTTCCAAAGTATACTCAAGGTGCCAAATTCGGAATAAAGTTTGCTGACTATCAAAGAAAACCGGTGAGCAACTTCTTAACGGAGGACGCAATGATGTCCACAACACCTATCAGTATTGAACATTGACTTGAGTAAAGGAATCCTTCTCGAAAGTCTTCTTCAATGTTGCACTATCTTTCATTCGAGACACCTAGGAGTTACTTTAGAAAATTTAGGTCACCCTACTTTTTTACACATGTCTTCATCCCTAAGCCTTCCAGGCCGATAGGTAATTTAAGTCTATGGGTCGGATCCCCTCACTCTACTTCGTTTTGACCGTCCCTCAAGGTAGCGTCCTTCAGTTCCTATATCCAGTATATAGTGCTGATATCGCCTCCCATTCTGACACCACTAATCTACGCTCATGACAGTCCCATTCTATCCTCCTTCTCCGACCCTCTTACAGCTCACCCAAACCTCCAGACACACATAACCTAAATCTTCACCGTCCATCACATCACTTAACCTCCTGGTTATAATAACCTACCGAAACCGTCATCTCCTTCCACGGGTGTATCTAGACAAGCAATTGACCTGGAATTCCAGATTTCGATTGTTTAGGGCCATATGTACCCGCTGCAGTACATTTATCCGCCTCCACGTGGCATACCTCTATTCGGCTCCGAAGCTTTTCGTTCTGTAATATAATTTATTATCATTGGCATTGTAGAATCCAAGCTAATTGGTTTAATAATTGTTAAACTAAACCAAATAAAAAATGAAATGTTTAGTTTTGACAAAATCAAAATTTACAGATTTTATTTGGTCATGTATGGTTTTTAAGTTGATGGTGGGTGTTGGTATGCGAGTCGGCGAACTCATTCATCTCAGCTGAACCGGCATAGGATCACTATTGGGTCCGTCTCCCCCCCCCCAATTGCTTAAACGCATTCAACTGTTGAAAAGTCAGTTCTCTCCTTGATCTATGTGGGATGAATTAATTATTTGGCTCATATCGGGTCATTTTTGTTCCAAACATGGCAATACTTCTGTGTGGCATTGCGCCATCATCAGTGAGAGATTCTTTGTTTTTAAGTGTTGTAAACCAAATAGCGACAATTTTATGACGTTAAGGATAATAAATCTGTTCTAAGAATGGAAAAATTATATCAGTATATAGCTTTTCACCTCAACTTATTGTGAATTTATTTCTTTTAAAATGTAGTGTTAAAAATCTTTGGAATAAACAATACTTTTGCAGTTAAATATGTAACAGTGGTGGGGAAGAGCGACAGTCTATTCAGAATGTTCAGTTAGCCCTATATTCGCGATATTAACGGGAGTGTTTTGTTTCTTGGGGATTCACTGTGAGGAAATGCCTGGAATGGCCTCCGGGCTGGAAATGAACAGGTTGAGGGAGAGCCGTATCTCTTCCATTTGAAGGTTTAGTTAACGTAAAAGGGACCAACCAGAATTGTGAATTGAAGTAGGCTTCCCTGGGCCGGACTTCCTCCGCTCACCCCAGTTTCAAAACTGCAACGAGTTCGGTCGAGACTACAACAATCTAAATACGACTTTGAATGACTGTTATAAATTTTACTTGTAGTTGGTTTGGTTTGAAATGAAAAAAACTATTGAATTAGCTTTCACGGTTTTCACCCAGCAATTTAATGAAATATTCGCACTGACTTTGTTGAAAAAGGCCTAAATCAAGTTGGAGTTGTCGAGAAAGGTTGTCACAGGGTGCGAGGAGTGCTGAGTTGCACGGTGGTCGGTTTAGTTGTACAGTCATGACGTAAACGGGGTTGGATCAGCTGGCACAGGTCTCACGTGAATCTCGCGGGGATTTCCGAGGGGCTCACAGATCACGGAAGGATCGGTTCGATTCTGCATGAGATGCACCGCGGCAGCGCAAGGGTTAATTGCTTCCGTGACAAGACCGGGTGGATTTGATTGGCATGTTTTTCAACCGATTCACAAACAAACCTTTGTGCGGATACACCATATTTTCCTTTCTTAAAGTTCACGTCACTTTGATATTTCATGTACCGATGAGGCAAGATCTGCAACATCTGTCAACTTTTGTAGTCCATATTCCATTGAGTGCATGGCGTTATGTCAATTTATGACCCTTGGTTCCTTGATCTTTGTGGGATCAATTATTTGGTTCATATCGGATCATTATTGTTCTAAACATGGCAATACTTCTGTGCAGATAAAATGTGACCAAACTCTGGAAGATGGCGAGAAAGAATATGACAGCTGTCCCGAAATGAATTTTCTTAATCCAATCCTGTTTAGCATCATAACAAAAAACATTCTAACATTTTCATTACCTCTCCTAACACTCCTGACCCAAGCAATCTCCAACATCGGAGGAAATCTTGAGTATAACAAAAACTACTGCAAAACGAGAAGGAGAATTCAAAGCACTGAATGAGGAAATATATATCAAGTATTATAATAAAACGGACGTCAAAAAGTCAGACATTTACGACTATACCTAGACAGCAGACTGACGCGGAAGCCCTACACAAGACTTAACCATTTAACAGTAAACTCGGACGACGAAATCTATTTTCATCAGCTCTATGAGGGACATTAAACTACTTTGAACATACTGGTAGATTTCGCCCAGTCATCAATATCCAGTCCATCCTTCCAATCAGAAATGAAAAGAGTTGTCAATGCTTACTACGTCACTAACCTCACTATCCACAATGATCTCAACTTTCCTTTTGTCTGAGATGATCCGATCCGTCTTCCAAAAGTGCCAGGCTATGTTTTCGACCCATTCTAACCATACTGCCAAACCTTTGTTACCCTTATTAGAAATAATGAATGATGGAGTGAGTGCGTTATTCACTTAAAAAGATAGCTCCTACTCACAGTAAGTTGTTTTCAACTACCCAGATTTCGAACTTACAGCTCATCATCAGATTGAAGGAGTTCTACAACCTGTTGATGAGCTATACGCTCGATATTAGGATCGTTGAAAACAACTTGCTTTGAATAGGAACTATCATTTTCCATCCCGAGAACCCGTCCTTATTTTCTCATTAATCTTTCCATCATTGCCCTATGCCCTTGGTACTCGACCAAGGGTAACTTTGGTATACTGGCCTGAGACACTGTGTGGCATAATGGCATACAGGCAGTAAGATGATTAGGTATAAATTCCCTTCCTGCGTTTTCTATGTTTTATCAAGACAGTTCTGATTTTTCCTGTCGAACACTCCATTCCCAGCAGAGCTCCATTGCTATGTTCAAGGGTATATTCATGGTATTGGTATATTTCAACAAAATACCAAAGGAAGACCGTTGCAGAACAAGAAATTTGGAACTGCCTATATCGTGGTTCGAGTAGGTCAAATATCTTGTGGTTGATTGTTTCCAGAACATTCAGGATCCATCTGCTCTATCACCTGTCCTGTCTGTCGAGCAATAAGCTTCTGCTGTACAAGGTGATGGTCAGGCCTGTGCCGATGTGTGCCTGCCTCTACTCGCGTACCACATGCAAGCCTGAAATCACCAGGTTGCAGATTGTGCAGAACAATTACCTGAGGGATATGACAGAGAATCCCCCCCCCCCCCCGACATTCACAATATGAAGACACGTAATTGCAGAGAAGAGTAAACAAACTCCCCCTGCAATTTTTCCCCAACATAATTAGGTTTTTGGACCAAACGAAAAATAATGTTATAGATTCACATCATGTAACCCTCGCCTCCTTGGTAAATACAGTATTAAAAAATATTTATCCCAATTGACGTTATTTCTCTTTCTTTAAAAAAAAGACGTCGATCGCTTCCTCGTACTCCGTTCTTTTCTTTTCTTATCCTTCGAACTGGACCACACTAACGGGTGATTAATGAAATGGAAAACAACAAATCTTCAATTTCGTGTCGTTCCATCATAAACGTCAGGCGCGGCGGGCACTGAGGAAGTGCTACTCCAGTGTAGAACTTTCAAAGTAATGCCCACCCTTCTTCCCCACTTCCCGATAATCTCACCTTTGATCATAAAATGGAAATTAGTGTTTGTTTTGCCGAGTTCCCTTAATCCATTTAGCAACAGTTTGCGATACCTCTGGATGTTTATTATAGCCGTGCTTTTTATAAAGTTATTTCTATTACAATATTCCCTCGTGTAAGAAAAGTGCATAGCTGAAGCAACAACATACTAATTAAACTATTTAATAAATTAGCAAATCAAAATGGCATTAAAATTCAACAGGAAAGACTTATTCTCATATAAAATCACCGAACAAAATACAAATCTATTTTTTATAGGAGAATCTCGCATATTATACTTGCAAATGCTGGGACGTTGGTTGAAAAAAAAATCCTAACCAATGAATTTGTTAATTTAAGATCAGTTTGATAAGAAAAACACAATTTTTCATTTGAAATATTCAACTCATATGCATGCATGTATGATTTTTTGAACTACGTGCCTTTGAAATAAAGTCATATCTGTTTTTAACGATATTGGAGCTGAAACGACTACAAATTCATATGTACCAAGAAAAAATGAGGGCATTTAACCTTTGAAATAACCCTTATTTTTACATTTAAACAACTAAGAGATGGTGTGAAATATAAGCGCTTAAAGTAACATTCCCGTGCATTTACGATTTTTTTTAAATGTATACCTTCTCGTTAAATTAACCCCTTTTTAACTTCAAATTAACGTTTTCTCACTCCAAATTAACCCTTTTTAATTTCAACAAATCCCTTTCCCTTTAAAGCCTTCAAAAACTTCGGCGATGGTGTAAAATGTAAGCATGTAGACAAAAATGTTACTACATTTACGAATTTTTAAAAAATATATACTTTTTTCTTGTTAAATTATTGGGCTTTGATCTAAAATGCTTTTTTAATTTCAAATAATTTTTTACTCCAAATTAACTCTGTTTAATTTCAGCAAGTCCCTTTCCCTTTAAAGCCTTAAAAAACGTCGGAGGTGGTGTAAACCATACGCATGCAAAGTAAACTTTCTGTACATTTACGAATTTTTTAAAAATATATACTTTTTCTCGTCAAATTAATGAACTCTGATCTAAAATGCCTTTTTAATTTCAACTATCTTTTTACTTCAAATTAACCCAATCAATTAATTTAATTGAAATTAATTAATATAAGCATGTAGAGTAAAATTTCTGTACATTTACGGATTTTTAAAAAAATATATACTTTTTTCTCGTTAAATTATTGGGCTTTGATCCAAAATGCTTTTTTAATTTCAAATTTTTTTAAACTTCAAATTAGCCTTTTTTCACTTCAAATTAACCCTTTTTAATTTTAAATTAACTCTTTTTATTTTCAACATAACCCATTCTTTTTAAAGCTTTAAAAAATATTGGAGATGTTGTAAAATATAACGATATAAATTAAAATTCCTGAATTTGGTTTGTAAATATATTCCTTTTCTTCCATCAAATTGTTTCTTTTTTAACTTCAAATTAGCCGCTTTTAATTTGAAATTAACTTTTTCTTTAAAGTATCAAATAACTTAGAAGATATATAGATAAAATTTGCAATTGTTCAATTTAAAATAATTGAGCTATTAGAAAACCATATGGAATTTATATAACTTCTTTTCATTGAAAAAATTTTGAAAAACTATAAAATGGGCTCTTATACAAAATTAATATCACGTGAAAACTGATTAGTTATTTATATAAAATTAAATATAAAAATAAATTATTCATTTATTTTTTAAATGTAAAATAATTATTCGATAATATATATCCTTTGTATTGTAAAAAATGTAATTAAAACAAAAATCATTTGTTGTTATATTTAGTTTTATATAATTTTTAATTTTATGCTTATATTCAATACCATCTCCTATGTTTTTTGATGCTTTATAGAAAATGTTTGTTTGAAATTAAAAAGGGGTTTGAAAAGTGAGAAATTGAGGAAATGTGTAGAGATTAGTGACCGTTAACGGATAATTATTCACATATCGTGAGATGCGGTCTGGTGTGATGTAGGTATCAGACCGCATCTCACGATATCTGAATAAAAGTTGAGGAAATTTCAAATCAATTAATTTGGAGTTAAAAAAGGAAATTTGATGGAAAAACGTTATATTGCACATCTATTCCGTTTCAGGATATGACCCAAATATGTGTTTTTCTTTTCTTCCCACTTCACGGAATATCAATGAAATTTTAGTCGAATGAAAAGCAAATTCGTTTGCTTTTCGAACACCTTCAACATCACCATTTTCAATCGCCATCAACAGGCACATTTCACACAAACGTCCCAAAAGAACGAAAATTTCCGTTCATGCCTCGTTGTAGAAGTTTTCGACTTTTTGGTCCGACAGACGGCCTCGCAACGCTCAAATGATGATCGAGTTTGCGTGCGCGTTCCCTCATGGTTCTCCCCGTCTGTTTACACCCTCCATTGACTTCACAAACCGACAGGGCCAAATCGTTCGCGCCGACGCGATATTTAACAAATTGACCATGAAATAATTCCAAAGGCGGTACATAAATGTTGAATTTCTTTATGCCACCTCCCCCATGCCTTGTACTTAAATATTGAAATATTGCCAACTTACTATTACTCGCATTTTAGTTTCCGTTTTTAACAAATCCCTATCTACAGGTATTTTTCCTTATATACTTAAAAGTAGTTACATTGGTAGTGGTAATAAAAGTAATATTTGCAATTAAAGACCAATTTCTATACAACCTGCTTCAGGTAAGGTTTTTGAAAGTATCATATTAAATATCTTAACCCCAGTATTTAAAACCGTTATTATTCCAATTCAACATGGTTTTCATTCGCAAAGATCTACATTAACAAATTTACGTTTTTATAATTCTATATTACATTCACCAATCTTTCAATAATTAAATTTTTTGGGTTGAGATAAAAAGTCAGTGTCACGAGCGGGATTCGAACCCACGATCTTCGGGTAGATACGCAGCTGCTCTACCACTTGAGCTAACGTGACACCACTCGGACACCAACTCCCCATCTCAACCTACAGTCTCTCGAATTTTCTCTTTTTTTTGCGATTTTTCAAAAATAATCAAAAAGTGGGCTAGCGTAGTGCAGAGGCATATCCAGCCGAAAGTCGTGGGTTCAAAACCCGCTCCTGACATTGGTTTTTTTATCTCAACTAAAAAACCGTAATTAATTGAAAGAATTATATATTACTCTTTATTGTCACGCCACTGCTCTACCACTTGGGCTTCCGTGACTACGAATACCAACACTTTTCATAAAGATTAATTAATTGAAAGAATTAATTTGGTTGCTAACAATCGAATTCTGATTACACGACATTTGAAAAAAGGAGAGAAAATTCGAAATGTAGGTTGAGGTGGAAAGTTGGTGTTCGAGTTGATCAAAGTCTCAATAGCTCAAGTGTTAGAGCAGCGTCGTACTTAGCTGAAGGTCGTGGGTTCGAATCCCGTTCGTGACACTAACTTTTTCATTTCAACCTACATACCTATATACAACAATACCTTTCATAAAGATTGATTAATTGAAAAAAGTTATTTGGTCGATCGGACCACGCAATATGGCAATGGAATGACCACGAAATGGATTAACCATAATTCACAATACAGGACAATCATCTGAGTTAATTACAAAACGTTGAAAAACTGAACGGAACTTCCAAACTTCACATTGTTTAAAATCAGAATGTTAATAAATCCAATTGGGAAAACAGCAGACCCACGTATTTAATTTAAACTGACAAAGTTCGGTAGAACAATGTTTAATAATATTTTCCTTAATTTATGATTGCTTATGTATACATAACTGCAAAACAAAATCATGTATCTTGCATATTAAATAAACGTTCACTTGGAACACTTTTGTCAAATCTGATGGTGAGGCTGAGTGGAACGGTTAGTTCGTTTTCCTACCAGCACCACTGCTGCCTATAGCAAAGACACGTACAAATTTGTATCTTTCTTACTGAAATCAGCGAAACCAATTCTCCAGTTTATGCGGGTATATTGATCCGGTAGTTTTCCAACTATAACCGATTCAATAATTTTTGCCATTAAAGAGTGTTAGTATAGTTTTTGCATCTATACACCGTTAGCGCTACCAAATTGGAATTTGAAAGAGGCGGGAAACGTGTATGACCGGGAGCCAGCGGGCCAGCAGACAGCTGAGAAATTGAAGGAAGTTATTTGGTCAATCGTACCACGAAATATAATGTATTATATATCACTATTTTTTAAAATTATTTATTATTATATATCACTAACAAACAAAAAAAAGTCATGCATGGTAACTTATTACGTTGGTTTGGATCCTATTTAAAAGGTCGAATGCTTAAAATAAAATTTAAGTCAGTATTGTCGTATAGTTTTCTAGCAACGTCGGTGTTACTCGAGGGTCGCACTTAGGACCTTTTCTGTTTAAAATCTATATAAATGATACCTCTGATTCTCTTCCATCCGTTACGACCTTATTTTTACAGATGATTTAAAACTATTCCTAAACATTTCTGCTTTTGACTACTTACAACTGCAACATGCCTTTGTAAAACTTAGTAATTGGTGTTCAACTAATAATGTTCTTTTTAATTCTGACGAATATATCCTATCAAATTTAATTGCTCTTTATCAGACTCGCTCCTAATTAGACGTGAAAATTGTTAAAGATCTTGGCATCATTATTAACTTTTACACCCACGCATTAACAAAACTACTGATAAAGCAAATAAAACCTTATGATTTATTAAACGTCATACTAGACATTTCTATGATCCAGATACTCTTCAATTTTTATACACTTCAATTATAAGACCAATTAGTTAAGGTTTTTAATAGAAATAAAAAAGTCAATGTCACGAACGGGATTCGAACCCACCACCTTCGGCTAGATACGCCGCTAATCTACCACCTGATCTGTCGTGACAAAAGGTGGGGTTGAGATGGAGAGTTAGTGCCCTAGTGAATCGAAATCACGATAGCTCAGGCGGTAGAGTAGCGGCGTTTCTAGCCGAAGGTCGTGTGTTCGAATCCCGCTCGTGACATTGGCTTTTTTATCTCAAATAAAACCCTTAATTAATTTTTTAAAAAAAATTAAATGGTCAAGCGGATCACGAAAACTACTGAGTTGTATAAGACCAATATTAGATTACTGTTCAACGCTTTGGGGTCCCTTTAAATCCGTCCATGTCAGCCGCATAGCTGTTCAAAAAACGATTTTTTACGCCTGATACATCACAGGACAGTTGGGGAATACAGAGATACACCATATCGGATCGCGAAATTAACGACTGTTCCGTACAGAAGGAAATTCTTTGATTGTACATTATTTTATAAATTATTACATTCCTTAACTGATTGCCCTTTATTGCTTAACCGAATTAACATTCATGTTCCATCTTATCGTACCAGAAGTCGAGTAATATCCTTCATCGATTGCAATTGAAGTAATTATGCCAAATTCAGTTTTCCACCAAGAACAACGAATTTATTAAACCCGTTCGAAAATGTTGATATATTTAATGTAAGTTAAATAATTAATGATTCTTTGCATGTAAGGTATTGGTTGGACCGGGATTCGAACACACGACCTTCGGCCGCTCCCACTAACATCGTGACATCGACCCATTAATTAACCTAATAATTAATAAAAGAAGTAGTTTGATCAGTTATACCACTAAATATAAATGGATTAATATTCAATTAGTAAAAAAGCATCCCTTCGCAAACATTTCCCCGCGGCCACTTCACAAGTCACTGAGAATCGAATCCTGTTTAGACGAAATTTGAAAAATATTTAAATTAATTATTCTTTTTATGTGAAAAATGGCAGAAAGAGGTAACATTCGATGGGTTGTTGGCTGAGATTAGGGGTTCGTGTCCGAACTAACTCTTTTTTAACTTTTAACTTAAAAATTTTCCCTGTCTGTAAGGTATCAAAAAATACAGAGATGGTATGAAATACAGCTTTTTACCTTACGTTAACAAACCTCACAGATTGTAAAAACTATCTTTTTCACCGTCAAATTAACCGTTTTTGAATTTAAAGTTCCCCTTTCTTTAAAGTTCAAATTAATCTTTTTTTATTGAAAATTAATCCGTTCTTTGAAGCCTTTACAAACGTCAGATATTGTAAAAAAATATCTTTTTTCCCGTCAAATTAACCTTTGTTATTTTAAAGTTACGCCTTTATTTAAAGTTCAAATTTACCTTCTTTTTTTATTTCAAATTAATCCGTTCTTTAAAACATTAAAAAACTTAGTAGATTTTTATGAAATTTATCTCTATTCCGTCATATTAACTGTTTTGACCTTGGAATTAACTTTTTAAATTTAAATTTAACCGTTTGTTTAAAATTAAAGTTAACCTTTTTTAAATGTCAAATTAATCCGTTCTTTAATGCATTACAAACGTCAGAGTTTGTATGAAATATGTTTTTCCCGTCAAATTAACCTTTTTAATTTAAAGTTAACCATTTCTTTAAAGTTCAAATTAACCTGTTTTAATTTCACAATTTATCCGTTCTTTAAAGCTAAAACTTCAGGGACGGTATGAAATGTATCTTTTTTCCAACAAAATAAAATTTTTGAACTTCAATTAAATTATTATTCTTTTTATGTAAGGTCTTGGTTGAAATGAAAAAGTTAGCTCATGAGCGGGATTCGAACCTCACGACTTTCGGCTCAATACGCCGCTGTTCTCTCCACTTGAGCTATGGTGACTACAAAGAATAATCAATTGAAAGAAGCAATTTGATCAATCAGACCACTAAACACAATGAATATTTAATCATTTGTAATTATATAGTTTTAATAATTTTTGAAGTTGTTTCTATTAATTCTAAAAAAAATAATTTATTATTTCTTAACATTAATAATAAATATTAAAGTTATGTACAGTTATAAACTTTATACTTTTATTGTAAACATTTGTAATTAGGAAACCGTAGATAAATGCTTTATTGAGACTGTTTATAGTTGGCGCGTCAGAGTCAAAAAAGGCTCAAGTTAGGCCTCAACGCACTGGATAGGCCCGGTTCTTCAGTAATGAGGGAAAATTTTAAAATTCTATTTGCCTTAGTACCTGTATAAAAAAAAAAGGCGTTGGTTTTTTGGTAGAAGAAGGGCGGTTTGATGGGCGGGGGCGAGGGGGCTAGTCTATTGATCCTCCCCTCTTCTCTTCAGCCTTACATTTATTTTAGAAAATAATTTCCCTCCTAAGTTCTTCTCTCTAAGGTCCTCCCTCCTTTATTCAAAGAAGAAATCGGAGGCTCAGTCTGATGCGGCCGGGGTGCGCGTCCGTCGTGAGACCGCGGGGCCCACTTATCTTCCCCCTTCCGCATCATCGCCTTCTGCCCATTCTGCCCGTCATATCATTTCCAATATATCAACAAGTTGCGCGTTCCCCTCTTCGGCTAATCGTAACGCACCGGTTGGCCAGTCGTGTTGACTCATCTTTGATACGAAAGGGCGAAAACGTGCACATTTATACATGCCGTTCTGATAGAGTGATTATGAATGCAGATACTGTTTACCCTATTTACCAAAATACAAACAAAAAGACAAGATACATCCGAAACGGCACAACAACAAAAAATACATAATGTAAATTGCAGAAGCAATTTGTAAGCCATACATAAAACATTTACGAACAGCAAAGTTTATAATAAAACCTACTTATAATGTAAAACTATATGTCTAACTAAACATCTTTAACCCTCTATCTATCTGTTTACCTCTCTCTCTCGCTCACTCTTTTTATGTATTTGTATATGTGTTTATAAGTTTTTATTTATTATTTATTTGTCTATGCCTTTTTAATTATCACATATTCGTTCTCATGTTTTTTTTCGCTCCCTCACACGATCTCACTACTACTGTGTCTCTCTTTCTTTCTCTCACTCCCACTCTCATTCTCTATCTCATTTACTTCCTTAGTTTTGTTTTCTCCTCTCCTCTCATTCCTCCCAATTTATTTTATTACTCTCCTTTCTTTCTCTTCAATTCATTATTCCACGCTCTCTTTCTTTCTCTCTCTCGATCCATTTTATCTACCTACAATGAAACCTACCTACAATTTAAATCTACCTGTCTATCTATCTAACCATCTCTAATTCTCTTTCTGTTTATGTGTTTACCTCTCTCTCAGCCACTATCTTTTTATGTATGAATATGTTTTTTATATTTATTATTCATTTGTCTGTGTCTTTTTAATTATCACATGTACGCCCTCATTTTCTCTTTCGTTCCCTCTCACCATTTCTCTCTCTCTCTCTCTCTCTCTCTCTCTCTCTCTCTCTCCATCTCTTTATCTTCCCTTGGTTCTATTTTTCTCAATGGTTACACAAATTTAATCAAATATGCGCGCCACGCCTAACACTATCGCCAAGAGTTAATATTAGAATTTAATTTTTGAAATTTTAAAGCCTTGCCTTTCTAAATTGCTGGTCCAAATAATTGATATATCTATATTATTGAAAATATTTTTTATAATTATATTAATAATTAATGTAATTATTAAAAATTCAATTATCAATTGTAATATTTATTAAAGTTTTTTTTTCTTTCTTTTTTTTTCGTACTTTTTTCTCTGTGTCAACCGAAAATTGAAGTCAAAAGAAAATCGACCTGCGGCAGACGGACCTTCCATGCCGTAATTTCACTTTAAATAATATATTATGTAACGTTTATAACTTTTCTTTTTTTGCAATAAAGTATGATTATTAATATGTTTTTCTATTTATTATTTATTTGACTGTGCCTTTTTAATTATCACATATACATTCTCTCTCTCTCTCTCTCTCTCTCTCTCTCTCTCTCTCTCTCTCTCTCTCTCTCTCTCTCTCCATCTCCCTATACATACCTATTTATCTTCCTTTGTTTCTATTTTTCTATCTATTCATCTATATATCTACAGAAAAACCCACTGGAGTTTTTAACATTGTGCCAAACAGACGAGCTAAAAGTTTTATAAATCCCTTAAAAAGGAAGTTGAAAGATTCTTCCCTCTACGCAGAAACCGTAGATATCAGCAATATCTCTTATCCTAGGTATATCCTTTATGAGACCCTAGTTCTGTATATTGTACAGCTACTTTAATAAATCAACTCACCGAGGAGATCGCTTAATTTTGTTGGGTAACAACGTAGGTATTTCACAATAGTCCTATATGGGACCCAGTGAGGAAAATAATGGAATTCTTACTTGTAATCTATCTGTCATCTGCGTTAGAACGGTTTGTTCGAAATATTTTATTGTTAAAAAAAACAAAACAGAAAATGTTGGTAACGCTTGCTTTTTGACGGGCGAACTCTCTCTCTCTCTCTTTCTCTTTCTCTCTACTCTAATAAAAATTGTTTATAATATAAATAATAAAAATATTTTTTTTTAACGTCGAGGACATAAGATGGGCATTGATTGGGGTTGGCGGAGGTCTCCATGGGGAGCAATATAAACAAATAGTGTTAGGGGGAGCTTTATCAGCATTTTCCAGACGGGTAACCGAGGGGAGTCTCGCCCTCATTCTGTCTCTTTCTCTCTTCCTCTCCCGCTTGCCACATGCCACCCCCCTGGGGGCTCCACAACCGATTAATATAATATTAGTTTCGCCCAAACCCAAAAGATTTACAATAGACTATACATCCTATAAGGTAATCTCGAAGTATAACGTTACACGGTTCTTTTATACACCGATGTTTTATTTATTTCCTCGGAGGGAGTTTCAACTATTCCGAGGGGGTGGATTGCCTTTTGTCTATTTCAAAAGCAAGCGGACTTGCGCTTATTGTAAAAATATTATATACTGGAAAATATTCTTCAGGTAATGCAGCTTTCCTGTAAAAAGTAATTAAGCATTGCTAGCCTCCTGTGAACTTTTTAATTTCAAATCTATTCCTGTTTTATTTTATTTATTTATGTATAAATAAATATAAATTGTATAAATAATTTTTTGGTTGTGACCCAATTTTTTTTCATTTGCGCAAGATGAACGGGGTATGAAAACTGTTGAAACGTTCTAAATCATTATGACCAAGTACTCAGCGGCGTACCAAAATGATCCGAATTTACATCTCATTTCTATACGGATCGGAATTTTTTTTTCGTTCTGTAAACTTATTTATTATCCCTCAACATCATAGAATTCGAGTTAATTGGTTTAAATTTAACTAAAAGGTCTAATTCAGTCCTCGGGCTTATCCGTGTCACCGACGAAATTAGGCTCCAGGGTTATGGACGATTCCAGCAAGAGTAGGCACTAGTCAAATGATATCTGTGGATTAGTTTCCTTTTCCAATTATCCTTTTTAAGTTGAAATTCACTTTTTTTCAAATTTTCCTTTTTTAACTACAAGTAAACTTTTTTTGTCAAATTGCTGTTTGTACTTCACATTACCTTTTTTTTTAATATCAAATTATCCGTTTTTAACTTCGTTTTTTTTCAAAACGCACTTTTTACCTTTTTTTAAAAAAAAAAGCCTTTTTAACCTCATTAAACCTTTTTTATTTCAAATGGTTATTTTTTACTTCAAATAACCATTTTTCAGGTTGCCCTGTTGTAATAACAAATTAACATTTTTTATTTCAAATTGACGCCATTTTATCTTCAAGTGAACTTTTTTTAAATTCAATTGGCCATATTTTACATATAATTAACCTTTTTTCAAATTCGTATTTTCACTTCGTTAAATTTTTTTATTTCATGGCCATTTTTTACATCGTTAAACATCTGTTCAAATTGTTCTTTTTAACCTCGTTAACCTTATTTTTAATTTCAAATTGCCCTTTTGTAATAACAAATTAACTTTTTTTTATTTCAAATTAACGCGTTTTTATCTTCAAGTGAACCTTTTTTAAATTCAAATGGCCATATTTTACATATAATTAACCTTTTTTTCAAATTCGTATTTTCACTTCGTTAAATTTTTTTATTTCATGGCCATTTTTAACATCGTTAAACGTTTGTTCAAATCGGCCTTTTTAACCTCGTTAGCCTTTTTTTAATTTTAAATTGCCCTTTTGTAATAACAAATTTACCTTTTTTTAAATTCAAATTGCTTCCTTTTTATCTTCAAGTTAACCTTTTTTAATTTCAAATTGGTCCTTTTTAACGTCAAATTAATTTTTTCTTTATTTCTAATTGACCTTTCTATGATATGTTATGGTGAAAACGTGAGTAGCCCAAAGCTCTGCAGCCTTCTGGCTTATTGTTCAGCCTTCCTCAGTTCAGAGCAATAGGCTCAACTCTTCTTCTCAGAAGTATCAGGTCATTGACTGTCGCTGCTGCAAATTGATTCCTTGAGTTTTTTCCATACGGTAGGTTAAACCTCCAGTGAGCTGTTGCTTCGCGTTCGAAAACGATATGGGTGGTTTTCTCCTCCTCATTACATAACCTGCAGATGGGATCATCGTTGTATATGCCCATGTTGTGTATATGTTTTCTCGGATGCCAGTGACTGGTTAGTACTCTTACCACTCCTCTGAGTTTGGCCTTCTCCAATTACAGCAATGCTTTTGCCAGTCTTGGTGAGGGTTGTTTCATCATAAGTTTACTATGTCTTTGCACCGCTAGAGTTTATCCACTGCTCCTTTGGTTTTTTTTATCCATTCTGCGATGGAGGAATTTATATTTGTTTTTGTTAGCCCAAGAATAGGTTCGGAGCCTATGTATGGTCTTGCAGATCCTCCTCAGGCTGTCTGCTTTCTCGTTCCACAAAATTCCTCTGTGCCCTGTCATCCAAGATGTCAGGTTGTTGTGTTTCCCCAGTTTTTGGAAATTTTGGATGTACTCACTGATTAATTTTGATGTGATTTTTATTCATCCTAATGCTTTAATACCTGCCAGAGCAACCTTTTATAAGATTTTCTAAGGCACAAGCATTGGTAGCATGTATTTCTTCTTGAGAGACCGAAGTATACTTCCCAAATGAATTTGATTGCTCATGTATAGAAAATGCTCGATCTGGTTCCTTCATTTGTTTTGGAGCCATCTGTATACCATATCATTGTATCTGATGCTCTCCTGAGTTCTTCCTCCCCCTTAGAGACCATGGAGACTTCATAGGAAGTTGTGAAGAATGTTTCCGAGATCATATAGTCAGTCCCCAATTCTAAGAATGCGTTATCTGATTTTGCTGATTATGGTTGCATGCCCGAATTGTTTACTTCCTTTTCAATTTAATTGCCTTTTTTAACGTAAAATTAACGGTTTATTCAAATTCTCCTTTTTAACTTCAAGTAAACTTGTTTTTTCAAATTTCTATTTGTACTTCACATTAATTTATTTTAATATCAAATTGTCCTCTTTGTTTAACTTTATTTATTTTTATTTTTATTTTTCAAATTGCCCTTTTTTTACGTCAAATGAACCTTTTTGTTTCAAATTGGCCTTTTTAACCTCGTTAATCTTTTTTTTAGGGGACTGCGGTAGCCGAGTGGTTGGACTCTTGCCTCTGTCTTCCCCTCCCCCCATAAAAAAAACAAAAAAAACAAGGAATAAGCTTAATAACATTGTCATTGGCTAATATGCTCAGAACATAAAGCCATTTAAAAAAATTAATTCAAAGGCCATTTTTTACACCAAATGAACCTTTTTTTCAAATTGGCCTTTTTAACCTCGTTAACCTTTTTTATTTCAAATAACCTTTTTTTTCAAATTTCCCTTTTGTAATAACAAATTAACCATTTTCATTTCAAATGGCCATATTTTAGTTCAAATTGCTCTTTTGTAATAACAAATTAACATTCATTATTTAAACCTGACCCCTTTTTATCTTCAAGTTAGCCTTTTTTAATTTCAAATTGGCCCTTATTAACTTCAAATTAATATTTTCTTTATTTTTAATTGACTTTCTAACTTCAAATTAATATTTTCTTTATTTCTAATTGACTTTCTAACTTCAAATTAATATTTTCTTTATTTCTAATTGACTTTCTAACTTCAATTTTTTTCAATTTGGCATTTTTTACACCAAGTAAAACTTTTTAAATTTCAAATTGTCCAATTTTTCACTTTAAGTTGACCTTTTTAATTTCAAATTGCTCTTTTTTAACTTCAAATTAACTTTAATTAAATTTCAAATTTTCCTTTTTTAAATTGTGATTGTTCTTTTTAACTTTGAATTAACGTTTTTACTTCTGTAATTTCAACCTCAAATTAACCTTTTTTTGTATGTCAAATTTACCCTTTTGAACTTCACATTAATTTTTTAAATTTCAAATTGACCGTCTTGAACTTCTAATTAAACGTTTCAACTGATTAAGATTTTTATCTCAACAAAAAACCTTGATTAATTGAAAAATTTAATTGATCGAGCGGACCACGAAAACTAGTCAATTTAATAAGTTAAAATGAAGTATACTTTCACTGAAAGAAGTTAGTGTCCGAAAGGATCAAAGTCACGCTAGCTCATGTCATAATATTTCGTCTTACAATTTTTTTTTATACTACTATCGATTAAAAATCGATTAATTCCTATATGCCGGTACTTGAACCCAAAATTCTAGCGTGTCCGTCAACGTTTCGACCTAAAACAATGAATTAATAATGCTTTATTATATGTTAAAACTACAAATCATATGAATTGCTCATTTGGGAATTTATGAACATTGCTAGCAGCAAAACGAAAAACTTTCGACTGAAATTGATAAGGTTAGCTTGAACTATTTGTGATTAGATCGGATTTAATAGATGTTTATTATTAACAAAAACAGTTTTTTTAAATTAAAAATATAATTTTGATATGCTGATAGATGTCTAAGTTGTATGAAGAAGTCGATTTTGGTGAGGGATCGTGCAGACGATAAGCGTCTTTCCAAAAAAAGGGGGCTCAGTTCTCTCCATTTGAATTTCGAAGGGCGGCCGGTTTAGGAGGCGGTTTTAAAAGATCGCCTGCTACAAGTTGACACGTGTCCCCGGCTCGGCTGAGTCTGACTGGGCGTGTGGGAGACACCAGATGGTGCACCATGGCGGCGCAATGACAGCAACAGGCATAGTCCCGGCCACCCCCGATCTCTCCTTTCAGTCCGTCACCCTCGCCCCTCTCGACCACCCGGCTAACACTATTTACTACCCAGTAATCCCATTCTACACTTGCTCATGAGAAATTAGATTAAACCACTTGACACCTAGCTCGAGAGACGTGAAAGAAACCATCCGGAGGCGGTCTCATGAGCGCAAGGATACCTCAATCGGATCTTGTATGTTTTTTCAAAACTTGACTCACCCCATGACCAGCACTTAAGCTCGCACACGCCAATACAACAGCAACTTATATTTGGGATGTAAGACAGAGAAGGTCAGGAGAGGTTAGGTTGGCCTGTTGCCAATAAATCTATAACTTTTATATATGTTCATTGAACGTTGAATTTAATATAAATATTAATCCATTTAAATTTAGTGGTTTAATGACCCAAATTAATTAATCTTTTTGATAAGATCGTGGTTGAAATATAAAAGTTAGTCACGAGCGGGAATCGAACCCACGACTTTCGGCTCAATATTCGCCGCTGCTCTAACCACTTGAGCTATCATGTATGAAAACGTTAGTGTCAGGAATGGATCGAAGTCAGGATACGTTAACGTATGGAGCCGAAGGTCTTGGTTTCGAATCTCGCACGTGACACTAACTTTTTCATCTCAACCAAAGCCTTACATAAAAATAATAATTAATTTATTGAAAGTGTTAATTTGAAGTTCAAAACGGTTAATTTGTTGGAAAAAAAGGTGTATTTCATACCGTCTCTGAAGTTTTTTTCAATACCCTAAAACCACGGTTAATTTGTAATTAAAAGGAGTTAGTTGGAAGTCAAAACGGGTTAGAAAGGAGTTTAAAAAAACAGCTAATTTGATATTTAAAACGATTTTTGAATAATTTTCTAGGGAAAAAAACAATACAATATTGTATAAGAAAATCATTAGTCAAATGTAACGAAACTCAAAAAATTCTTTGACAATGTACGACAAAAAACATTATTTTGAAAAAAAAAAAATCAGATTCGTTTTAGGCCTCATTTACGCCCTTAAATACGATTTTTTATAAAAAACAGAATATAGAATATTTGTACTATTGTACCACATAAAAATTCATAACTCCTGTAGACTTAACTCAAATTCGACGTTTTTGCAATTTTTCGGAAGATGGATTTTTCTACTTTTAGACTATGAAAAAGGTTGAGGAGTTTATGTTAGTAAAAGTGAAAAAAATTGAGTGAAAGCAACAAAAACTGTTCGACCGTTTTATTATTAATCTCCGGTTCCAATTTATTTACAGAGAACGGGTTTGAGCCATTACCTTTATTTTATAGGGTTCCAAAATGTTGTAAATTGTAATAGTCACCTGTATTTGTTTTACATTTATAATTATTTTTGGGCTAGATTAGCAGTGGGAAAATTGCTGTATCCTGTGTTCCACATAAAATATAACTCCCCGGATTTTATCCGGATACAACGCTAATACAACAGGGGGGTCGGTGCCCGCATCGGTTTAGACGTTGACACGGCGCTCATCACTGTAAAGTAAAGGTCCCGGGTTCGAATCCAGTGGCCCTGCATTCAAACCCGACACACTTACGAATGGGCTTTTTTTTTCAAAAACACCGGCACCCCGAGGGTTGATATAACCTCTGCTGTTGCGAACCCCCATAAATAAAAATAAAAAAATTAAATAGGAAACTGCAAACAATATGAAGAAGATTAGCATAACCAAACACGGCAAGTGCAGATTCTGCGAAGAAGCAACGGAAACAGTAACACACCAACTAATGAATGGGGACAGAAACTGAGGATATCTACCCTTCAACTATTGGAGGTCTGAGTACAGTTATTACTACTCAGGGGTTGTTTTATATGACCGAAGACGGTAAATACTTATTTTTAATTTAAGTGGGCAAATCCTTTTAGAAAGTTACTTCCTACTCGCAGTAAGTTGTTTTCAACAATCCGAATTTCGAGGTGATAGCGCATCATCAGCTTCAAGGAGTTCTACAACCATACAGCTGTTGCGAGCCCTCATTTAAAAAAAGAAAGTTAATACACTTTGGAAAGCTGAGTTTTTCCTCTAGTCATCTTAAGGTGGGGGGATATGGATGAAATCTTTCCAGGATCAGAATATTTACGAGAAACCCATTTCGAATATATTTTCGACCGATCTACCTAATAAAGTCGGTAAAAAAATATTTTTTTATTATTATTTCATTTTTTTAGCAAGAAAGAAAGTTGATATTCGTTTTTCACATACTCAAAAAGCCCTCAATACAATTGTTTAATAACATAAAATCGAAACATTGTTAACATAGCTTAAAAGGCACATTCCAGCTTCACAATGGTCGTCATTACCATTGAATTCGGATAACATTCACAGGAATTTTGGAAATGGAAGAACAAGAAACCGTATAAAAGAGCCCACTAATCCAGTCAATACACCTACATTTTTTTATTGCAATGAAAATTCGTATTCAATAGTTTCACAATGTTCTTAAAACCAAACCGAATGACTTAAGACAGACAGCCCGGCGCGTAAGATGTTATCTGCAAATTTATTCAACATTTCATTTTCCTTTAGATTCAATCCAAGGGGGTAACAACATAAAATACATCAATAATCAACTGTAAATCTTTAGTTTTATATAATAAATTTGAATTTTGTCGAACAAGAGCAGAAAAATAATAAGAGGCTTAAAACTTCGCTCCGAGATACCCCTTCGGATCGGCATTACTTCAGAAGAAAGGGACCCATGACAGCATTATAGAACAAAACTATTGAAACAATTTTATCCTAATTATAAAAAAGTGAATTGATTGACCATAAACTCAATTGCGTAAACTTTCCCATTTTCAACCAAACTATGAGCAACCAAACTCATTGAGAAGTTCACTTCTGCCTCTCAAGCTAATACACATGCAAACAAAGCTAACACATATAAAAAACCACATAAGATGGAATGGTCAAGTAGCTATTAAGATTAGTAATGAGTGCATTCAAAATATCCAAAAGATGAGGAACACCTGATAATGTCCAGGACACAAGGGGATTTTTGGTATCGAAATCGACACTCTGTCCAGAGGAGAATGTGCAAGTCCATAGGTCCATTATTCTTGGGTTAACAAAAACAAATGCAGATTCCTCCATCACAGAATGGATAAAAAAATAAATTAGACAAACTCTAGATATCCTAGGCACAGTGTGCTTATGTTGAAACAGCATTCACCAAAACGAGCAACCTCAACGCTACAGTTAGAAAGGGTTAGCCCAAACTAAGGTGAAAGGCATACAAATCGCCACTGATTTCCGAGAAAACATCTTCATAACATGTAAAGGAAGACACTCATACCATCTTCGAATGTGACCTACTCAATGAAGACCAAACTTGGGATACATAGGATACCCAGGGGAAGAAATTGTAGCAACGACAGTGATGACCTAGCACTTCTTAGGAGAAGGATCGGTTAGATTGCATTGACCAAAGGAACTAGGAAACTACAATAAAGCAGAAAGCAGTCATTTCCAACTAATCACTTCACGTAGCATGACAACGGGTTAAACTTCAAGACCTTTATGTTTACTATTTAAATTCTGGCGATTAGGCTGGCGATTGGTGATAATTGGGTTCCACTAATCCTCAATTATCGTATCTCCCTTTTAAAATTATTGGGATAAAAGATATAAAATTTTATAAGCTTTCCAGACTCCCCCACATTCGATCCTATGAAAGGGTGATGGAGATAACGGGACGCGGCGCGTTTCGACCCGGTCGAGCCGAAATCTATTTATTAAAATCGAACGGCCGACGGTTGAAGAGGGTCGTGGGGCATATTTCAAATACGTATCTGCCTAGGGAGTGAAAAATAGGGGGGGCTTATCTGTAGAGAGTTATATCCTACCCGTCCACATTAAATAATCCTTCCCTTCTAATGCTAAATCGACAATTAGCAACGTCGTAACATTGTCCTACTCTCACTCGACGCTATTGGGTCATTAATAACTTCGTTACGATTCATATAAGTTGGGAACTTCAAAATATAAAACGAACTTGATGAAAAAATATAACAGAGAGGTTATGGAGTTGAATTGAACAAGTCAAACTGTAAATATTCCATATCATAAACTACAGACCTGATCACCGCAAAAATCCTGTGACATCCTACCTCGAACAGCCGTAGTTTTCCTTGCTTATCTTCAGGCGCGGTGCCCACTGGAGCGACGCAATACGCGGTACGACACGTGACACGATATGCAATTTGACGGTGTATTGCTTACTATGTGTATTCCTTCCCTATGCGAATAAATCAGCATCACAATCCCAACGTTTTCTTTGTTCTTAATGCATTGTTTTGAGGAAACCATGTAATAAATTGTCAGTTAAATTTTATGACCAAAACCATGTAATGAATTGTTGGTTAAACTTTATGACGAAAACCATATAATAAATTGTTAGATAAATTTATGACGAACATCGACTAATAATTATTAGTTAAATTTTATGAACAAAACCATATAATAAATTGTTAGTTAAATTTATGACGAACATCGTATAATAAATTGTTAGATAAATTTTATGAGCAAAACCATGTGATGAATTGTTAGTTAAATTTTATTGGCAAAAACATTTAATAAATTGTTAGATAAATTTATGACGAACATCGTATAATAAATTGTTAGTTAAATTTATGACGGACATCGTATAATAAATTATTAGTTAAATTTTATGAACGAAACCATGTGATTAATTGTTAGATAAACTTTATGACGAAAACCATATAATAAATTGTTAGATAAATTTTATGAGCAAAACCATGTAATGAATTGTTAGTTAAATTTTATTGGCAAAAACATTTAATAAATTGTTAGATAAACTTTATGACCAAAACCATATAATAAATTGTTAGTTAAATTTATGACGGACATCGTATAATAAATTATTAGTTAAATTTTATGAACAAAACCATGTGATGAATTGTTAGATAAACTTTATGACGAAAACCATATAATAAATTGTTGTTATTCTACAATAAATTGTATTCTTGTGTTTCGTATATCTTCTGTCGAACCGTTAAAAATTTTTTAAAAAAAGCTCATAAATTTTTGATCTCGCTTAATTTGCCTTATATTAAAATAAGTATGTTGTAATTAATATAATAATACATGTAGCTTGAATTAAAAATACGAGTATCCCGTTCTTTCGTCTTCGACTGTACTCGATGCTACCCGACAAAAATCTGGACAGTAGTATGTAACTTGGTTGCATGCTAACCGGTGGGTGCCACCGAAGCCCCCAATTTGAAATCCAAAACGGTTAATATGACGGGTTTATTTAATTAGTGAAAATGCAGGAATTTTATTTTACATATTCATATTTAATACCGTCCGACAGACGGAAAGCAACTAGCAACTACACCTATCAATTCTGCAATTCTCCTTTGCAGTAACGTTTCTGCACAAAATACATTTTCAGTATACAATGCGAGTACGTAATAAAACTCGCCTTAATATTTTGAGCCCTGGCGGTCGTAAAATGATGTTATTTCGCTCTTTGGAAAGCTTATTGGCTACCCGGCCAAGCAGTAAAATTGCGTTTTATGACAGGCCATTGGAAATCTGTTTTAAAATGAGAAAATTTGTTCTTCTGACCAGAGAACAGTTACTTCCCGTTTACAATCGATGAAAATTTCATTTTATCTATTTTTCGTTTATTTTTGTTTTATTCGTGTTAATGATCTTACTATTATCTTGATTATCTCTTCCTTATTGTAATTATAAGAAACATCTTTCGGACATTCTTTAAAAAACAAAATAAGGCTTACTTTTTTTTATCTTTTGCAAGACATTGCATTTTATAAGGACCAAATATTAGGACAATATAAGTTCTCAATAAGTCCAAAGTCTAAAGTGCGCAAAATTCTCAGTCCCGCCGTTTGGAATTAAGCCAAAGATTTGAACTGAGATCTGTGGATTAAGGGTACCTGGTTATCACGATAATCCTATTTGGCTTCCATGCTCGGGCTACCTTCCAACCATTCCGCTAAATTCTTCACACAAAAAATATGGAATCTCGAGAGAAGAAATTCCAGGAAGTGGCATGTTTTAATGAAGTAACATCAAGCATAACATTGATCCTAGCATTAATAATACAATCATAAATTTTTAAAAAAATGACTTCACACTTCATGTCAATACTTAATCTGTGACAACTTTGGAAATCAGAAGAGGTCATGTAACAGAAACTTAAAGAAATTATCTTAAGATGAATTTTATAGAATTAGATCCTTTTCGCCTTGTTATTCTCCGGTATTCGGAATAAACCTTGAATCCTGGATATGTAGCCCCCCCCCTAACTGTGACCTATCTTACCCTAACGTAATCCAACCCCAAATTGTCACGCAGTTAATTGTGAGATTTATACATGGGATTTGCGGGGTGATGAAACAACAGTCTGGTCCAATAATTTTGGTCTAAGGTTTTTAGCTGTCAATCCAATGTTATTAATTCCCAGTTTCACGGAAAACGTACACGGAAAGTAATGGGTATGCCTAACCTAACACATTCTTAAGTTAACCTTAACTATCATGTCTGTAACTCACCCTTACGTAACCTAACACGGCTCAAAATTAACTTAATAGTGCCTTCCCTAACCTAACACAACACATCCCGAACCTAACCTTAACTATCACGTCTCCAGCGAACGCTTACATAACCTAACACGGCTCAAAATTAAGCTAATAGTTCCTACGCTAACATAACACAACACTTATCTAACCTAACCTTAACTATCATGTCTCTAACCAACCCTTAAGTAACCTTACACGGCTCAAAATTAACCTGATAGTGCCTTCCCTAACCTAACACAACACTTCTAGCCTAGCTCTAATAGACAAACACATCTTTAACCCAAGCCTAATCCAACCCATACACACTCACCGAGAATGCTGAAACGGTCACGAAAAATTTCTGTACACAGCTCAAAAACATGTCCTTGTTAAAATTTATTGTAAAATTTGTTGATAGGTTTTGCGGGGTGATGGAACTGTAGTTTAGTCGTTTACGAAAATTTCCGGCTATCCTCATCGGCCAGAAGACAAATACGCGTTTCTAGTCTTCCGTCATCATAATCAGCAAACCACTGATAGTCGTTGCTTCTTTCCAAAGTGTCATCACCACATCACAAATTTTCCCGTTCAATGCACTTTTTTCGTCCATTTAAATTAGCGAAACTTCTTATAAAAATATATCTCAAACGAATTCATTAATAAAAACCAGCTTCACGTCCCGTTTCTAAGTGTGTAAATAATAGAGATCGTCATAGAAGTAAGTCGCTTCTAATATGAAATTGTACAATGTGTTGCATTTTGTTTTGAATTTCTTGGAAATCGATGTTACATTGTCTATATATAGGGAATTAACAAGAATTATGGAAAGCAGATGTTTTGGTGAGTATCAATGTAATTTGCTCTTTTAATCCACTTTAACGTTTGATAATGACAAAAAAACGAGCATTTCATATGGGACTTGTTAGTAATTAATTTTGTTATTGCTTATATTATTTGAACAAGTTTAATTATTTGTTCATGTTCAATAGAAATGTCAATTGCACTACTGAAACCAGAATTTATTGGTTTTCATTTCTGTTGAAAACATGCGTATTATAAGCTGAGTGGTAATTAAATATGATTTAGGCAAACTAAATATATTAGTCATCGCCAAACATTCTATTCTCTAGTTTTACATCTCCCTTCATATCTTTCCCCGTTTTAAACCCCGCTAATTTATTTTACTGAATCTCCAGCGAAGTTATGACGTTTGATGATATAACGGTAACCGACTCTTATCGAAACATGATAGTCGGTGAGAATTCGCACCACCCCACCGTACAGTGAGTTATTAAGGATGAACTCCTGCATTCATGCAAATAAATTACATTCTCACCTTCATTCACGCTACTCCAGAGTATTCGATATTCCGCGGGGTATTGAGGATAAACACTGCCATTCACGCTAATAAATTAAATCCACATGCCCCAGAATACTCGATATTTCTACGTACAGTTGGGGATAGCCCTTCCATTCACGCTAATAAGTGACATTCCCGCATTAGGCTTCCTTCGCAGTACCCCAGATAATTCGATATTCTTCGGAGTAATTGAGGATAACCATTGCCATTCACGCTAATAAATTAAATTCAGATAACTAAGAGTACTCGTTATTCCTCGGGATAATTGGAGATAAGAGACTCCATTCGCGCTAATAAATTAAATCCACATGCTCCAGAGTACTTGATATCTCCGGACAGTTGGGGATAGCCCTTCCATTCACGCTAATAAATTACATTTACACTCCAGTCTTCCTTCACACTACCCACTAGAGAATTGATATACCTCGGGGTAATTGGGAATAAACCCAGCCATTCCTTCTAATACATTAAATTTACATAACCCAGAGTACTCGATATTTCTCGTAGTAATTGGGGATAGCCTTTCCATTCACGCTAATGAATTACCTTCCCACACTAGACTTCTTTCACACTACCCCAGAGTATTCGATATTTCTCTGGGTATTGAGTATAAACCATTCACGCTAATAAATTAAATTGACATTACTCCATAGTACTCAATATTCCTCAGTACTCCAAATAAAAATACGTAACACGGGTTCATACGTAACACATAATAATATCACATACGTGACGGTACAAAGATTTATATACAATTAAAAATATTTATGGCACTGAAAAATTGGGTCAGCGATCTTCACTGTGCGGCGGTGTCTCAGGCCGTCAAGTACCAGTGCGCCTAAGTAGCCTCAAGCTCATTAAAAAGTGTCCGTGTTAGATCTTGGTATGACCTACGCGCAACCTGGTATGGTCTTTTCCCTTCTAGATCCAACCACTGCAGGCCAGGGAGCGATGTATTTTATGCTAGTTATCCTGTGAACTAATCGGTAGGAACATATCGAAACTTTCCAAAAATTGAAATTTGTCCAGTTGGACCTGCAGCCTTTTTCCAGCCACAAAGCTTTCACTAAATTTTTGTGGTTAGACTTTTTTCTTGAACTTTATGTCACTCGGGATAATTAAGATAAAATTAATACTTTGCACCAACTTCAAAAGATAGCTTGTCAGTTGAAAAATTTCCGTAGCAGATGCCTCAATGTTCAAGATGTAGTTTTGTTGAATATTTATGAATTGTGTTTTCTTTGATAGTTTTGAAGATCGGCGGCTGTCTTCAGCTTAAATTTGACTTTTTAAGTCAAATCACAGCCAGCCTTGCCAGCCCTTATCCAGTTTTGCCCACCGCGATGTACTGAAGTGCTTGGGAATCGATCATCTTGGCAAATTGGGGGGGGGACGATAAACTTGATACATTTGTCGTTTCACAAGCAAATGGATAAAATGAAAACCTATAGGTTGCACATGTGTCACACAAACACAAAGTCAGACAAAAAATAAATCACTTGTTTAAAAATTGTTTTCGTTGAATAAAACTCTACCTGTGTTTTAGTTCTTGTAGTAAGACGCTTCCTGCATTCTAGACCTTCTGTCATGGGTCATTCAGGTCGTAATTCTTTGCTGACATAGCATTTTGCAGTCTGTTACTAAATTACCGTGATTTCTCCATTCAACGGGCTCTTACTTAGCCTCAACCTACAATTACATAATGCTCTGTGTGATCTTAGTATGTAGACACAGCCTCCGCAGACCAGGGACCTAGGTATTTTTTGCATTTTGTATAATTTAGATATGTTTCTTTCGTGTGGTCTCGTGGCTAACTTCGCGGCCTTATATGCTTGTACGTTCCAGATAAAACCTATGTGCCCAGGAACCCATGCCATGACAAGCCGAAATGTTTTACAAACTATTAACTAATCTTTATGAGGAAAAAAATTCTCTTTAATAATAACAAAAAACGGAAATAAAAACATAGCTGTGTCTCATACTTCGTAGGTATATTCAGAGGCCGAAAACAAGCCGGATATGCAGATTTTTTTTATGATTGGCGATTGGTTATATTATCTATCGGAGGGAGAAGAGACTGGGGGTGTGTTGCAGTTGGCCTCGGCTGCTGAACCGGAGGGGAGGTGGAGGGTTGAAGGGATGAGAGGGGGGTCGAGTTAGGGGTTGTAGAATCTATGCATATAGATTGCTTATTTTCCACGAGAGTTGCCTCCAGCTATCTCCCCTCTAATCCTACTACTACCTCTTCTTCTTATACATTCCCCATCCCCGTCTCTTTCCCTCACGTTCTCTTTCTCTCCCTTTCTTCCTATGACCGGTAATTTTTGTTAATTTCTCTCGAAAGTTCTCCCGTTCGGGAAATTGTTTTTTTCCCCCGGTAGATTTCCTTTTTTTTGTGTCCACTATGACTTTTAATCTTGAATGGAAATCTTGCAAGAATACAGGATTGTTTTTTTAAGTGTTCGTGAAGGTCCGCAAAATAGCTCATTTAATACAAGATCTTATCTGCATTTTTCCATCCAGGGCAAAATCTAATGGGGTGGAGAGTGGCAGGATAATTTTTTTTTTTAAATATTTACATAATAGAATCGTGTTGGTTGTCTTAGATAAGGACTTAAACGCATCAAAATAATCGGAAGCGACAAAACTGCTACAGATATTTTGAAATATGCAAACCAGAAAAAAGAAAGAATGGGCATACTCGATAATATATTTTTTGCTTTCTTTTTTTGTCATTGCTGGATATTTATCCTTCTCTCCATCTCAGATTATTTTATAATCGAGAAAATATTTTTTTTTTCTGTATTTTTCTGTCAAATAATTTCGGTTGATAGACGATCCATATGTTTATTAGCATTTTGTTTTAAGTATGTTTAATAATCTTTCTTCCACACGCAATATTACACACTTACACACCCATGGTACTATAATTTTTACTGCTTTTAATCTTTCCTGTGTTTGGCAAGGCCCAGAGTACAAATGACTCGTCGAGACCACGCATTCTATAACTGAATGGGAGGCGGCCAGTTAAGAATCAACCACCTTTCATTCACGCCAATAAATACGATCATATTTACAATTAAAATTGGAAGACACAAGTTTCACCATTCTATCACTTTCCACTTATTCATTAACCTAAGTTTTTGAAGGGTCTGCGCAGTACTCGCACTACCACGCTAATAAATACATTCATACTGGAAGTTCAACGAACGCCGTCGAGCTCTCTTCCTTCACATTATTGTATAGACAGTAAATATCCTAACCTAATAAGGTGAGCCTGTGGATACTCAATATTCCGTCAGAGCCACACCCACGCGTCATCATTCGCGCTAATAAATACATTCATACATAATAAAAGTGAGGAATGTGTGTGGTTGGTTATAAGTGCCCATATGCATTTATTGATTTTAAATAAGCAATGTCTTTATAGTCGCTGTCACGCTGCAGAGCACTTTAGGTATTTTCAAGTAGGTCGCACCATACTCTGAGAGGCGCCAATCTTTCGCTTTTTTTAAAAGTGTTTCACCGTTATTGCACATCACAGAGGGCACTTCCTGGGTCTTTTTCCAATGAGGAAATGACCTTGGGTAAAGCGCGTGTGGCCTATCCTCAATCGTGTAAGAATAATCCTTTATCTCTTTTGCATTTATTTGTTCTCTATAGGATCCACTAATCCAAGAAATTCATGAAAGTACCAATAAATTAAAAGAACTAGGGAAAGAAATACTTCCATCCATTTCGGATTCCAGGCCTATTGGCATAGAAGTGAAAAAGCCGAATAAGCAGCCAAACACCAGCGAGTCCAGCGGATGCGCAAATTTATCTTAAAAACCAATGCTGGAAAAATGGTAGAAATGCTGGACGACCATGACCGACAGACTATAGACAGGCGAAAGAAAACCGTCGGTCAAGGAACATGGGGAAAATGGGAAAACAGAAAGGATCATATTGACTCGCTTGCGGATAGTCCACACCAGGATAACACAACAAGCTGCCATAGAGAGACCACGGAGTGACCTTCATGCTGCGCATAGGCATCTGGAAAGCACATATTAACATAGTGCTAGTAATTAACGTCGCAATGAATAAGGTCTTGCCAACCTGCAAATTTCGAACTACTTCTAAGCCATAGTACGTAAGAAGAAAGTGATTCTACAGATGAAGCTGATAAAATTATTATCATACGTTCAAATTATGGCAGCATACAAGGAGCTATTTCACACTTAGGATGATATAACATTCTTAATTCGAGTGAGTGTACTTATTAGCGTGAACGTGTTTGAATGTGGTTATGATAGAATATTGAGTACCCATAAACACACCTGGGGTATTTACAGTGGAATAGGAGGGGGAATATCAATATTCCTTTTTCAACTTCAAATAAACCATTCTTAATTTCAAAATAACTTATTTTACTTCTTACTAACCGGTTTAAATTTTTGAATAAATCTTTTTTAACTTACACTTAATCGTTTTTCATTTGGAGTAAACCCTTTCCTTAAAGTATATACAAAACTTAGATGGTATGAAAAATAAGCATGTATAGTAAAATTCCTGTATATTTGCAAAACAATTTAACATAAAATTAATTTTTAAAAACCATTTGAAAATTAATTAAAATTAAAATTAAAAATTATACATATTTAAATATAACAATTCTTCTATTGTTAATTCGAGATTTTTTAATATATAAAATTGATTGGTCTTTTAAACACCATATGCAAACTAATTACAATTCAAATTAAAAGATATATATTAAATATAAAAAATATAAGACTTATTTTAATTTGAGATTTTTTAAAATAGAAAATAGGCTATGATCTGAAATGTTTTTATTTCAAACGAACCCTTTTTAATTTCAAATTAACCCTTTCTTTAAAACATATAGGATTCATAACATAGGAGATGGTACGATATATGAACAAGATGATTAGTTAAATCAATAACATAAATGAGAAATAATAATGGACTCATAATTCGACCCTGAGGGAGACCCTGATATGATTGAATAAGCCAAGTGCCAAATGAAGTAGAGATGAATTGTTTATATTTTTCAAAGCATTCATTACTACATCATAAATTATGGAACTCTAACCATACTCAAGCTATCTCCAATACCCAGTAGAGTTTTTTTTTGAAGAAGATGGAAGTGAACGAGTACATAAGCTGCTTTACCCACGTCTAGTTAACAATAAGCAACTATCGATAATTAGTCAGCAGCCTGACATGGGATCGTCACATAAGATTAAAACAGCAAGATTTAAATAGTCGATTTGGACAACAACAAAAGTCTGAAATCAGACAGTTGAGGAGTACCACCAAGCCTAATATCAAACTAATACAAGAAATTCAATCAAATGACCTTGGAAGATTTCTCCATACTTGAATTCTCCGGATTGAGATTCAGGTTTGGCTGGCTTAATTTATAACGCTTATCCTACCGATGCAGTGCTATGGCCGGGTTTTGAACGAATCTAAACAATCCATTGGAAAGTCCATGGAAGAATTATTCAAAGTCCTTACAATATCTCTAACCTCATAATCAAAAATGACCATAACCCTGGATTTGATCCGTTTCTGCTTCCTTGAGTTTCATTACAATTTCCAACCCATCGTACTGATCAAGCCCTTTCCAATACATCTCATCCCATGAACCCACATAAAATGTGTTTGTGGTGGTGATTAATGGGGGAGGAAGTGTTTGCCGGTGTGATAGAAGTGAAGATAAAGTAAGAAGGGTTTTGTCCGTGGTGTCCTAGATGGAAACGCGACGCTTCCTATTTCCACCCTGCCTCCCCACGGATTCGCTTCCTCCCCCACACTCCTCAGTTTACTCATCAAACATTCCACAAGCGCGTCTCGAAATTAATTCAAAACATATGCTCCTTCAATTAAACACGAGTCCCCGGGCTACACGGGTTTGTGGGAGTCCGGGAACGTCCATGACAGGTGCACCATGCATATTTAAGACGGGGCAGAAATCTTATCACTGTCATTTGGCTAATCATAATTCGTGACGCAATTAAAACAAAATTGTACTGGACAGCCATAAAGAAAAGGCCCCCAACTATTAAAACTGGCTGTTTTATTCAATGGCATCGAGCGAATTAAGCAGATTCAATTAGTGTTAGCAATTAGTAAAAAGGCAGACGTATGTCACGTCAGTTCGCAAGACACCAGCAATTAGTTGCCAACCCGGTTTAATTACGCTTCATACAATTGTAATTAACTCACTACGCCAAGGAAAACACACGCCTATTAATATGTTAACACCTATTCAAAGTTTAATGCTCTTAATTGTCCTTTTATTTGTATTAGTAATTTTATTTACATAGTCATACAGCTCTTCCAATTTCATACCTTTACCTATAATTTCGACCGCGAAGAACCGTGTTATGTAATGAATACAAAGCCAGGATGCTTAGGTGGAAGCATATGCGCACGTGCAATAAGAAACACTCGTAACTGACTAAAATTGGCTTAAAATTCTTGGATTATGAGCTGTTCATAAGATTGGTATGTTTCGTGTCATACTTCAAAGTAAAACTATATTGTAAAGTAAAGCTCTATAGTTCAATTTGCTTGGTATGTTAGGGTTAAGGTTAAAATGATTCAACCTTTTATGTCTTTTTTTCTAGAGCTCGTCATTAATCATAACACTTTTTAAAATCTCAAAGTTTTTATAACGGCTCATGTATATCTTTCAGACACTTATGAAAACATGATCCACCCTTCTTAGTAGCAAAAGTAATATCTGCACAGGCTCGTTTCTGTTGCTCCAAGGTATTGCATATGCTTATAGAAGTGCCCAGTCAGTAGTCCTACTACCATCTGTAGTCAAAGAGGCAGGAATTAAATGTGGGATGTTGGCTCAGAGGATAGAATGAAGGATTTCATAGTTTGGAGTCAAAGATGAGGAACCACTGAATGCAGTACTTCTACGTTTAGGTGGATAAAGGTCAGAACGGTAGGAGCCAGTTTGACAATTATGTACAAAGGATCAGAAGGTGAGAAAAACACATATGTTGGGAGGGGAATGGGGAGAGATATCGTCTGAAAGTGGAAAGAGCCAAGGATGTATTTCCTATGGATGGTGCCATTTCAAGCCGGTGTACAGATCGATAGGACCTCCTTGGTTAAAGCATACAAACCAGCTCATTAAACGTTTAACCTTATATACTTTTTTTTTTGTTTTTTAAGGGATCAAGATGGTTGCTGTCCACAAAAAATAGGTGCCCCTGGGTTACCCAAGTATGGCTGATTCTTAGACAAGAGAGATTCAATGTATAGGGACTCAGGCCAGTGGGCTATTTACTGATATACTCCCCACACTTAAGAGCGTTTTTGCCAATCTAAAATTCATTCTCATCTCTTTAAAGCAAAGGAACATGTTTTTACCATATGTCAATCCGATGACTTAAAAGGCTTAATAACAATAATATACATGACACATTTATAGGACCATTATGGATGATGAGGATTTGCTCGTCTATGCGATGGCTTGAGGAACTTAGCTGTCAATTTTCTGACAGATTGGGCTACAAAAGTATGATTAAACATTATATCCCTAAGTCAATAATCATTGTACTAACACAACCCATACCACGAACACTCTAATTCAAGGTATGGTCTTGAAGAAGAAAGCAAATTTATTTTCCGCTGGCAAGCTTTCTACTTATTTTAAGGTTATCATCAGAGCAAATCAACTTTAAATACGTCTACGGATTGACATATTAAGTTTTACAATCTCAAATTTCCTTCAACTCAGCCCAAAATGGACATAGACTGTCACCACCTGGATTACCTGGGGATTAAATGTACATGGAAACAAAGGAACAGACTTAATAACATAACCTATGCGTTGAACCGGCACTGGCTCTGTATAAACTTGTGGGTTTTTGATGTTACTTAAACTTATACTTTGTGCCATATTCAATGAGGAACTGTCTGCACTGAAGTAACTGAAGTAACATCAAAACTGGGTTTAGACGGACCCAGTGCTGGTTCAAAATTACTTCACCTACTATCAACATAACATACATGTATGTTGTAACTTCCAAATATTCAAAGTTACCTGAGTTCTTTTACATAGAAAAGAAAATGAAATCAAGTACCAAAAATGTTAATTTTCATGGGATGTAAAAGTTACGTTACTTATGTCAAAAGCTTTATATATTGCTTTGTAAACATGTACCCTAAACATGTATAAATATAATAAAAATAATACTATTAACATTAAAAGTTGATAAGTTCATAATAATTATTAATCAAATATTTAAATCTGATGTATATCTGTTGTGTTTGGTTCATAATCTGTAATTTAAAGTAAACGCAAATCAATGATGTGAGGTTAGAATACAAACATCCACCTTCATACAGCTGAAATTTTGAACTAGTAAAACCTCTAGACTCCTACCCCATCAATTGTCCAAATTGAGATTCGTGCAATACAATTTTAAAGACAAGAAATGGTTAAAGAGGGCATATTCTCAGACATCCAAGCTGCACTGAAGATATAAGAAACTTCAATTCAAAGTTTAGGGCTGCCTAACATATCTATAACGCTCCTGGGAAAACCAGGTGAGTGGCAAAACACGATGGATTGAAGGAAATGGAACATTACTAGAATAAGCAAGAGCAGACTTCACATCCTTTGGACCAGAGCTGCAATGATCACACAGACCAATTTATCAAGTGAAAAACAACCAAAGAAGTTTCTCTACGTCTCAACCAGCTCAAAAATCTCTTTCTTTCTGTATGACTTGATCATTTAATTATCTGAGGAAAAACTAATTGTAAGTTAGAAACCTGCTGATTTTGTCAAGAAGAGGCAGAAACATCGCAAGTTCTAAGTGACTCCAAAGCATCAGTCTGGAAACCTCTTTGGAAAAGGAATATTAACGCTTAAAGTAATAAGCAGGAAGGGACCCCATAATTGCCATAAATTGCCTTAATTATTGTACACTTTTGAGGTTAGGGCAATCAAGGGTCAAATTCGACAATGATCTTTCAGGTCAGATTGTATGGAGATTCGTACGCCACTGACCCCGAATAATGAAAAAAAACCGTCATTCATAGTTTTAAATACAAATAATTTGCCACGGTTTACCGGTATGTGGTATCATTCATGGCCAAAAATTGTACTTAATGTACTCCTTTTCCCATGGAACCACCCATTGGGAAAATTAACCATGCCTTTCTTACATTGATGTTTACTTTTCAGAGAGAGGCTAGATGTTTCACAACTAAATCATGTGTTCCAATTAAAAAATTAACAAATTGGTCAATACAAAGACAAATAAGGTCAAAAGAACATAGTGTACCTGAGATGGATACGGTTAATTAATTTATTGCATAATCGCTTGAATAATTCAATCAAATTCCTACTAGTTATTTTCTAACTTGACCAAAGTACAAATATTCACTACACAGAACTGGAATCAAATGAAGAATGTTTACAAAAACCTAGTCCAGTAATTTTGTTAATGTAAAATGTTGGTTAAAATGTTAGCCAAGCATTAATTAACTTTACCATTAAAATGTATTCAAATCAGAAATAACAGAACAATTATGAAACCATAGAACTTCATGTATTGTGGCAACATATTTTTAACATTTCACAGTTCCTACTTTTGCTTCTATTGTACTTTGTTTTGACCTTATTTACCTTTGTATTTACCAATTTGCCATCTGTTTGGCCAATTATTTTCATTATTTAATTAGTAGAGCCTTCATATTAAGTAGCAATCCTGTTTAAATGGATCTCATGAATTATGTGATACTTATTGACCACCCTCACTTCTTTGTCTTTCGTTAGGTCAACAGGTGTATTAAAAAAAGGAAAAAAGGGTAAGTATGAAATACAAGTACATAAATACAGGCAATACATGTGGTTAAATCCTATGAAAATTCTCATTTTTTGAACTTGATTTCATCTCTTTTTTGTCAAATCGATAACTTCTTAGTACAAGTAAATGGAACATTTAGAAATTACAATATACATAGAATTGTATAATAAGTGTATGTAATTGGGTCTGTGAGTTGGTGACAATAGTGAGTTTTTGGTTTTACCTCACAGCAGACACTGAAGCCTGCCTCACTGAAGATGGCACAAAGAATGAGTTTGAGTAACATCAAAACCCCACAAGTTTAGACAATGCCAGTGCTGGTTCAACTTGTAGGTTATCATTTTGTTATTAAGACTGTTTCTCCATATCCATGTATTTCACGATACTAAAGGGTCCATAAGAAGGTTCGTCATCCTAAAAAGGGCAATGAGGATCTTTAACATTTACACCAAGCCTATTCGGCCTTATCGGACGTTTTGATTCTCAAGATGAGAGCTGACGCACCTCCACATATTACAGAAGGGTGTTACTGCCGCAGCACCGAGGGGCCAAGACAACCTCACTCCCCGCTTGCCCATTCTGAGTGGTCGGGTTCGCATTAAGCATTGAACCATGCACAAAGGGCTACATAAGCCGAAATACATCAGCCTGGTCTCCCACACACTCCCTGGATAGAGAAGGCCACTCTACCTCCCAGAGTAGTGGGGCTTTCCTAGTGTAGAAACTACTGGATCCGTTCCGGCCACGGTTTTATTTAAAGTGGAATTGCTAACCACCCCCTAGAGGAGACCACCTATGGTAAAAGCATGACATCTGGTCTGTGGTCCTTATGGACTGCAACCATCTCAATCCATTATTATAATTTTTTTTAAGGTCCTAGAAAGAAGCCTTGTATTGTTAATCATTTTTTAGAAGTAAAACCAGAATTTGTCTTCCAAACTGCACATCAATTAACATGCTGCACATTAAAACTGGCCTTGACCGTATATTCCTATACACGTTGACTCTGAGTTGTGGTTGGTGACCAGTATCCAAACAAAAGCATTACAGATATATGCCTGATTCTAAAACAAAGATGAGAATTGCTAAACCTCTGGCATAAGAAATAAGAACTCCCAACCACCAAGCCAGTTAGTTGTGCAATTTTGTCATAGTGTGCCCTATTTTGTCCTGCTACCATTTTGTCAACATTCTTCGAAAGAACCGTGTCAATGGATGCTTATAAAGTTGCTGCTCATGTGACTGCCTTCAATTGACTGTGGCACCTGGGTTTGTTCTGGAAAATCAAATTCATCCATTATCTTATTACTTAATCTTAAATTCCTATCTGTCCAACAAGTACTTTCAAATACATGCACTAGGCCAAAGCAGGTGTTCCACAAGGCAATTTCCTTGGTCCCAATTTCTATTGAATATAAACCTCAATAAAACCACATCTCTCCCCAATCCATGATGAGTCACTCAAAGCTTAAGCAGCCCTGCTTTTTCTTTCTTACATTAATCACTAAACCATAAAATATTGCTCAAATCCATCCAACCTCCTAACTTAAAAATCACAATGTTAAAAATTCTGGACGCCAGGGCCGCTGAAAATGGTTAGGGGGCTTAACTGGAATGTAGAAAACACCCAGGTATTCAGTTTCTTTCTCCATTTATATCCCCTCCCCCTTGTCCGGGAGCCACAGGTGCTGCTTTTCCAACCCCATAATCCTTCCCTACTTTAGTGTAGACTTCCCTTTTCTCCTTCACTTTCATTATGGATGCATCGTTTACTGAGGAGTATAAATATAAGCTTAAATTATTAATAAACTGTTTTGTATGATTTAGTTCAAGGAGGTCCCAATCCATCTGCACTCTGGCAGGAAGTGGTTCCATCCATAGGAAATACATGCTTGGCTCTTTCCACTGTCAGATATCCTCCGTTCACCTTCCAAGGAGTATGTTTTTTCACCTTCCTTTCCTTTGTACATAATCGTCAAACTTGCTCTCACTGCTCTGACCTTTATCCACCTAAACACAGAACTGCTGCTTTCAGTGGTTCCTCGTCCTTGTCTCCAAACTATGAAATACTTCATTCTATCCTTCTAAGCCACCATCCCACACTTAAGTCCCATCTCTTTGACCACCTAGGAGTAGTAGGACTGGACACTTCTGTAAGCATATGTAATAACTCGGAACAGCAGGAACAAGCAGATATTCCTATTAGGGGAAAATAGTGGGTCATGTCCTCTGTTTTTAAGAGTGCCTGAAGGGTATGGAGCCTTAATCTGATAAAAAATCTTAAGATGAACGAAGAGCTCTAGAACACAATATAGACTGCACATAGGCCAATATCACAAGGTAAGTGGTCGACTACTTTTTAACTCCACCTTAACATGCAAACAAATTGAACTATATAGATCAATACACCTTTTACTTTGAAGTAGGACACAAAAACATTCCAATTATTCTGTAACCTCATGAACACTACACATCCCAGGGGTTTGAAGCCAATTTTAGCCTAATTTCCTTAGCAATTAATTTTTATCGAACAAGGTATATCAATGTAGATGAAAAAATTCGAATCCTACTTTGGCAAATTACAACTCTAATATCGATTTGACAACTTATGGGGAAGTATAGATTAAAGATATGGTTTCACAAATTATGTATTTATTAACAACATAGCTGAAATATAGTATTTGGATTGACTGCAGATAATTATAAACACGACCTTAAAAAAATGCATTAATTATAAAAATTGAATTTTAAAACATAAACTACAGCAATAAATATTTTGCAGTTTTCCTTATGTATAAAGGAACTTATTACTTAACAATTAACATCCTTTATTTGATCGGGTTTTTTTATTAAATTTAAGCACATTAGTAAAAAATGTGTTATGAGGAATTAATTCAGAACTTTAATGGCCACAGAAAAAAAGGTCCTGAATTTATACAAATGGTGGTGTTAAGAAAATTCCAAAAGGACATGAACACTCTCGACAGATCAGTTTGTCTTTATTATGTGGCAATGATTTCAATAAATCCACAATGCCAGGTACATAAATGTAATAAATAAAAGCTAAGAATAGTTTTTGTATAATTAAAACTAAGTAAAAAAATCATATAGACCATTACTACATAACTATTTTCCCATATTTAATTAATTGTTTTAAAAGAACAATTTTTACAATTTGTACACATCTATAGTGAAAAAAGTACGGTGGTTCTTATTTAACAAAAACTTGCTAATTTCCACTAATTCACATAGGCCAACTCAAAAATTCCACTTTTTCCAGGTTTGTTGTCCCAGCCACCTGTTCTTGGTCATGTCAGATCCCTTTTCGGCTATCATGATTGTCGGTGCGTTGGTGTTCCCAGATACTAATCTCGGCATGACGGATGCGTCCATAATTCTCAAATTCGATATTCCGTGGACCCTGAGCTCCGGATCGACGACCGCACCCGGGTCCCCGGGTGGGCCCATCCTGCAGCTACCCGCCTGGTGGTTTTCGGGACCGGTGCTTCGTCGTATGGCACACTTCCAGTATGCGTCACAACCGAACGGCAATTGTTCACATCCCTCTACCGGTGTCCTGTCCAGCCGAAAGCCGTACTTCTGTAAAGCAGGCGTTTCGGATAATTTGATGGCGAATTTTATGCCTTCGACTAGGGTGGCGACGTCGGCCGGATCGGTTAAATATTTGCCGAAAATAAGCGGGTGATCCATAGGGTCGGTGGATTTCAATTTTATGTACCCTCGGCTCTTTGGATGCAAAGCGGTGGGAATAATGTTGATCATCCTTTGGGACGGTGAGCCGGTCATGTTTCCGTCGTCGGTCCTTTCGCCTACTTGCCCGGTCCTAGCGCAGTTGGCCAGAAAGCCGCCGAAAAACAATTGCAGATCTGGAAAATCTTCGTTAGGATCAGCGTACTTGGATTTGATGAAGGCGGTCACCTCGGACAGACCAGTACTGGACATCAGGCCGTCTCGGAACAGTAGATATTCCATGGCCGTCGCCCAATTCAAAGGGGTGGTCGACGTATCGTTGATGAAGAAATTCAAGAAGAAGGCCACGTGGTTGTGCAGATTTTTCCCTACGCCGTCGAGGTTGTGTACAACAGGTACGCCGAGCTCGCGCAATTCCGCTTCCGGCCCGACACCGGACAGAAGCAACACTTGGGGCGAATTGACGGCTCCAGCGCACAGGATGACTTCGTTCTTGGCTAAGATAGTCTCCCTTTGTCTGCCGTTTCTAATGATCTCCACGCCGTAGGCCTGCTTGCTCGTTTCGTTGATAAGGATCCTCGCGACCGTAGTGTTCAACATGATGTGCAAGTTCGGCCTGTCTTTAGCAGGCCTGAGGAAAGCCCTGGAGACGCTGAGTCGCGATCCGTTCCTGCTGGTAGTCTGAGCGATGGCGAACCCCGTGTGGAGCACGCCGTTCAGGTCCCTGATAGCATGGCCCATCTCTATCCCTCCCTGGAGGATGGCGTGCGAAAGCGGTGGGTGGTAAGGAAACTGAGTGACAGTCAGCAGACCGCCGACTCCGTGGTAACCGGGGTCCATGATCTCCGCTTGCACATTGTCTTCTGACTTGAGAAAGTACGGTAAAACGTCCTGGTAGCTCCAACCGATGTTTCCGAGTTTGGCCCAGTCGTCGTAATCCTTTTTAGCACCTCTCATGTACATCATTCCGTTCATGACACTCGTTCCTCCGAGGACCTGTACCACAAATCAAATTTTACTTTAAGGTCAATCCACTTAAGCTTCAAATATCACTAAAACAAGCACTTGATTTAGTTAATTAATTTTTAGTAAGTGAATACTTACACAAAATCGTTAACGTTGGGTAAATGCGTAAAGTCCCATCGTAAATTCGTCATTTAATACCCAACAAAAAGGATGGTGACCCAAGCTAAAAATTGGTCGTACTGGACAGTCTGTCCTCGCTATTTTGATCTGTTAGACTAGTCGGCTTCAAACCTTATTCAGTGTTTGGTTTGTGCGTTATTTCGTCTGGTGTCCATTTATATGCAGAAAGTTTAAACACTTAAGGTAATAATGAAGTTTGCACCACCTTGATCGTCTCTGGTCGTCCTGGGGAACCACAGGCGTAACCACGACTACCTCTCCCTTCCTTAGGGCTTCCAATAGGCCCAACAAAAAGTACGATTAGATTACATAACATTTACCGAATATGAGAAACAACGAAACTCGCCCGGATGATAAAAGAAATACATGGATAAGGGTGATAAGCGGACTGGAGAACGAACGGTCTGATACAATACTGCACATCTGATTGTTTGTTTTATTTGTTGCATACATCGCCGGTAAAGAAAGTTAAACACTTCCCATAAAGTTCCGCCCAGGAAGTCTTGATTCTGGCCAAAATTTCGAAGTGATTGGGGAGAAAATCTTCTCCAGACGTTGCTTTACACGCCAATTAGTTTCGCTTGAGAACAATCACGTAATATTCGGTCGAATTAGAGAATTAAAACCTAGGGTACATAAAATTTTTAATTAACCCTTTTAAAATTACAGCTAACCCTTCCACTAAAGCAAAAAACAAACGCTTTTTTACTTCAAATTGACCCGCTTTAGTTTTTAATTAACACTTCCTCTACAGTATTTTAAAAAAACACCATATATTGTATAGCTTTTTCCCGTCAAATTAGCCTTTTTAAATCTAAAGTTAACCTTTTTTTACTTCAAACTAATCTGTTTTAATTTTTAATCAACCCTTTCTCTACAGTATTAAAAAAAATCATATATGGTTCGCAATATAGGGTTTTTTCGTAAATTAACCTTTTTTTAAATACACAGTTAACGCTTTTTTCCCTTCAAACTGACCAGCTTTAATTTTCTCATTTTAGTATTTTATACAGTATTTAAAAAAACGTCATATATGATATGAAATATGGCTTTTTCCCGTCTAATTAGCCTTTATAAATTAAAAGTTAACCTTTTTTTACTTCAAACTAACCTGTTTTAATTTTTAATTAACCTTTTCTTTAAAGCATTAAAAATGCCGGAGATGAAATATAGCTTTTTTCCGTCAACCGAACCCTTTCTAACTTCAAATTAACCATTTTTAACTTTACATTTACCCTGTAATTAATTTCGGTGATAGTTGAAATATACTTTTTTTCCGCCAAATTAAACCTTGTTAACTTCGCGTTATGCTTTTTAATTACTAATTAAACCTTTTTTTTCAAGCATTAAAATTATTTAGATGTTATATAATCGTCATGTAATTATTATCATGCTTTTTTTAATATAAAATACTAAAATTTTTAATATAATAAATAATAATTAGCATAAAAATAAAAGGTTCTATTACTTTGAAAATCGTAAAAATCGTGGTTTTCAAGAGCCAAGTTATTTTACATTTATAAAATCTCAAATTAAAACAAGAATAATTTATTTTGATGTAATTTTAATTTTACAGTAATTAATTTTTATACGGCTCCATCCAAGGCAACACTAAAGGCGTTACAGACAATAGAGCAACCCCTTTTCCTAAAAGCATCTGAACAGGGGACCCGAATAATCGCTGTCGTGCTCGAGCCCAAATATCGGGTGGCATTCCTACTCGCTTCCTATACGGAGCCAAGGAATGGAAGCAACCTTTCTTTATACCGCGGACACATCGTATGGCTCAGTTTTAATCGGTCGAGGACGATCTCTCTTCTTGTTGTTTTTTTTTTCTTTTTTTTTTTTTTTTTAATCGATGGCTGACTATTCTGTCTTTCGGTCTTAGCATGAATAAGGAGAAATCAATCGTTTTTCTCCTTTGATTAAAATCAAATAAGAAAATGAAAAGGTTGAGCTGGTGGTTCGGGCCAGGCGCAATTTTTTCGCATAAATTTAACGAAATTTTAATGACCATGACAATTACCGTTATTAAAAATTCATTATTTTCATAATTATGACCTTGAAACAGCCTCTCAAGAGTTAAATTATTAGCAATTCAGTATTATTACACATTTTTATTTTAGTGGTCTTTATCAAATACAAAATGAAAATGATGTCATTTACATGGTGGAAGGTGAAAGTGGCACTTTTCACTTTGCGTTTGTGTTCGTAGCTCTGTCATAATTTATTACTGTCGGTGAAGCCTGTCTTTTCATGCCAGGGAAGAAATCCTTTGGTAAAGAAGACGCTGCGTCAAGTGAACGTCCGGCCGTCAGACCCAAGGCCCCTCAATAGCCCTTTCACATTCATCCCCTTGGTAAATCGTCAGGTGAGACCGTTTTCCTCCAAGACTGTGTTGATTGCATCGCAAATAATAGACGACGGCCTTAATTAACAGTGATAATGTTGCTTTTCAAAACAGAGCCAATCAATTAACCAAATGGTAACTGGTTAATTAGTGCCGAACACGGGAAACGGCCGGCAACAGTTAGGAGTAACAGTGTCAATCCGTTGAACCGTTCAAGTTAGAGCCGAGAAAATCGCTACGTTTCGACACTAAAATTTATTCGACAACGACCTCGATTTCAAATGAATTTCAATTGAACGGCTCAAAAATAATTTTTAGCCTAGTGTGAACGAATAGAACGTGCGTTTTAAAGAGGTACTTCTCTGAACTATTTATTCGAACAAAACAACTATTTCTAGAAACGAATATTTACATTTTTTGTGTTTATTTTTACGTTAAGAAATTTTCCATTTAAAATAGATTTTTTGCACCGGTCCAACAAATGAAGCATACATCTGAACTACTAAACAATCCAGTTACCACCATGCACTGTTAACCCTAAATACCTCCAATTCATATTAAACAACAATTCTACATCAATAAACAAAATTTTTAACTTCTTAGCAGACATCCAACTAATAAATAAAATTTAATATCCCATCCCTTCAACTCTTGATTCCTCTGCTGGTTCCCCGTGTTGGCGGAGTGACGCGGCTGACTTCTGGCGACGCCCGTACCGGGCCTCGGGTGCTGGTCAGCCTTGGGTTGGATTGAGGGGTGCCTCTCCGGACTTTGAGGAAAAGGTATCTTCGGCGAGCTTGGAGGTGGTGTCGTTGGAGACTAGACAACGACCCCTCCTCGATAAAGCCCTGCGCACAATATTAAGATGAAAAGCATCAGTTGCGACAGATCCGTTCTTTCCAAGCCTGGGGCTGCCACAGCGTCGGGGTTTGCGAGGGCTTCGCTCTGATGAGTCCGGGCACAGTCGTTGACGTGTACAGATTCAAGGCTTAATGACCAAGAAGGTCACGGCCTTTAATAATTATATCATCGCGGATATTTACAAGAAGATCGAAATTTTTAGCTAAAACAGCTCAACAAAATGTGATATTGGTGGTATTTTCGTCTCTATCAGTAGGTACATATGTAGTTTAGGGGTTTGGTTGTTGTGGACTATAAAAAATTTTGCCGGTGGGTCTGTTTCTGTCAACATGTTCGAACGTTTTCGGTTTGTTATTAGGTTTTTAGGTCTATTTTACGTCATGGGGGTAATTGTAACTTCGTAATTTTATGATGAAATTTATTATGTTAGCTTTTGTTTTTAAAATCTTATTTTAAAGATGTCGTTTTTATTTTTTAATTGATTAAACTGAAATATTGAGTTTACCTTTCCCCTTGGCCAGTAACACCGTCTTTCGTCTTCGTTGAGGCAGGCCATCTCCTCGGGTTCGGTCCTGAATCCCCAGTCTATGGATGAGCCTATAAAGTTGAGGAACATGGAAGGGACTTGGGTGCCTGTGGGTTCGTTGCCTCCAGCCTCGATGAGCAAAACTCTCCAGTGCGGCACTTCCGACAAACGGCTGGCCACGACCGAGCCACCCGAGCCTCCGCCGATCACGATGAAGTCGTACTCCCTGTCCGGGATGGCCCTCGATTCCGGCCTTCCGCATGGGTCTTCGAGATCGCACTGCGACCTGATGAACACCTCCAGGAGGCCCATGAAGAGCATGAAGGAGGATCCGCCGCAGGTGCTGGCCAACGTCGGACCCGGCTGCGTCACTGGACAATTGCAGTTCATCTGTCAAACAGAAAACCTTTCTTGTCAAATCGGAACCGTGGGTATCCCTTATAAATTATGTCCCCGAGCTCGTCGAGGAAAAAGTGCCGATTGAATTTGTGCCGGCCTCGCTAGGAAGGCGTGACCCCGAAGAAGTCAAGGAGAACATTGGTTAAATAAATTATTTGATCTTAATTTTCAGGTTATTTCCGCACGAATACTAATCATTATTGTTTACGTTTTTTATACCTATTGTTATCAACGTTAAATTGATTCACGTTTTTTATCTAGGGCCAATTTAATATGCAATACTTTTAAATAATTATAATTCACAAGTGGTGCAAAGAATACATCAAACATGGCATACATAATGAGTGTTATAATGAGTACATTTCCATGCTCCTCTTTATTTATTTATTTTATTTATTTATTTTTTTTTTTTTGCGTTTTGCCAATGGGCCAGAGTAGCCGAGAGATAAATAATAAATCTTTTGACATATATTTTCTATATTTGCCGTACATGTATTCGAGGTCATTACATATCTGTAAATATAGTTTCTTTTTTACCGAGAATAAGAAAATAATATGTATGCATACACATCTGTACCTACAAACTTGGGGCCAACTTTTTTCTCGCCTATCCAGTGTTTCATTTAAACGGCCATAGTTCTATTGAATTTGATCTAAATTCAAAGTTACAATATTATATTCGAAAACAGACTATTTTTAATGTAAATAATCTTTATGTTTCATGTTTTAAGTGAGAACTACAAGGATGAAAACGCAAAAAACACCAGTACACAGAGTATCATTACTTGTAGTTCTAAACCACTAAAACGTTTCCGGTGGATGGGTTGCTGTTTTTCGCAAATTTTTTGATCCGCAAAAAAATTATTTTTCTGAAAAATCTATAGTCAAGGGTTTTTTGGGGTGCAGAAAAAGAATATCAATGGTATATATTTTGCTTGGTTTTCCATCAAACTTTCTTCTTAATTTGAAATTAACAGTTTTTTAATTTGTTATTAACCTTCTTTTAATTTCAAATTAACCAGTTTTAACTTCAATTAACCATTTTTATAACGTATCGAAAAAAACTCAAACAAAATAAAATATAGCTTTTTCTGTTAAATTAACCCTTTTAAATTTTAAAGTAATCATTTTTTAATTTGAAAGAAAAACACTTTTTAATTTCAAATTAAACCTTTCTATAAAACATTGAAACAATTTTACAAATAGTATTAGCATATCTTTTTATTAATTAGCATTTTTTTACCTTCAAATTAACCATTTTTAACTTCAATTTTTTAAAATTGTTTTTAATATAATTAACTTATTATTTAAAAAAACGAAAATAAAATAAAATAAAATAAGAAGGATATTAGTATAAAATATAGCTTTTTTTTGTGAAAATAACCCTTTTTATTTTTAATATAACCCTTTTTAATTTGACACTCTCAACACGACATGGCACAATTACACAGAAGACAAACACTTTGAGCCCTGAAGATGATCTCAATAAAAGATCGAAACGTTGGCACGATAAAGAAAATGTTTTTCTGATACCTACATCACACCAGACCGCATCTCACGATATCTGAATAAGTAAAGTAAAATTTTTGAAAAGTTTGTTAAATATATAATTGTATTCTCAGAAGATCATATTAAAATTAATTACAGTTTAAATTTAAAATTGTATAAAATTTTTCTTTTAATTGTTTAAATATAACATGGGTTCTTGTCTAAAATACCACATGAAAATTAATTGAAGTTAAACGTTTTATTTATTAAAAAAGAAAAAAATACAAAATAATTATTTTATAGATTAATTAGTTTACATTTTTTTACAAATATCTAATTTACGAAAAGCATCAGTTCTTGTATTTAATGGTATAAAACTTTTAATTTTAATTGTCATTAATGTTTTTATGGTCTTCTGAGAGCCTAATTATTTTATATTTAAACAATTCTTAAATACAAAGAAGAACCTTTTATTTTTATATTTATTTTGATACAATTTTTAAAGATTAAGGTTAATTTGAAATTTAAAGCAAGTTTAATTTATATTTTAAAAAAGGTCAATTTAAAATAAAAAATCTTCCTCAAAATTGTTTCTATTCTCACAGAACTTTTTTGTTCGAAACCGATTTAGAACCTCTGACCTACCCAGAAAGGCGTAATTTTGTACTTCGTGAATAACTGAGTTTTTGTTGAATTCATCCTTTATTTTTTCGCTGATAACGACACAAAACCTAAACATAGCATATTATACACAATTTGTACATCCCCCGTACCATTATATTCACGCGCAAAAAATTCTGATTTTTCAAAGCTACATTTTAAAAAAACGTTCGTAGTAAGTGGAAATCCGCTAAACAGTTATTTCTTCTACATAGAGAGTAAAATCCTTGAATGAGACCTCGAGAATCCGATAAGGAACTATTGCACTGACAGCCGTGGGACAGACTCTCCTGGAATGTGATTTTTTTTATCACGACCCTACATAAAGAGCGTGCAGGCGTCAGGTCATCTCCCTTGAACGACTATCGATAATCTGTGCTCCTTTTACTTCTGTATCTTTATGATTAGAAACGAAATATGTTGAGCTGTATATTATTTTATTTTTTTTTTTAAATGTAGGTTCGCAACAGCAGAAGTTGTATCAACCTCGGTGGTGCTGGAGTTCGAATGAAGGGGAAGAGGGATTTGAACCAGGGACCTTTACCTTACTGATGAGCGCTGAGTCAATGCCTAAACCGTTGCGGCCACCGACGCCCCCTATATTATTTATTATTAATAAAAATTTACGAATCGTATTTTCATGCTAGCGGTTCTGTGGTTTGACTTTTCTAGGTCACCCAACGGGCAGTTTGGGAAATAAGTCTTCTAATTTAACAGTAATGTGAAGAGATATTCTATTATATCAGGGTCTCATATAAATTTTGCTTTTAAAATACGAATGATGATTTATCAACTTCAAAATGAGCGGCGAAAGGGAAAAGGAGCAACTTCAAAGAAAGATGAGTCAGGATATTCCCCTAATATAATACACGTTTTCGTGTTTTTTGTTGTTGTTGTTGTTTTTTTAAATAGGCCGCGATGGCGCATATTACTTACTCTGCAATGATAATGAACGAAGGAATGAGCCAGCGTCTCTAAGCTCAACAGATAATCTCCTGAGGCCGTTAGGATTAATGACATTCATGAGATTCATAACACTCACACGGTAAGCAAAGCGAAAATTCACGACTCGGGAGAAAGTCGACGTGAGGTCGAGTCGAGGCGTGAATTCACGAACGGTACTTGGTATGTGGACGGGAACGTGGAATCCTCGATCCTATTTGTCCGACCATCCTCACATCCATTCTTGCCCGTGCCGGTGTCGATTAAAGAAGTGGCAAGAAGAAATAAATTTTTCATCAGAACATAACAGGAACAGGATTCGTATGTTTGTCGTACCTTGCAAACCGCATAAGTTCAAGAACCAAGTACAGATTGATCAGCGTAACTTTCACTTCCTTTCTGACGAACCATCGGCTCGCGACAGAGGACATTTGGCGTTAAACGATTGTTTATACGTAGGAATGATGGAACATGCACGATGCAAGTTAATCGTGAAAGTGATAAAGCTATGGTAAAATTTTATATCTCAATAAAAGTGTCTACCGTCTTAGTGGATGGCTTGATTAGTTGGCCAAATTCCATGACTTGAATGACCTTTTTATGTCGATAGCCTCGGAGAGTTAACTTCAGTGGGCAGAATGGACACAGGTAGCTTTTTTTACGTCAAATTAACCCTTTTAAATTAACTTTTTTTACTTTAAATTAACCTTTTTAAATTGCACATCAAACTTTTTTAATTTCAAATTAACCCATTCTTTAAAATTTTAAAAAACCTAGAATGTTCCTTTATTCCGTATTTTTAATTTATTTTTTAAAACAAAATAATTAGTTTCGTAGAAGACCATATGAATAATTAATTAAAATTAAAATTTACACAAAATTAAACATAAAAACAGATTATTATTCTTATAATCCTTTTTGAATATTTAAAAAAAACTGGTTTTATAGTTATTTTACAAGCAATTTACTTTCTATATTAAAAATTCTCAAATTTATCATTTATGCTTTCATTTTAATTGGTAACTGATTATTAAATGTCAAATTAAAAGAAGAATTTCACTTTAAAAAATTTAATTAAACTGTAATTAATTTTAATATTATCTAGGAACCCTAGTATTTTATACTTTAAAAAAATCTTTGGCATTAAAAAAGAAATTTGACAGAAAAAAGCTATATATATCATACCATCCCCGAATTTTTTTAAAGTTATAAAGGGAAAGTGAACTTTAAATTAAAAAGTGTTCGAAATCTAGAAGTGTTTATTGGAAGTTAAAAAAGTTAAACCGAACTTTTAATTTTACATAACTTGTAATTTTTAATGCTTTAAAGAAAAGGTTATTTTGAAGTTAAAGCTGGTTAATGTGAAGTTAGAAAACGTGTAATATGAAATTAAAATTTGAAAAAGACATTTTGGAGGAAAAAAGCTATATTTCATATCATATAAGTTTTTAATACTTGAAAGAAAGTATAAATTTGGAGTTAAATTTAAAATGTGAATTACATTTAAATTTTGAAAATTAAAATAAATTTGTATTAAATTTAAAATTTGAAATTAAAACGTATTAATTGGAAGTTAAAAAAGTTGATTTGAAATTAAAAAAGAATTAATTTGAAAGAAAAAACTATATTTCATAACAGCTCCTAAGTTTTTTAATTCTCTAAAAAAAAAGGGTAGATTCGATTTTAAAACTGTTTTGTAAAAAAAAGGGTTAATTTGACGAAAAAACTATATTTCATACCATCTGTGAAGTTTTTTTACAGCTTTAAAGAAAGAGTTAACTTTATATTAAAAAGAGGTTGAAATTAAAAAAGTTAAGTTGAACTTTTAATTTTTATTGTAATTGAAGAGGTATTTTAGATTATATCGTATTTTATATTTTTAATGCACATTTTTCAAATTAAAAGAAGAATCCTTTATTTTTATATTCAGTTTTAAATAGTTCCAATTGTTATTCATTTTTATATTAGTTTCTAAGAACTTGATTAATTTAAATTTAACAAAATTCTCAATTATATAGAAATTTTACATGTTTATATTTTAAACCATCTCATAATTTTGTAAAATGTAAAAGAAAGTATTAATTTGGAACTAAAAAAATCATAGAATCATAAATTCATGGCGTTGCAACAAATATGCTACCATTCCGTAAATACTATTATCATAAAAACGAGGCAAGGTCAGAACCTGCAAATCACGAGTAGAAATCCTAGGGCTCGAATTTTTCCGTTTGCCTGGAGCGGCCCAAATAAGATATTCATGAGATTTTTTTATGTTAACGAGCCTGAGGTTATTTACTGTCCGAATAAAACAGACGGATTACGAGAAATGTACTGCCCTTAACGCTTCTGGCTGAGGTCAGCAGCATTTGGCAAAACGGGAGATTGTCTTACTCAGAAGAAAGTGAAAGTCGTATAAATAAATTTTGACCTTGATTCTTGAACTTAGTGGTTTAAAGAAAAAAACGATTGGACAGTTCGCGTACGTAAAGTATGATCGTTTCGCTCCGAAATATTGCAATCAACGAGTTGATTTATTTCGCCATGTCCAGTGGGGGGTAAGTGAGTTTCTTGTACCTTCATACTGCAAGGGTCAAAACCTGACATTCTGCCAAACCACCACCCCCCACTTTTGTGTGGGGCCACAATCCTCCGTGAATTGAAAAAAACTATTCTCACTCACACAGGGATTTTTCACTGTTATTCGCCTCTTATTACCTTATCTAATAGTTGTTTCCGAATAAGCTGCGGTAAGCGATACTCCGATATCAGACTGATATGATCCGGCGTCCCACAAGGGTATATTCTTGGTTCCATCTTGTTTACTTATAATACTGACTTTTCTGTACCTACTAAAGCCTACCACGGATAACGCCGCAATTCAGCCTTCCAAGCAACCTCCAACCATCCAACACACCTAGAGTTTATCAAAACTGACAAGACTGAATGAGAGAAAATTATTAAAAAATCTGTTTTGGCTTCCTACTGCCTCATAAATCTAAATCCAGAACGACCTCTACATTTCATTAGTCAACGAACCGATCCGATCATACTTTACGTTTAGTTCATTCTCTTCAAACGTTCTGGTTATAAAATGGACACCTAAGAGGAAATAACGCACAGGACAATCACTGAATAAGGAAGGCTTGAAGCCGAAATGAGTCTGGCCTACCAAAGTAGCCAGAAAAGTCAGACCGGTATGACCAGAGACGTGAAAATGGTGGCAAATTTCATTTTTAGTTTAGTCTTAAAAACATTCTAGTTGAAAATTGACATGTAAGAGGAAATAACGCACAGACCAACTATTGATAAGGCTTGAACTTCTGACAGACCGAAGTAGCCACAAAAGGCAGACTGGTATGACCAGAGAGGATGAAAATAGTGGCAAACTTGGTTTTTAGCTTAGGTTTGTAAATGTCCTAGATAGAAAATGGACACATAAGAGGACATATCGCACAGACCGATCACTGATGAAGCTTGAAGCGGAAATGAGTCTGAAAATCCCAAAATTCAAAGAAGTTTCCCCTTCTCGCTATATTTAGTGGTATTGTTTTTAAACCAAAAGTCCAGTACGATTGAAGTCAATCTGAGGGTTGCAAACCTGATTTTTAGTTTAGTTTTGAAACGTCCTAGATAGAAAACGGACGTCACCTTCATGTGGACATTGGAACAATAATAATGCGGTTTGTAAATAACGAGTATATCTTCCAAAAATGTTTAGTATTGTGTGCTGTTCAGCGACAGTCAATTAATGATTACTTCGAGATAGTGAGATGCGGTCTGGTGTGACGTAGTTTTAGAAAACCTTTTTCTTTATCATGCCAACGTTTCGATCTTTATTGAGATCATCTTCAGGGCCTAAGATTGGCAACGTTGGTACGATGAAGAAAAGTCACGATCACTAAATAATTATTTTAGTAATTTAATTAATAATGTTTAATTGTACATTAATGTGTATTTGACACTATTGTAAGTTTTTTTGTCCATGTTCAGTGATGTGTAAATAACCTTAATGGTAATTATTCTTTTTATGTAAGGTCTTGGTTGAGATGAAAAAGTCAGCGTCAAGAGTGGGATTCGAACCCACGACCTTCGGCTAAATGCGCCGCTGCTCTGACCCACTTGAGCTATGACTTCGCTCCTCTAGAATAGCTCAAGCGGCGAAGGTACTGGGTTCGGCGCTGACATTTTTATCATCAGGCCACTAAAACATAAATGGATTAATAATAATTAATGCTAATGTATGTTGCATATAGGTCAGTAACATGCGAAATATGTTTTGTACTTAATTATATTTGGTGGAAAGAAAAATCCATAAGGAACATGAATTTCGGACGTGTGGTAAATTGTTCTTCAAATTTACAATAGCATTATATTGCCGCTACGGTTCGGGTGTTGACACTATCACTATAAGGTAAAGGTCCCAGGTTCGAATCCAGCGGCCCTGAATTCAAACCCTACTTGCAGGTGGGTTTTTTCCCTGAAATAAAGGAGTTATTTCTTCTAAATATTTTATAAAGGAGCTATATTTTTTATTATTTATTTATTTTTTTAATAACTACGTTTTAAAAATATTTAAGTTTAATAAAAACTTTTTTGCGAAAAATAGTTTTTAAATGGACTATTATGAAAAAAAGTTATGCATTTAATGTAATATTGGTGTGGGGGGGATTTATTTGGAGTATGGTCTTTGAATGGATCCTCGTCAAAATGCATGAAGCCGAAACAAGTCTGACGGGCCAAAAAAAGCCAGAATACGCAGACCAGGATAACCGCAGACGGTCAAATAGGTTCAAAACTTGTTTTCAATTTAATTCTTATATATTTTAATAATAATTATGATAAATTTTACGGCATTTTTATTTGTGTAAAATTTGTTAAATACTCTGGTCTGTAAAAAAAAACTGAAAAACCACCTTTTTCGAAAAATTGATCGCCTTTTTGAAATATGTTTTGTGGAATTGGTCCTGAAAGAAATTCCAATCTCGTACGGTGGGCTAACGTTTCACACAGTGCCTTGTATGCATGAAACATTTTTCATCGTTGAATATGCAGATGCTTCCTCAGATGCCAATGACCAGTTAATCTACTCCCCCGACGGTGAAATATAAAATGTAATAAATACCACTCAAAAAGGAGTAAACAATGCATAATTAAAAAGTCGTTTTTTGAATATTTTGTTTTGACATATGTGAAGGGCAAACCTCAGGCTGCATTTTATCGGATGATCTTTCACACGGCCTCTTTAATCTTATGGATTTATTTATCCACTGCACGTATGTCATCAACGATGACCGGCTTTACAAAATACTGCACTTGAGCGGCACGGATAACATTTGCCAGACCGGACCTTTACCGAAGAATAATGACTTACGAACGAATCAAGCTGTCTTATAAAATTCATCTGTTTTTATCCACTGTAGACGATTCATTTCAAAGGAATTTTTGATAATCATTAGCGTTCATGTAATTGTTCTATTATGAAACGTTTTATGTAACACTCAAAGGAATAGGGTTATTTGGCTCGAACTGAGCATGGCCTTTTGGACCGGAAACGTCCGAAAACATTTTCTGGTTCAATCGCAATCCATGGTACCTGATGATGATGATGGATAATAGGGCTTGCAGCCTCCTGGCTTATTGAACCTTCCTAGTTCCTTAGTTCAGTGCAATCGACTCATTCCTTCTTCTCAGAGTGTTAGGTCATTCTGACACTGCTACGATTTCATTTCCTAGGTTGTTTTTTTTTTAAATTTTGTATCCTAGGTTGTCTCCATTGAGCCGTTGCTTCGCATTCGAAGATGATATGGGTCGGCTGTTTATTCCTCCTCATGCATACTATTTAAATGGGATCATCGTTGAATATGTAGATGTTTTCTCAGATGCCAACGACCGATTAATCCACTCCCCCCGAGTCTAGTCCTCTCCAACTGCATCAGTGAGTTTGACAGTCTCGGTTATTTTAGCCAAAATTGTCTGTATCTAGCTTCTCTAGACTTTATCCACTTCTTCTTTTGTCTTTTTGGATCCATTCTGTGATGGAGGTTTCTGTATTTGTTTTGTTTTTTAATCCCAAATATAGGCTCAGGGCCTATAATAGGTCATGCAAATGGCCAGTTTGTCTGCTTTTCGTTATTCAAAATTCCTTTGTGTCCTGGAACCCAAGATAACATCAGGTTGTTGTTTCCCCAAGTTTTGTGGAATTTCATTGCATTCACTGAGTAGTTTTTATGCGATTTTTCAGATCTTATGAGAATTTTTTGCCAGTGTACCACTTATAAGATTTTCATTAATGACATTTCTGCTTGAGAGAAGGAAGTGCACATCCCTAATGGTTTTGATCGATCATGCTTTTGGCTTGTACCAAAAACAGCCGATCCAGTTCCTTCGTTTCCTTTGGAGCCATCTGTACGCCATATCACTGTATCTGATGCTCTTCTGAATTATTCATCTCCTTGATAGTCTGATGAAAGTTTAGATCGAATAGTCCCTATTTCTAAGAATGAGTGTCTGATTTTATTAATTATGCTAACCAATTCGATTGTTTTTGGAGCCTAAATGAGCTTTTCCTAGCTTTTCTTTGTATTGTTATTGTTTCGAATGGAGGGAGGTTTAGCAGAATTTCTAGCGTACTTATAGGGATTATCCTCATTGCCCCTAGGTTACATCGATTTGCTAATCTTTGGGTAGCTAGGCTATTGTTGAGCTTTGGATGATCCACCAGATTAATGGTCCATATAATCCATTTTGGATCTAATTACTCCACAGTGGCTTCCTAAGATCCTTTTTTTTCTGGAACAAAATTCCCATAAGCTTATGAAATTCATAATCTTCCTGATCATTAGACATTAATTTACGACAAATTTGGTGTATAATGCAAATATATTAATATTGTCGATTCTACTGTTGTTTCTTTCTATTTTTTTTTTTTTTTGTTTAATTTATTATGGGATTTCTCCATGGGGTCTGCTGTGTGTTTTGGTCTATCGCAGTCGTAAAAAAAAGAAAGCCCGGACTTTATACTGATTATGACCAGCCCTTTTAGGAGTTTGGTTTCTATTCATCCCAAATGCAAAGTAAAAACGTCAGAAGTCTTTTTCAAAATGGGAGAAGCATTTCATTACATACCCAACCGTGTCCAAGCTCAAAGGAAATCTCTCTACCCAACCGCAGCTTTCTTTCTGTTACGAATCATTCGAATCGGAAAAATCTTCGAACCGAGTGTGCCATTTAGACGGGCTGTTCAAAATTCACCGTGACGGTAATCAGCATAAACTGGGTAGCGTCTAAAGCTTAGTATTGAAGCACAGAATTTCAAGATGAACACAAAGTATATAAATAAAAGTTAAACTGTGAAATTTCCCCATCGCAGAGTGACACCAACAGGGCGGTCAAATCCGACCGGAGTTTTTTATGCCAAGTCCCTAAAGTTATTTCGCCTGACGTATCTATTTATACGTACATGAACGTTTAAAAGAACTATACTAAGGCACAAATTGGCCACCATTTTGATCGTCTCAGGTCGTCCTGGCCTGCCTTTTCTGCCTATTTGGGTCTGTCAGAGTCAGTTCGGCTTCAAGCCTCAGTGGTTAGTCTATGCGTTATTTCCTCTTACGTGTCCGTTTTCTATCTAGGACGTTTAAAAAAATGAACTAAAAATGAGGTTTGCCACCATTTCCATAGTCTCTGGTCGTTCTGGGCTTGTTATCATCACGAGTTTGAGCTGTCACTCATTTTGTTTTCAAGCCTCATCAGTGGTTGATCTGTGCGATATTTCCTCTTATGTGTCCATTTTCTATCTAGGACGTTTTCAAACCTAAGCTAAAAATGAAGTTTACCACCGTCCTCATAGTCTCTGGTCGCACTGGTCTTGTTATTATCGCGAGGTTGGTCTGTCAGATTCGTTTTGACGTCAAACCTTATTCCGTGTTTGACCCGGGCGTGATTTCCTTTTAAATGTTCAATTTTTGTCCAGGACGTTTGTAAATCTAAGCTAAAAATAAACTTTGCCAATGTTTTCGTCTCAGGTCTCTCAGATTCGTTTCGGCTCCAATTCACTTGGTTGATCTGGGCAGAAGACGCAGAACCAAACCTCGTTCAAAATTTAATTGATTTATTACCAATTAGGTCGATATAGAAGGGTTGGGTGTTTTTCAGGTAAGAGAAAAGACTTCGTAGAACATAGGAAACCGACCTCGTGACAATGTGTGGTAGACGATTCAGTGGTTGGTCTGTATGTTCTTTCGTCTAACCAGTCCGCTTTCTATCTAGAACGTTTCAAAAGTTAAACTAAAAATCACGTTTGCCATCCCTTAGATCGTCTCCAGTCGTACTGGACTTTTGGTTTAATAACAATACCATTTAATATAGCGAGAAGCTGTAACTCCTCTGACAGCAGCTTGATTGGTATGGTATCGTAGATTTAGGCTTATTGTCGTCAGAGAATAGGCCAAGAGCAGGCTGGAGCAGATGACCAGTCTGACATCTAACGTTTGGTTACAGGGCAGACAATTCAAGCAGATTAAATTTCTTTCATAAATCTTCTCGCCATTTGCAAACTGAGCTCGAAAAGTATCACTTTCGACAAAACGACGTCGCTGAGAAATCATTCGACTCGATTGGAAAGGGGGAGGTCCGATGCTACTTTCAAGTAGTTTGCAAATCGTGGTAAAAATCGACCTTGGACTTAACAAATCTGCTGACTTTTCTTCGTATGACCCACTTTTATAATTTATGTTTTAAACGAAACCTGGGAAACCGTTTCTAATTCAGATATCTGTATGTACAAGAATCAATCATACAAGTACCTAATGGGATAAAATTGCCTTATAATAAATGCGAAAAAAATGAGTTTAAATAAACAATCCTTCCTCAAAAATTGTCTTTTTTTTTCTCGCTACTAATTTATTTAGAGAAACGATCTTTGTGGTGTTACGTGTAGTTTATCGAGATCTAAAGGCCTATAAAGTTTCCTATAAAGCAATTGACTCGTTTTAAAGATATCACCATATGTTACCATTTTCAAAAAAATCGTATGGAATCTGACAGCGAAATATTTTTTTTAAAAATCCCCCCTTTCCGAGTGGGTCGATGTCACGATAGAATCAAGCGGTAGAGCGGCGACGTATTAAGCCGAAAGTCGCGGGTTCGAATCCCGCTGGTATCTACCAATATCTTACATAAAAAGATTTATTAATTGAAAGAAGTTATTTGATCAATGGGACCACGAAATATTACGGGGTTGTCATAACGTTGAATTTGGATATGAACCAGATATTTTAAATGGAAAGACAGCCAGAAACCAAAAATGCGGCCCATTTTTTCCTGCCATAAAAATTCGTATTTACAATGTAGTTGAAGGGCTTTAAAGGATGGTTAAAACGAATTCAAATTGGATTGGGTTTTTTGTCCAACAATAAATTTTTGGACCTGCTTCACTGAAACCGTTTTTCCATTTTTGAAACTCTTTGTCTAATTTCATTTAATGCAAATTTACTTATCAATTTAATATCCTACGTAAAATAGGGTCTCTTTTTTGTCAGTTCGTACTTACTGCAGTAATAATAAATAATTAAGCGAAACCGCCCTGTCCAATGGGCGAGCAACTTTCCCACTGGAAATATGGAATTACATAATTTCATTGATTAAGGAATTATCCATTTGAAAATATTCATTCGCAATAATTAATCTAAATGTACTAATTTAACGGCTTTAATCTGCCCGTAATAAACGTCAATTTTAACCTATTTGACACCGATTACGCTCGTAATGGACTTGCGTCATTCAGAAAGCAGCAAAACCGTAAAACTTATAAAAGTAATTATTAATATATTAATTACTAAGCTAGTACAATTGGTTTTTTATAGATATTTGTTGGAGAAAATGCTTAAGGTTTTTCATTTTGTTTAATGATATGAGAAATTTATGATTGGAAATCGGCGATTTGAGGGACGGTTATAATTAGCATACAGATTTGCAATACTTCTAGATTTACGCTTAACAATACGTATTTCTTAGTTTTAATAGAATAATTCATAATATGGCATTAAAAAGCCATTGTCAATGATTTTATAGTTTTAAACCGATCGAAAAATATATGAAAATAACTTACGTCTTTTGTTTTTGAGAGAACGCGCTGAGAAAAAAAGCAGGGAAGAAATCGCGAGCACACACAGTTCACAAGCGTTACAATTTCAAAATGATAAATGGCCCGAGGATGGATTTACCACGTCTCTCAGTTGCAAAACAATTGGCATTAAAATTCGGGCAGGGCCGCTCACACGGCTGGTTGAAGCAATCAGGACCGAGCGGATAAACTAGAAAGATAACTCTAACCCCTCATAACTACGAAGCTGATAAAGATCGAAAAACGAAGCCTATCTTTGCTGTAGGAAAATTCAAACTTCATTGAGGCCTGAACAAGCTGACATGACATCAGACAATTACGAGTTCACTTTCGCCCTCACTTTCCCGCCTGAGACTAGAATCACTACCCCCTGAGAACTAGAGGTTTTTTGTAATCTCAGAAACGTTTCCGACTAATTTTTGACTGTAGGACATGCAATGAACCCGACATCAGCAATACTCAAAAAAAAACATGACATGACAAAAAACAGATAAACCTTCCAGGCATATTACAAAAATTGTCGCCAAATTCATAAAGCCATCGTCATCAAAAATCGATATGGTTCCAAACCACACACGGACAAAAAAAATGACTGCATTGGTATGGGGGGGGGGAACAAATGGACTCTTTGTCAATTTCTTCGCTTCTCGACATCTTCAGTTGTTTAATGAGCCTTTCTGTTTAGTTTGGTTTTATAACCCTTTTTAACTTCTACATTATAAATCTAATAAACTTTTCTTAATTTCCAATTAACCCTTTCTTCATTTCAAATTATTTTAAAGTTATTAAGGTTAATTTGAAGATAAAAAGTGTTAATTTGCAGGAGAAAGTTATATTATATACCATCTCCTGAATCTTTTTATGTTGTAAAGAAAGAGTTAATCCGAAATTAAAAAAGGTTAA
>CM077101.1:18673416-18684073 GCA_039619505.1 Cimex hemipterus
TTAATTTGATGGGAAAAAGCTATATGACATACAATTTAAGTTTTTTTTATATACATATGTATTAAGAAAGGGTTAATTTGGCGGGAAAAGTTATATTATATACCATCTAATTTTTTATGTTTTAAAGAAATGGTTAATTTGTCGGAGAAAAGCTACATACCATACCATTTAAATTTTTTTTTAATAAAGGGTTAATTTTACGAAAAAAGTTATATTATGCATCATCTCTTAAATTTTTTATCTTTTAAATAAAAGGTTATTTAGAAATTTAAAAAAGCCTACATTGACGGAAAATGGCTATATGCCATACAATTTAAGCTACATTATACACCATCTCCGATTTTTTTTAAAATATTAATTTTAAAAAAATGGTTAATTTAACAGAAAAATGTGAATTATACACCATCACCTTAGGTTTTTTTACGTTATAAATAAAGGGTTAATTTGAAATTTAAAAAGTTGTTTTGAAGTTAAAAACTGTTAATTTGATGTAGAAAGCGATAATATTTCGGGTTAATTTTAAGTGTCTGAAATTTGTCGGACTAGTGTCATGATATAACGTTGAACGGGATTTTCTGTCAACAGCTTTCTTAAGAAGTCCATCTTCCGGGAGGTTGTTTTCATAGGACATCCAGAATTTTTTGTTTAAATTTCAATATCATGTAATCCTTTCATTGGCGTCTTTACATCGTAAAATTTGAAATGACAGTTTCACATTACAGTAAAATCTTTGTATGACTGTTTGGAAATAAATCATGGTTATTAAATATTATGTTGTGTATCGAAATGTAACTCTCTAAAATGTACATATCATGTTGTACAACCCGAGATGGGCTCGAAACTCTCGAAAGTAGTTGTGCTTGTTTACAAACGGGCATCCACCGGGCCGCGCCTTTCGAGTTTCGGTCGTCCGGCTTTCAAAGATTCACTATCGTGTTGTGTAGGACAAGACCGAAATTACAAAATCCCGGGGTGGAAGTCATGGCGAGTAAGGGCTCACTCAAGGCTAATCACGATCCGGAGCGCCTCCAATTTTACCATTCGACTGTTCCTCTCTGCTCTGGCAACGCCTAAATGCCATTGCGCAACTGGACCATTGTGCCATTCCACTTCCATTTCGGTTGGCCTAGCTCCTAGCCCATTTGCCTATTAATGCCAAATTACCCTTCAAAACCATTAACCGACCGCAATAGCCCGCACTGGTGGTGGTTTACATGGAATAGATTCGGATTCGGTAGACACGCCCTCAAGCACATTACTCTATCTGTTAATTACGTCAAATAATTAATAATTAATAACCTTTTTACCGGCATTGGTCGACCGTTCCTACACTTGATGAATTTATGATATTTATGCAACGGATTATTCAATCAGAAATCAGTTGCTGGGCCGTTGTCGGTCAATATTACCAAGATATGACTAGTCAACATCTCCCGTGAACTTGATTAACTAATAACATTTGATTGCTAACAGAAAGTTTGTATTATTATTTTAAATGACAGCCACCATGTAAATTTATTTACAAGGAAATTCCTCTTTAATATAAATACCCATAATATAAATTTGAACGATTATTTGGGGATAGTGAGATGTGGTCTGGTGTGACTTAGGTTTTAGAAAAGTATTTTCTTTATCGTGCCAAAGTTTGGGTCTTTATTGAGATCATCTTCAGGGCCTGGCTTTATAAGCATGGTTTAAATTTTACAAATACATGCAGGATGTGATAAAAAAAAATGAATTTATACAACGCTAGAAATTTTAGATTTAATCAAAGTAGTAGAACTCACTCAAAGTGCTTGTTTTCCATGTAGATGTATCATTCTTGTGTGTCGTGTTGAGAGTGCCATAGCTCACTGGCATAAATTCCAGGCGCTGGGGAGGATCTCAATAAAGATCGAAACGTTGGCGCGACGAAGAAAATGTTTTTCTAACGCCTACGTCGCACCAGACGTAATTAATAAATTGTTAGATAAACATTATGACGAAAACCATATGATAAATTGTCAGTTAAATTTTATGGGCAAAAACATTTAATAAATTGTTAGATAAACTTTATGACGAAAACCATATAATAAATTGTCAGTTAAATTTTATGAGCAAAAACATTTAATAAATTGTTAGATAAACTTTATGACGAAAACCATATAATAAATTGTTGTTGATTCTACAATAAATTGTATTCTAGTGTTTCGTATATCTTCTGTCGAACCGTTAAAAAAATTTTTAAAAAAGGCTCATAAATTTTTGATCTCGCTTATTTTGCCTTATATTAAAATAAGTATGTTGTAATTAATATAATAATACATGTAGTTTGAAATAAAAATACGAGTATCCCGTGCTTTTGTCTTCGACTGTACTCGATGCTACCCGACAAAAATCTGCACACTGGACAATGGGGTTATCGCAGAGCGTAGAATATGGTAGCGTTGCGTAGCATCGGGCTGATGTGCACGGGGGTCAAACAATCTTATGGAAAATTGGACTTTGGATTTGCGCCGGGTAGAGTCGAGTAAGTCTGTTCCGGGCTTAAATCGTCAATATGGCTTGGAAAGTTCGTGGTGTTGTGTTAGGAATGTAATTATTGGATTTGTTCTCAATTCTTATAAATTCCCAAACGTACCGTCTCCATTTCAACTGGCATGGTTTTTCGCATGTTTGCGAGGGGCAGACGTCTTCAGCTCAGTTTAAAGTTAAAACAGACGGGGGGACAGCCCACCAACGCGTGCAAGCGCGTTCATCGGGAGTTGGAAATTTTGCAATTGTTAGCTCTGCAAGCTCTGTAGCAACCGGCTGCCGGTTCAATTAAGTTGTCGTGCTCAAGTCGTTCGCGTTGTTGAGAAGTCCCCGAGGCCGAACCGTTTATCAGAACAAAAAGTCTAATTCCACCGAGCGATATACTTTAAACAATACAGACGTTCGATGATTTTCCGAAAAAAGTCTGTATAACGGTTAAACGAGGAAGATGTCGCAACACGGTCGAATTCGGTTGTTAAATTATTATGTTCAACTTTGTATTCAGCTCCACCATAACAAATGTCTTTCGGAATGGCTGATTTCACTTTCATTTGCCATAGTCATCCAAGCACAATTAAAGATAATATTAAACATTTCGACTGTAACCGTGTAAAAGCCTTTTATAATATACTTGTATTATAATGACAGTAAACGCTTTATTATGCATGGTAATAAAGAAGATGGGATCGAAAATCGAAATCCCCAGATGTATTTTTTTAATGCGTTAATTTATGATAAAACTGACAACACAGCAATGTTCAATTCGAATCGAAAAATACCCCAGCTCCCTACAAAAAGCTTTGATTTTCTCGATAATCGTTCCAGAATGACAGAAGTAACGAATCTATCAAATGTAAAAAGACTAGTGGTAGTTTCATTGGAACAAGAAATAAGACGGTGTTCTTCGGCGAAGTGACTTGTGCTATGCGAATACTGTCTACATGGTATACTACCGAGACCCGGGGGCCCGGATAATCGAACTCCCGATAATGGAGGTTGTACTGTTCTTTTATAAGAAAGTGAAAAATTCAAGGAAATGTCTTTTGCACCAACCGGCCCACAAGCGGATTTGAATTTTATTAACCAAACCTCGTAAATTTCAAATATGTAGGATTAGTTTTTTTACGACGGTATAAGCGATTCGATACGATACTCGGCATCTCCAAGCGCGCATTTGCGAAGATGAGTTTCAAAAGTCACGGTCGATTCATGAGATGTGAAGGTCTGTCATGGAAATCGACCTTTTTGCTACAAGCGTCTAAGAGATTACAACACGAGATTTTTGCCTTGCTCAGAGCCGGGGCCTACAGCTTGAGGGGGGTTGATATCGATAAATTCCCTCCCTAAATTTAGTTTGAGGGATGAAGCTCACGATACAAAAAGCATCAAATCGTCCCTACGTAGTCAAACTACGGTAGTTTTATATGAGTTACATTCCAGAAGTTTTATGGCGGAGTAATAGGACGATTTCAGTGTGGTATTTAGAAAATTGTTTTAAGGTTATTCAAAGTGGGTATGGCGATTAGTGACCGGTAATCGATAATTGTTTAGAAATCGTGAGATGCGGTCTGGTGTGATGAAGGTTTCAGAAAAACATTTTCTTTATCGTGCCGACGTTTCGATCTTTATTGAGATCATCTTCAGGGGTCAAAGTGTTTCTCTTCTGTGTCGTATTGAGAGTGCAAGAATGGCACAATTACACAGAAGAGAAACACTTTGACTTCAGGGGTGGAACCGAGTGTGTGTGCCTGTTGGTAAAGAGAGCAGTTGGCTGAGGTTCGGGGCCATTATGACTGACTCTACATCGATTGAAAGGAATCTGATGCAGCAGTTGGTCGAATGCAGCGATTTTCCTGTTGAGTTGTGGCTTACGCTGACAGTTCCCTCGCCATCGTCATGGGTACTTATTAGTGATAAGCTAGAACGTTTGGCTGTCATCGATTAGTAATTGGTGAGACCGCGTCGGGCTGACGAATCTGAGGGTATAGGCGAGATCCCGTGGGGTTGAAGAGTCTAAAGTCAGTGGGGCAGTGCTTATTTACGCAAAGGCTCTACTCTGATTCGCTGCAGAATGGAAGGCGAGACCATTCCAGAACCGGTAGAGACACCTAACAGGTACAGTGGTAACCGTACGTACGTTCCACTACAAGAGAATAGAATAGCTGTGTCGTTGAAAGAGAAAGCAAGGATAGCAGTTGAGATATTCGAGGTATGATGAGATAAAAGATTAGTCCTCCGTGGTACTCCCGTTTACATAGGGCAGTATTCGCGTACTCTGATCCTTAACGTTCTCGGAAGGATCGTTCCGTTAGGTTGGAGAGAACAATTATGTATGGTTCGAAGAACAAAGGATTTTGGTGGGAAAGGATGGTATTCGGTTATTTCCAGAGGAAACGTAAGTAGGTTGGCGTTTTGGGGTATTCACGGTGGATTGACGACGTGATGAAGACGAAGCCATGATCCTTTAGGTTCGGCATCCGAGTTGGAATATGTTAGCCTCTGAAGGACTGCTTTTCAAGAAAGGGGCCCTAACTCGTGTGTGTTAGTCTTAGTTCAGGTTCGTCAAACTTACGGCTTTTTTTGGTCAAATTAACACTTTTTAGCTTTTTAAAAATGGCTAATTTGAAAATTAAAAAATTTTAATTCAAAGTTGAAAACGGTTAATTTGACGTACAAAAGCAGTAAAACCGCATGACAATGTATTACAAATAAAATAAAAATTTATATAATAATAAAAGATTAATGTTTAATTAGAGAATTATTTTAGAATATAAAATGGTTCCTTATTTAAAATATCAATGAAATAGTTATTTCAAAATTAAATTTAAAAACAAATCATTCTTCTATTAGTTGGAGTCTTTTAAAAAATATAAATGAATTATTTTATATCTTTAAAAATCTGGACTTAATAAATTTTTTATTTTATATCAATTGCAATTAATTTTTACGTGTTTTATAAGTGTCCAATTATTTTATAGTATTGAAATAATTCTCTACTTAATGGAAAAATAATTAATTGCAATTGATATATTAATTTTGAATAGTTAATATGCTCCCGCCCAATTATTTTATTTTATTTTTTTGCAAACGTACAGAACTTTTACTTTACAAGCTTATATTTAATACCATCTCATAAAGTTAATCACAAAGTTAACTCATAATAAACTTAATTTGAAGTTAAAAAAGAGTAATTTGCAATTACAAGTGTTTTAGTTGAAGTTAAAAAACTTTGACGAGGAAGTTATTGGGCTGTACAAAATAGGAAAACTCTTCAGAAAAAAAAAGAGAAAAAACATAGACAAGATTAATCCCCTAGATAAAAACGGCACGCTAAGAAATACAACAAATAAAAATAATAATAAATAAAAATAAACAAAAAGTAGTATAGGTAAAATAACCACATGATGTAAAAAGAGGACGAAAAATGGACTTGAAAACCTAAAAAATTTCCCGTCAAACTCATTCGGACACTTTCACAGCGAACAAAAAGGAAAGGTTTAAGGAAAGCTTCTTTGTAAAAAAAACCTTATTTAATTTAGGCAGGGCAAACAGGATTAAGAAATAGATCAAAAAATAATTAATCGTGATCATATTATTTTTTACGATAAGATGACTATGAAAAATAAAAGTGAAATTAACCAAACCAACATCTTCAGCGTTGGTAAAGAGTCAGGTAAACAAAACAGGTCTACTATAAGTGGCCCATGTGATCGAGCCAATTTTAAATTTAAAACAACTTTCATGCATTCTGAAGTGTGGTGTGAAAAAAAGGATTGCAAAATGACGGCAAATCGTCAATTTGTTCTCGGTGGAAATCAAAATCTGTTCTAAAACTGAAAGACGAGAATAAAAAAATAAACCAATTCCTATGGAATAGGGAGAAAAGAATCGGATCTCCTAAATGCTAATAGCACTCGCGGGTAACGGAAACCTATTTACGCCCTGACCCGGCCACTGTTTACGTGAAAGTTTCGGCCGGTCCGTTTTTCCGGTAGAAAAGACAGTGGCAATCCCGAAATCGTATCCCATCGCAATGACCTTTGCAACGCGTCAGTTAAAAAAAAAAATTTACGACCGTTTTCCCGGAAGTTGCTCTCAATGGTAAACTATTTGTTACCGCTTTTCGCTCATTGAAATTTAATAATCCAGACAAGAACCGGGGAATCCAATTATCTAACTTCGCTTTGACAAAGCGAAAGTTTCTGAATTAATGTAAGGAAAATCAATTTTTGACAAATATTTCTGTTACTGAGTCTACGGTTACAATGGATGCGAAATCTGATGAAATTTCGTTCTGACGAGTACGTCCGATCAAGGTGGTTGCTTTGTGCGCGTTTTTTGAGAGTCCGTAAGTGTCTGTCTGCCTTCCTGCAAAATGGACGAAATTAATGAATTTTACTCAATTAATTTGAGACTTTTTTTGGAAATGAAAAATTTGTGACTTACGCGGATTCGAACCCACGACTTTCGGCTGTTCTACCACTTGAGCTACTGTGACTTCGATCGCCAATGCCTCCAACTTTTCATTTAGAGTCCCCGTTTATTCCAATTGTGAGCAAATTGCTTGTAGATTTGGTAGTTCCAGTGTAGATTTTATGGTTGAGAATGTATTTGGAACATATAGTGGAATAGTGGTTGAATGTGGGTTGAATATAAATAACATAATTATGCTAATAATAATTCAAAACGCTAGAAGGTCACCTATCATTCTGGTCTGCCTATCTTCATCGATTTTTGCTGATTCACTACGTCGAAACGCGTATAAACCACAAAAATAATCAACAAACAACAATAATAATATATTAGATTCACCAATTTCGTGGTCGGATTGACCAATAACATCTTTCAATTAATTAATTTTTATGTAAAGTATTGGTTGAGATGAAAAAGTCAAGCTCTAACCACTTGAGCTATCGTGACTTCGATCCACTGGGACACCGGCGTATCAAGCCGAAAGTCGTGGGTTCGAATCCCGCTCATGACACTGACTTTTTTTATCTCAACCAATACCTTACATAAAGATTAATTCATTGAAAGATGTTATTTGGTCATTTGGACCACGAAATATAATGGATTTAAAGGATGAAAGTTGATATTCGTTTTCTGAACAGCGAAACCCCTCAATACAAACTATTCCTGCAAGACAAAGCACATTTAGGTTCTAATAATAGTCAAATTGGATGAGAACTAAACTTCTGAGAAGAAGGGTTCAATCGATTCTACTGAACTAGAAACGAGGAGGTGTGATAAATTCAGAAGACTGCATTTCCTTGGGATCACAAACCCCTCATTTCTTAGCATCATCTCTATCGGTATCAGCATCCTCAAGTCGCTCGGTCACTACTTGAAAATAGTACAATATTTGGCATCCACTTGAAAGTAGCACAGTAGGCAAAAACATTTTGTAGGCCAATGCTTCATAACGACCGCTATGGGGGTAGCTGAACTTTTTCGTAATTCATTATCATAGAAGAAGTTTTAAAAAATGGTTTAGAAAATAAATGAATATATAAAACAACTATAGAATTTCACCACGTGGTCTAATTTATGATGAAGCAATAATTTGGTAGTTATTGATCTTTTGCTTTGCCTTTTTCCCCTGGTTCATTCTGCATAATATTTTAATCATGTTGTTCGCTCATTCTTTTAAAATAGTTGTTAAAACTCCATTAGTATTTCAGATAAAGGTTGGCAATAATTTTATAAATAGATCAATTTAAAGTTTGAAGATAAGAGATGTGTTTATCATTATTACACCGATAACAGTATCACACTTTAATCTGTTTAATATTAGACTGAAAACGAAATTTTGTTTACGTTTCGTTTATATACAGACAACAATTAGATAAAAGTAAATTTAAATTTGATAATACACAAAGTTTAAAGTTATTGTAATGCCAGCGCATTCGAGGCAAAAAAGGTTGCTAAATTGTTAAAACAAAACCAGTGGCGTTCAATATGATGGAAAAAGGGTCTCGAGGCCATGGGACAGTGTAAAGGGGCCTACGAAGGTCTGTAGAAAGGGAGAAGGAGATGGATCGCTTGGCGTGGTACTTTTGCGGGATCGGAGGTTGTTGAGAATAATGAGGTTAGTGTACTGACCCTGAAGACTTTTGAGTCGCTGGTTATAGTTCTAATTATCTAAGAGTTAAGAAGATATCGGTTGTCACATAAACGCAAGTTGTTCTTGGATGATGGAGGTTTTTTGGGTAGGAAGAAAGAATTCCCGTTTCATCCACATGGTAATGATGCTGTTGGGATGTATAGGAAAGTCAGTAAAGGGTAGTTTGTGACACTCATTGCCGCACATCACTCTGAAGAAGATCAGTTAAGTATGATTCCAGGATAAATAAGTAATATACGGGAAGAGTTAGTTTCTAAAGGTTGCCTTGGGTTTCAGACTATCAAAAGCCTGGGACATACACAGGAACGAATGGAAATGGTGTCCAACGACTCTGAAACCGGGATGACAAATTGACGAGGACAGAGAATTCTATTTTAATCCAGAATGATTATTAAACATTCTAAAAGGGGTCTTTCGAGGATTTTGGAAATAACAGAAAGAAGGCAGATCGGTCTGTCTGTGTCTAAGAGGTCATTGATGACAGATGTCCCTTAGATGTGATCCTGGCTAGTAAGAGAATTAAGGTCGCTAAGGAAGACACCTCTTCATAATGGGCACCCTACCAGACCCCTTCTGCGAGACGAAAGAAGAAACGGCTCGACACTACCTAGCTGAATGCGATAGGTATGCCAGGGAAAGAGTCGACACTTTCGAAGGAGAGGACATAACTAAAACACTCCCCAGGATAAAATGGTCCACAATCCTGGGGTTTGTTAATAAGTCCAATAGGTTTATGCAGGACTCTTGAGCCGACCAGGTCCCGGACCTTTTAGGGATGGGGTTCGGGCCAACCCAGGCTTTTAACCCCTCGGGTCCTGGTCGCCCGCCCTGCGTAATATATATATATAATGTGGGACTCAGCGAAAGCATCCAACTCCTTTCGAAGCCAATTTTTCCTGCCCAAAATCTTCCGTTGTATTGCACAAGCTCCTTTCTCCTTCATGACAATGGAACACCAGAACCTCAGCGTCCCTTATCTTTCCCTCGCCATCAAATCTACATAAAACAAACTCCTCACTCGGTGATCATTCCAATCCAGTAGTGACCCAACTTTGATCAACTACACTACCAAAAGTTCACAACGTAGACTGAAATGCCGATGGCCTCATGATCACACCTCGTAGAAGGTGTGTTTATATCGTAGTGTCACTATTGATTTACTTCACAGTTTAAGAGAGTAATTATTCAGACGTTGTGAGATGCGGTTTGGTGTGATGTAGGATTCAGAAAAACATTTTCTTTATCGTGCCAACGTGTCGATCTTTGTTGAGATCATCTTCAAGGCTCAAAAGTTTGTCTTCTACGTACTTGTGCCATTCCTGCGTGTCGTAGTGGGAGTGCCCATATCTTGTATTGCCTGCATTTCAATAAAAAATCCTTTTGTTGATATTAAGCAATTTAAGCAAAATAGTATGAACAATGTAATAAAGCAGAACATTAAAATAATTTATAAAAGTCCATTGCAGAACAGAAACGACAAAAAGTAACACACAATGTAATAACGTTATAAATTTTAGTCTTTAATCAGTCATTAATTTTTTTTATTGAGAATTTGTTTTTATAATTAAACTTGTTTTTTTGCAGGTAATCTTCTTACAATTGTGCTGAAAGGTAATTCGTGAGTAAACATTTACGAAATCCTTATTGTAACCACTATCTGATAAAAATTTGTACTACATACACGTTACGAAGAAGAAATACAAACATAACATAAAGTTGTGTTCGTAGATTTATTTTTAAATAAATAAATTCATCATGTTGTTTTTAAAAATGGTACGTTGAACATTTTTCAGTATGGAAAAGGGCGAATATATTCGAATGTAACATGTATGTTGTAGGATATTCGTGATTTGCTTAGTTACACACAAGCGTGTTAATGGACTGCGAATGCTACGTGCCCGGCATAAAACTAAGGTTAAACATCACTCAGAGCACACGGGAGAATACGGAATAACGCGGAAACTAAAAGTCCGGATCTGGTCCGAAATTGGATGGTATTGTCTTAAATTCGCCGCTTCA
>CM077101.1:18711494-18722132 GCA_039619505.1 Cimex hemipterus
TCTCTCTCTCTCTCTCTCTCTCTCTCTCTCTCTCTCTCTCTCTCTCTCTCTTCCTTCCTTCCTTTCTCTCTCACTCTCCTTTCCTTGTACTTCCTCGTACATCGAGCAATTCGGTGCGGTTGAAGAAAATGCCACCCGAGGAACCATACAGCATGGGGCGTACCTTTCTCCTGGGTGTCTCCACATAAAATTACGCCCATCTGAAGATATCATGTAATAAAACTCATCCCCAATTTTCCAATGTCCAATTCACATGCTCACTAATTGAAGCCTGGTTATTTTCTGAGCCGTGGTAAAAAGAGGTCCAAAAGCCGGGTGCCGAGCCCTGAGGTTATTTTCATTGAGTCTCCTTTCGGGCTTGTCTTATCGGATTTCATATCTCATTTCGGATATTGGTGCGGCTTTGTAGAGCCTGATGACGGATGACTATCGTCGCTCTAAATCGTCGTAGGTAAATGATGTCGACTCCGCTCTCGCTTCCTATTGATGAGAGAAAGACTTCGCGCCAGCTGACCTTTACACTGTCATACTCACTCAAATGCCTGACTGGAGCCATTGAAAAAGGTTTAAGAATAAGAATAATATCAAATGAAATCAACAAGGAAAAAGATCAACTGAAAGTGATCTTTAGAGGAAGCAGAATGGAAAGGCATAATGCTACTTTTGGTTTCGATGGGATTGATCAGTACAAAAATAAACAGAGGAAATAAACAAAGCATTATTCCCTGTTTATTTTAACTTTGATAGCTCCTAATTACTTGTAATTAACATGGAAAGATAATCGATTTAATTTTGAACTAGATAAATTGAATGGTGCGTTCAATTTGTCCATCAGTGTATTGTTCAATCATCATCAAAACAACTTCCATTAAATTCATCCCACATCCCTAGCCTACCACCTTATGTGTCTTAACCACGATTCTTAATTTAAGGAAAATACATTATTACAATTATAAAATATCAAATACTAACTACCAAAAATTAAATAAAAGTATAAGATAAAGTAACTTCTTTTTAAAACTGCTGATGCATTGAAGAAACGTAAAAGGAGAAATGCCAGTAAATTTTGAGAGGATAAGCAAAACGGAAACGAACGTGTTTTTGAAAGTGTACCATGTTATGTAAATATCTTAAGCTGAAAGTCACAAGTTGATTAATCGGAATTCCCGAGTAATAGGCCTCTTTTTCTTACACATTTTTAAAATCCTCTCCGATTTAGCGTTAATGTTCTACATTTACTGGATCTATTTATTAGAGCAGAATTTTCCTCATGAATGAGCCTCATTTTTAACGGAATCGGGCTGGATTGGGAAATGCAACCGTTGCGAGGTCCCCAGCAGGAACCCTCCAGACACAAACCACCATCTTTACGTTGGATAGTAGACAAACGCTCTTGAAATTATGTGGAGATGGAGAAAAAGCGCTTTTGGATCTTGAGAACACCGAACAAGCATTGATACTTATAACTTTTACATTTAGCAATTACAACCTTGATTAAGCAACATAAACCAAACGTATTTCAATCAGGCCTCACGATTGGCTATGGAGTCACTTAAGCTATAAAAAAAGCACGCATTGAAAAGAAAGTCCTCGTCCGTGACAGGTTTCGCGTCATATTCAGTGGTTGGTCTGTGCGTTATTTCCTCTTATTGTCAATTTTAAAATCAGAACTTTAAAACTACCAAACTCAAAAATTAAGTTTGCCTCCACTTCGATCGTCTTTGATCGTTCTAGTCTTGTTATCATCCCGGGTTTGGTCTGTCAGACTCGTTTTGGCTTCAAGCCCCATTGGGTGGTTGGGCCTGTTAAATTAAATGTCTAAAGTTTAAGCTTATTAAATTCTAACGTGCCCATTTATAATCAACACATTAAAAATCAAGTTTGCAACAAATCTCTGGTCGTCTTGATCCGGGTTTTTTGGTCTATCACACTCTTTCCGGCTTCAAGCGTTAGTCAATGGTTGGTCTGAGCGTGATTTCCTCTTACGGGTCCGTTTTATAACCAACACGTTCAAAAAAAAGAAAACTAAAAGTGCACTTCCAACATTTCGATCGTCTGGTCGTCCTACTTTTATTTGAATTTATTTATATTTTGAATTTATATTGGCTCAAATCCGCACACGTACGTACAAACGTGTTGCCGAGTTGAGTCTATTTGTTTCTCGTTGTCCACTGGCAATTCCAGCTTGATTTCGCGTCATATTCAGTAGTTGGTCTGTTCGTTATTTCCTCTTATTGTCAATTTTATAATCAGAACTATAAAAGTACCAAACTAAAAATGAACGCTAGTTAACTAATTATTACTACATCCAATAGAACGACCCCATTTCCTCTAAGAGGACAGAGGACCCTCGTTGCTGTGCTCAAGCAGAATTTTTAAATCGGGCAGCATTCCTGCGCTGTCTTTATGCAGTCATGGAATTGCACCCTCCAATTAGGTGAGAGTTTGAGTAAGAGCATTCTTTATTTCTTTCACACAACACCATAAATACTCCCTCGCCCCTTGTACTTGGCTACCGTTTAGGTCAGACCTCAGTCCGTTCGACCTCATTAAGTTCATATTGGTCGAAATCAGATTAGTTAGTTAGAATTAGTTACCGGCCAAATTACACTGATTTCGAAGTTAAAACAGGCATTGAACCTCCGTCGCAATACGTCACTTGTAATAAGTAGTTCAAACGACAGATAAATTGTAGGGCAGTAAAGCTAAGTTGACTAACGTCTCGATCTCCTTATTCACGACGTAATGTTTCCTCATTCAATTACGTTATTTCCAGTCTCGAGGCCAGGAGTGATTTTTGCACTTTGACACCCTTTCGAGGAACACTGGGCTTAGTTAATCGGCCGTTTCTCGGTAACGCGCATCATGAAGAAATTATCCCGTTATTGCCTTTGTAAATTCTACCCGTACAACATTCCCGCGCGTTGGGGAGAAGAGAGAAAACCTGTCTTGATCTATGCAATTAGACTTATAAATACAGCCGGACTATGTGAAAATATTAAAAACACACTAATGCACTGTAGTGCTGACTGAGGCCACCATATTCACAACTCATGAACTTGCAATAATTGCTTAATTTTATTTGGTTTAAAAATGTCCATTATAATAAATCAATAAAAAACATATAACGAAGAAACCGTTTTACACAGTAAATACAGAATAAAACTGTTCCAAGCTTATTTAAAATTTCAAAAGTCTACATATAAAAACAATTATATGGTAGGATATTTTTTTTTATTTAATAGCACACTAATCATAATTATATTAGTCGTAAGGTCCGGCTTAAAAGGAAATTTTCACCCAAAGGAATAAGAAATATGAACCTTATCACTGCAGTGATATTAATCAAATTACAGAAAATAGTTTAGTCAAACAATGATATGTTTCAGTCAGGCTACGTATGTGGAATTGACATATCACTATAACAGACAATCCAAAAGATTCTAATAAAAAGAATAAAACACGTAGTACAAAAAAAAAAGAAAAAAATTGACCAAAACATCAACAGTCCAAACTCACCGACTGTCGTACAGTAGTAAAAAAAAGTCTAAACAATCTAATATTTTCCTATATTTCAATAGGCTATTGGACTAGATCTGGCATGAAAGACTTATCTATAAACTAAAAAGGACCAAAATATCGTTTAAATATTATCACTGCGTACTTCACTGGCAGACATTTTACAGTCGAACAAGTAGATGCTTGTAGTAGGCCCCCCAAGGGAGCGTATTAAGTCTAATGCTTTACTTCCTGGAAGGTAGAGAATTCTTCTCGTGGGTGTTGTATCTAGGCCTATATTGCATAGAAATGGCTTTTTTTTCAAAACAGACAAATATTCATATCTAAACAAAAATTCGGGAGTGCCTCAAGGGAGCATGTCCAATGCTTACTTCCTTTACACCAGTGGTCTTCCAAAAATTAGTGAGATATTTTTCTCCTTCTTGTTTGGAGTAAGGATGTCCACCTTTAGCATTTAAACCTTCTCCTATTGTGTTTTACCTCTGTTTATGGATTTCCTGGAAGATATAAAATTCTTCTCGTTGGTGTTGTGTCTAGGTCTTTATTGCATAACAATGGTTTTTTGTTAACCAAAAAGACAAAATATTCAGTTATAAAAAATCAGGATTGCCCCAAGGGAGCATACTAAGTCCAATGCTTTACGCTATGTACCAGTAATTTGCCGAAAATTGGTGGGAATTTTTTTCCTTCCCATTTGGAGTAGGTATGTTTCTCCGTTAGCACTTAAACTTTCATCTGTTACGTTCTGTCTCTATAGAGAATTATTCTCAGGGATGTTGTTCTATTGCGCATGCTAGAATGGCTTTCAGCTACAACCTTTTACTAGCTATTGCATGGGCAGTATTACTGATTTGTCCTGTTGTCTCTGACTATTCTGGACATAGTCGAAATTGGTCATCTGTTGGTGGTGCTATTTTTGTTTTCCAAGTAGTATTTTACAGGAATATGTCCCAAAATTATACCTGTTTTTGCGAACAGTATTGACATGGATATGTCTTACGGCTGGGGGTCAGTCCGAAGGTTTAACACGGAAATTGTTACCACGACCGTGCGTCGGTGCACTGTTACCAAGGTACCAGAGAACGAACTGGCGGGCAGGTGTTTTTAAAGTCGCGACGCGATTGATTCTTATGACGCCTGTGACGCGACGCGATTGACGCTTTAACGCCTGTGACACGACGCGGTTGTAATGAGCTTCCCAATAAAAACGATCCTCAAATTAATAAATAAGCGTTCCCCGATATTTGCTAGTGTGTTTAAATAGCCATCATAAGACATATCCATGCACAGATGTATCTGAATGCAGTGTAGATACTTGTTCCATTTTTCCTCCTTTTTTTTCCTTATGGCTGGTTCGCGTTTCCAATAGTTGTGTTCTCGTTTACCCACAAAATTTATTTGGTCCTATGAATTGTTCCATTTTGGCTACCATATTTACTGCGTCCTTGCCTTAAATTCCCTCATGTCACGATACTCAGGTTTTTCAAAGGATTCAGCCAGTTGCAAACTAGTTTTCAGTTGATCTCGTTTGCGATCAAACCCATTTCACCCGCCTGGCTATCTGACAGGTTTTGATAGTGCACCCTTGGGTTTATTATTTACAATATTTCATATGTGCTACTATGGATAGTAAATAGAGTTGAAATACCGTTGTTGTGCTCATAATTATGTCCGCGTCATTTCCGTGCACACCATAGATGCATCGGAGAGGTACAGGTTTTTCTTATTTTGTTTTATCTCACCAGTTCTAGCGATTATTTGTGGGATTGGGGTTAATTATGACTTCCATTGATTTCCGTGTGAAGTGAATAATCTCCACACACACTAAACTTGCTCAGTTTTGTTCTTTTTCGCTACAAACAAAGTAATTATGAACAGCTGGTTTTGTAAGACTCTTTGTTTCTTCTTTAATCTTTTACACTGTTTGGTTGTCTTAAGCTTTTTATTTATATATATTTTTTTAAATCAATTACTACTCTTTAACACCTATCAAAATCGATGGTGAGGATGAAATATATATAATGTGTATGTATATATTTTCCGAGAAATTAGCCTTTTTTGACAGCAAATGAACCTTTTTTATTGTTAAATTAAACTTCTCTTTAAAGAATTTAATAAATCCTACGAAATGGTGCGAATTATAAGCATCTAAATTAAATTTCTATATATTGGACAAATTAAAAATAAAATTTGGCTCTTCAGAAGCTTATATGAAAATTCACTACAATTAAATTTAAAAGTTGCGCACAATTAAGAATAAAAATAAAGGTTTACTTTGCTTTTTTCAATTTGAAATTTTTGAAAATATAAAATTGGTTCTTATATAAATACCACATGAAAATTTTTATTACGAGGGTTCGCAACAGTAGAGGTTATACCCACCCTCGGGGTGCCGGTATTTTTGAGAAAAAACGCCTGTATGTCGGGTTCGAATGCAGGGCCGCTGGATTCGAACCCGGGACGCCGACGCTCCAAAATTAAAAGTTATATAAATTAAGTATAAAAATAAATAATTATTTTTTAAATTTGAGAATTAACATGGGTGCTTATATAAAAAACCACATGAAAATTAACTACAATTAAATTAAAAGTGATATAAAATTAGATATTAATCTTTCAATTAATTAAGGATTTTTATCTCAACTAAAAACCTTAATTAATTGAAAGATATTGACTTGTCAAGCGGACCACAAAAACTAGTGAATTTAATTAAGTATAAAAATAAATAATTATTTTTTAAATTTGAGAATTAACATGGGTGCTTATATAAAAAACCACATGAAAATTAACTACAATTAAATTAAAAGTGATATAAAATTAGATATTAATCTTTCAATTAATTAAGGATTTTTATCTTAACTAAAAACCTTAATTAATTGAAAGATATTAACTTGTCAAGCGGACCACAAAAACTAGTGAATTTAATTAAGTATAAAAATAAACATTTCTCCTTTTTATTTGAGCCAAAGTGGTACAAAATTAAATATAAAAACAAATGTTTTTTCTATCAATTTGGGATTTTTTAAATTAAAATTAATCGTAATAAAACAGAGGCAAGACAGTTTTTTTTCCAACAACTTAGCCCCTTTTTAGCTTAAGCTAAAAAACATAAAACTAAATTACTTAAAATAGTTTTTTTTCTCGGCTTCTATTGGCATTTTGGCAAAGAATGTTCGGATAAGTTTTTATATATAGCTTTTTTTAATAGTTTTTGTCATTAAATGAACCATTTTTAACTTTAAATTGACTACTTTTAATTTCAAATGAAAAAGAAAAACGGACGATTCTTCTATTAATTTGAGAATTTTTATATTTCCAAATATTATTTTACAAGCCAATTATTTTCGTTATGTTTGATTTTATGTAATATTTAATTTTAATTACTTTACATAAAATCTTCTATGAGCTCAATTATTTTATATTTAAAAAAATATATGATATGTATATGGAAATGGTTTTTTCATAGAACATACATATTTCATACCTTCTGCTAAGTTGTTCCAAAGTTAATGCTTTCAAAATATGGTTAATTAGTTAAGTTATAAAAGGTTAATTTGTAGTTAAAAATGGTTAACTTTAATTTTTTTAAAGAAGTTTAAAATTTTAAAAAATTAATTTGAATTAAAAAAGACTATTTAAAGTAAAAAAAAGTTAATTTGAAAGTTAAAATAGTTAATTTTAATTTTTCAGAAAGTAATTTAAAGTTAACAACGGTTAATTTGAGTTTTAAAAAATTATTTTGAAATTAAAAAAGGATTTGAAGTGCAAAAAATAATTTAAACTTAAAAATGGTTAATTTAATGTTAAACTTAATTTGATGTCAAAAATCTATATACAAAAACTCGTCCGAATATCTTTTGCCACAGGGCCACTAGAAGCCGAGAAAAAAACTATTTTAAATGATTTAGTTTTTTTTCGTGTATTTCAAGCTCAGGAATTAAAGATTACATTATCTACGTCTGTTCCATTCGAAGTATTCCGAAATCCATGTCCATGCTGCTAATTGTGATTTTGGTTTGTGATTTGGTAAAGTTAGTTAAAATAATTTTGGACCTAGAACCAAAGCTGACACCCCTCTGATTACAGAGACATGGAATAATCATTATTTTGTTTTTTGAGAGGATTCGCAACAGCAGAGGTCATATCAATTCTCCAATATTTTTTGACCTAGAAACAAAGCTGATTTGACACACTGAAAACCCTTTGATTACAGGTTTTTGTAAAAATGAAAAAATAAACTTTACTCTCCCAAATTTTCCTTCGATTTTTATCAGAAAATCGCAAAAATAGTGATAGCTTTTAAACGACAACTACTGGAAACATAACAGGAATTTAGGAGCCTCTAAACTACATGTAACGGCACAAACGTCGTTTAGCGATTTTATGTTAAATGCTCATATTCCATACTATATTCTATGTTTTGTTTAAGAAAGGTTTAATTTGACGAAAAAATGGAAGACGCTAACATAAATGGTAAACAACATGGAGCCAAGAATGTTCCCTTGTGGGATGCTGGATTTAGTGGTCCGATATCTGGGTATTCCATCGGGGCGTACCTCACTCAGCAGCGGTTAGTTATATAGCATTCCAGGATAAGGTAATAACGTGCCAAAACCCTGGGCGACGTCCAGGTACGCACTCAAGGAATCCTTTTTTTAAATACATATTTATTTGTTACGATTTTTACAACTGCGTTTTTAGCGCAACAAGCAAATGAGATAACAGACAAGACAACCAAGCATGATCTATTGTAGAATAGGAAAAGTCACCCAGCAGCCGGACTCACTCGCACTAATCTCTCAAGAGATCTCTCGACCACAATCCAACAAAACGTGTGGGATTTCTAAGAATGTTGGGACAAGAATGATGTTGGACAAATGAATTGGGGTGATTTAAATTTTTGTGGAGGTTTTTGTATCGGGATTTAATGATGCCAATTACAAATGGGATTTTGGAGGTCATTGTGGATTGTTAGATCTAAAATTTAGAAGGAACTGTTTTTTGTTTAATATTTTTGATTGGACAGTTTGGATTTTTAGATGTTTTTAGTTGAACCACAAACTTCAATTTTGAATGCTCACATCGGTCTCAGGAGGGTCTTGTAAATGGTGGGTCAAAGTCATGTAATCTTTTATCAATGTATATTCCCAGGTAGCGCACAATATCTGGGATGGAATGGATTTTACATTGAAATAGATTGTAGGACAAGTCGTTCGGAGTGTAAAGGAGATGTGAGTGGATTTAGTTTCGTTTTTGATATACATTTGCGATACGATAAGAATGGATGCGTTTTAAATGGAGTTGGGTGTTATGACTAGCTAGGGAAGGATCAGGATTAGATGACAGGATGGCTGTGTAGTCAGTGAAACAGTATATAGCATAGTTAGGAATCGGCTACCGTACATTGTGAGTCGGAAGGGTCCTAGAGCGCTGCCCTGGAGGACACTCGCTTTAATCAAGCAGTGTTTAAAATTTAAAATAAAAATTCGCTTGTTCAAATACTAAATTTGAACATTATTCGTAAAATGAAAATCGATCTTTTGACTGCTCTCTCCTAGTAATTTGTATTATTAATAAAATATCAGAATAGATCCATTATAGATTTGATTAGATACAAAATCAGGGGGGAATCAAATTATTTCAAGGCTAAGACACATTTCAAGAAGTGTGTCAAACAACTGATTTTTCCAAAAAGTCGAAGATGGTTTGAGCCTTGAAACTACGTTTCACGGCGGCTGTGGAAGAAGAGAAAAAAAGACGCGAGAAAAATCCTCCTCTCAAAAACACAGCGCAGACTGTAACACGATTACATCATTTTAATTCTTATGTTCAACACGTCGGTCTAAATGTACCGTACACGGCGGAAAGTGTTGTACGTGTAAGACTGTACTGTGCTTTTATTATTATTATTATTAATATTATTATTATTAAATATTAAGATTGCAAAGGGTCACCTTTAAATTTTCGCCATTACAAAAGAAGCCAAAAGCCTCCATTATCGTTCCATCAAACAATTCGGTAGGAATTGGTTGGGGGGATCACATAACCCATGAGTTTATTAAAAACTTAAAATTAAAATTCTTCAAAATAAAATATATGATAATATTGCAAAAGTCTCCATTCCTATTATATTACTAGGTCTATTAAAAAAGTCAGCTTAAGAACCACAACAGGATCATCACTTTTCCCTGAAGTATTGTGTTAACAGTGTTCTAGTCGGATTCATCCGCATTCCCTGCTTAAAAACGGAAGTGGGATTTTTTTTTCTGTTTCCATTTGCAGTTGAAACGAGACATACATTCGCTAGACTTCACCCAGTAACCAAGTTCCAATGGGATATTAAATGAGAAACCAGGGTGAAAGTGATTCTAACAACTTCCTCTTGCCACAAATGAGTTAATCAACTGCAATTAGCGTCGATAAAAATAAATGCCTCGGGGCTTCGACTTGGAACACGCGCTTCCGTCCCCGGGTGTTTTCAAATACAGATTTTTTTGACCAGCATGAATAAATCGTAGTTTCATATATGATAGTTTTTTAAAATATTTTTTTATCTATTGGATGTTGGTTTCATAGAGTCTAGTACTTCACGTTTATTCTTAATATATCATTCTCATTGTTTTACTTATTTTCTAAAATATATCTTTTTTCTTTAGAAATTGTTGTTAGTGAATTAGGAGTAATCTGTTATGAACATTCATGCTAAATTACACATATATGTATGTAATTTATGCATCTTTTATTTGTTTATTCTGATCTCTGACTTACTGCTTTTATAGAAGGGTAACAGAAAATGAGCATTGAGAGATGACAGGTAGTGGTAATGCGTTATTTTTAGTCTCTCTCTCACTCACTCACCCTCTCTCCTTCTCTCTCTCAATCCCTCACTCTATCACTCTCTTCTACTCACTCTCTCTTCCTCATACCCTCTGTCTCTCTTTACTCACTTACTCGCTTCCTCTCACTCCCCCCACTCGCTCTCACACAAACACACACCCTCTCACTCTCTCTTACTTACTCACTCACTTTTTTCTCTCTCTCTCCCTCTCACTCTACCACTCTCTCACTCTCGCTCTCTCTCTCTCTCTCTCTCTCTCTCTCTCTCTCTCTCTCTCTCTC
>CM077101.1:18722142-18741263 GCA_039619505.1 Cimex hemipterus
CTCTCTCTCTCTCTCTCTCTCTCTCTCTCTCTCTCTCTCTCTCTCTCCCCTCTCTCTCTCACTCTCGCTCACACGCACACGCACACGCGCGCACACACACACACACACATACACACACATACACACACACACACACACACACACACACATACACACACGGGCTGTTTTACCCGCCCATTCCTATTATATTACTACGTCTTATTAAATAGTGTATGTTGTCACTGGTATCATTACCATCGTCTCCAGTGCATGTAAATCTTAAGATGATTGTTCTGGGCAAGACTGATGAGATCACTAATTTGCTGACAAGTATTCATAATTAATCGTTATTATTATAATTTACGAAAAATCCCAAGTAGGGAAGTCAAAATTTCGTTTGACGGAAAGAAAATACGTGCTACAGAAACGTTGTTTATTTTACCTTTAGTTGAATTTTTATAATCAAATTTGGTTGAACGGTGTACTCAAAAATGTATGTGGGGAAACTTGATAAATAACAATTGTTAAAAAAAATTGCATGTATAGCCTCGATGTATATTTAATGGATAATGGCGTGTTTTGTTGTTTGCTTTTTTTCTCCCTTTTTTCGGTAAAACCTTAATAGAGATAATTGAAGAAAAGGACTCACCTGTTAGCTAGAGAGCGGAACTCAAACTGTTTGCCGGGAAGGCTGGAAGTGCCCCCTCCACGGTGTTTTTATAGGTCAAATCTTCCTTCTTCTCTCTGGAGAAGCTCTTTCTTAACTCTCCTTCGCACTCCCCCGGCACCTCCGGCCCGGGTGGGATCGCCGCCGGGAGGAAAACGACTTTTCCCAAACGTCGAATCGTCTTCACGGATCCGGGCAAGAACAAAGTTGCTGAAATTTCCTGTCATTTCGTGCATGCATTGGGGAATCTTTCTTTTCGGCGGTTCCATACTAAAGATTGTACATACCTATAGTTACTAGAGTACATATACGTAGTTTAATTGAAATGTAAACGCGTCTCCATTTTCACCCCCTTCCAATTATCTAACCTTCAATCCTTATTGCTCAGAACTACTCTGTTATAAACATTTATGTTTCATAACTAATGACGAGTTATTTTCCTTTAGTCGGAAAAATTAAAACCATGCAAAATATTTCATTATCGGCAAAGAATGGGTGATGTTGTAAAGAAGAGTTCATCTACAAAAAAACTGGACAAACCGCATATTTATCATTTTAAGTATAATTTTACTTGACTACAAGTAACGACATTGGTTGCAGCAGAGTTGTCGTAGAGTAGATCGCAAAATGTTGAATCTGATCCTCTATTTCTTGAACCATTCTTCGAAACTGGGCATTTGGTCCTGGCGGTTTATGAAGGCCAATGGGTCTGTATTTGCTTAAAGAAATGAGTCTCCATGTACTGTATTAGGATCGATAGGTCTACGTTGTATATTGATTAGAGGGCGGGACCAAAAATTTTGCCTTGAGAAACTCCTGCTTTGGCATAGAGGATGCCCGAGAAGGATGTTATAACTCGTGGAAAGTGCTATCGGACAGAAGGATTTTTGACTGGAGTTTATTTGTTGGATGTTGGAACGTGAACAAGTTCAAATCCGTCTAAATATCCTGTAGTTTGAGTAGTTTATATTGCCTGATCAGTTTTTGGTCGATTGTGGGGGTTCCACTTATACTTGAAAGTGCCTAGTGGACAGACTGCTGTATTTGAACTGGAATGGATTCTTTGGAGGTTAAAACGTCCAATGCAGTTCAACCAGCTTGGTTGATAGAACAGGTGCAGGTAAAGTGACTTCTAGTTAAGAAGGGTGCGGGGTTCCAAGCAAATCTTTTGTTAAAGTAAAATTCCACTACGACTAGATTTGCGGAACACCCGCTTCGACATAGTGGTTTGAGGAGAGGTTCGTACTTGAAAGTAAAGACAGTTACAATTCTAATTGAAGTATGCTGATGAGTTTCCAAAGCCTCATTTGTCTAGGAAAGCATCCGAGCAGCATTCCTATCTCTGTAGGAAGGTTCCTACGGTTTCTATCCTGGGGCATTGAAGAATGATGGGCAGATGGCACCTCAACCCGAATTGATGGACATTGGAGCTTTCAAGAAATGAATAAGATGTTTCACCAGGTGTGGCAACAAACTATTGGAGCGATATGGCATAGGTAGATGCTGAGGTTTTTGCGATTTGTTAATGGATTCATATTATTAAAATTATCATTGGATGTTTGCTTTAAGGACAGAGTTGTAAATAGTGGTTCGGAAAATTAAAGGTATTTTGGGAAGATTTGGGAACGCAGCGATGATTTATTTGTCCTCTAATGGAGTGAAGGATCACCCAATAATAAGTATAGGTTGTCCAATTTGGAGACGAATCCTGACCAACGATGTCCAATAATTCAGTCGAAAGCCTGCCTTTCTAGGAAAGCACCTGGGCGACATTCATCCGAGGGAGGATGTGTTGATGCCCACCATCCTGTGGCACTTTTGAATGGTGGATTGTCATCTGAAGCAGAAACAATGGGAGAAACGACAGCTTTCAAGAATAGGTTGTTGGTGTATCAGAAGTTCGGTGAATTTTTTGTCATTTAGGATTGACATTGATGATGTATAATTGCCAGATGGGGGTGTTGAACGGATTGATTATGAGTTTTTGTTGTGAAGGGTTTATGGTTGAGAAAAGATAAAGGGCAGGCTTAGTCCTGTTGAATATGTTCTTCTTGTCTAGGTGAAGTGATCTCGAATAAATAAGATGAAAATAGAAATTCTGTCCACGCCGTAGAGAAATTCTTAAAATACTATATACTAGGTAGTAAAATTTTAAATACCTACAACAAAAAATTCAAACTATTTTACGTAGCCTTTAATTTTTTTTAAATATATTACTAATATTTAAATTTATGTAAAACGTAAGTGCATTTTCCTTTCCCCCACATGATCAAGGATTATTATTGCAAATTTTATTGGGAGCCGGCTAATGGATTTTAGCGTCAGGAGGTTGCCCACCGCTTTCGTGATTTGGCAACTTGTAAGCACATTTATCTCCAGAAGTACCACTTTCTCGATTTTTCAGATACACTTAGCATCAGTGTATCAGAACGAATTCTTAAAAGTAACGAATTCAAAAATGTTTCAAAGCATTGTGTCCGATTGAACAATGAGTGATAAGTGAGTTGAGCCTTATTAAGCTGAATTTTAATTTCCTACCATAATGTTAGATTGTCGACTTAGTATTGAATTTTCATTAAGAATTTAAATACCCTGAAAAAAAATTGAAAGAAAGGTACAAGAAATGTTTGCTTACCTTCGTCTAACCTTAACTTTTAACAACCTAGACGTTTTAGTGAAAAGTTTATGAGGAAATATTTTATGCATAATTTGTTCCCGTCCCTAATTAGGCCATCCATAATGCCCCGTGGACAAAAAAGTTTCGATTCAACGAGGGAAAGTATCTGTTATTCGAATTAGTTATGTCGGTGCAGGCACGACACGCTTCCATTAATGAGCGATCATCGGTAAAAAGTTACAAAACATGAGGGTCGTTATCTTCAACGAGCTTTTCTATAATTGATTTATACATGATATGACGGGTTCATTAGGAAATATGACGAAAATATGTACAACTTATGAAACTAGAACATTTCATAATTTAGCTCTTAAATTTTAAGTAGAGTTAAATCTTATTAGGATATCAGACCAATACAAGCCGGCGTCCCACAAGGGTGGATTCTTTGTCCAATCCTGTTTACCTTCACAGTCAAAAAACACGCAACCACGTCAACCACCTATGTGAAAGACACCACAATTCTGCCTTCTAACCCGAAGCAACCTACAGCATCCGAGGGTAGCTTGAGTTTATACAAGACTGGTGAAAAAAGTGAAGAACATTTCTGGATAAGGAAACTCAGGCCTCCACAGTACATCAACAAGGAGATACTTACTTCCGTTCAAGTCAGATATGTAGGACGTCATCTAAACAGCAGACTGACGTAGGATACCCACGTAAGACTTTAAAGACAACTTAACAGAAGACCTGGACAAAAAAGAAGATTTTAGGACCAGTATCCGTACAGGACTTTATTCCGACAATGTTCCACGTAAGGGTTGGAACAGTAGGTTTCACCACCACCGATATCCAGCGCACCAAATTCTTCTAATCAAAAGTCCTCAGACACAGCTCCTTATACGTCCCACATCCAAAATAGCCACACAAAGTTCTCGATACACCCTAATCGTACTGCCCAAGTCTTAACTACATTTTCCCATCCTGGCTGTCTTACAGGTCAAAACAATAAAAATGCATCAATCCAGGCAAAAGCCTTCAGAAGGATTCTCCAATCTACCTACTAGTTCCCTAACCTACTAAGTTTCAATTTAATCTTTCAATTCATTCTAATACAACAGCTCAATCTACTATCGACCACCCCACTGTCCTGGAACCACTAATGCTTAACAGACAACTAAGGTCAGCTGAAGTTACCAAGATAACCAACTAATCCAAACACTTCAGTCAAAAGACCTACTAGTTTCACTCCAATCGTTCAACCCATTCTAATCCAACAACTGAGCATCTCCACTTCAGACCATCCTCCTCACGTAGAAACCTCAAAACTTAACAGACTATTTGAACCACAACGTAGACCTTTAGGAATTGAATCAGTCGTAACTGTCAAGAACAAACACTTTACAAAGCATTAACTACTTCAACCTTTAGGGACAGAGGTGAGCTGTGGGTTGCCATGGCATCTGAATTCCAAATAGTCCTCATCTCAATCAAATGTCCTCAGAAGAATTCAACCAAGCTCCTTATCACATCTCTAACCTCACTGTCAACATTGCCCACAACATCGTTCGAGACTTCCTTTCCCGCTTCCTGAAGTTCCGCTCTCTTTTATTTCACCTTTACCCTTCCGTTGAACCACCATCTGTTACCAAAATCATCCACCTATAATACCCTTAATTCCTCGGTAGGATGGTTTCTTACGACATGTGACAATTAACTGCCGCTGTTAAATGCATTTCAGGCAATTTTTCAATTGATGAGCCAATGATTCCCCCAACGGACAGATCAAGATTGTCCCGTTGTTGTTTTCGGTTTCTTCAACGAACATAAGATGACAAGGATGAATACCAGGATACCAGAATGAACAGGAACTAACTGCTCAGAATCAGCACAACCATAAATAGAATCTGGTTTTACTTTTCCACACGATCAGAAATAACGACCCAAAAACAACTGCGCATTGCTTTGAGAAAATAAACTTCTGGACTTTAATTTGGCAAGAAAATAAAAGGATGTCCACATATCACAGAAATATAGTTTATACTGTATTGTAATTTACAATTTATGGAATATCATTAAAATCTGGCATAAACAACTTGTCTGCACTGTACATGCTTTTTTCTGTCGACGTTATTGAAAAAAGGACATGAAAAGCAGTATCCCTAGGTGGACAAATTTCAAGCTTTTCGACACATTGGTTTATTGAAATTTTCACCGAATGCCGAACAGGTGACTTTTGACATTAAGTATTTTAGAGCAGACATCAATTAAAAGATTTATTGCGCCAGTGGGCCGAAAAAAATAATCAGGACGAGCCCCTCCTTCGAACGATCTTGGACTTGTTGGTTCGTGATGAAACGGCGAAGGTTAATTTTTTGGAGGGTGTGTGTGATTTATTCTAATTTTTAAATTTAAAGGGCACAAGTAAGCCCGGCCATTTATACTACGGTCAGATTAATAATACTTTAAATCTTTGAAATCGTTCAACTTTTTTTTAAGTTGAACTACGACCGAGAACGACTGTGCAAACGTGAAGACTTACGAGGATCTCGATGCACCGTTTTTTTCTCCCAACAGTTCATACAATTGTCAAATTCGTCACAGAGGCCAGCCGTGAAAGTGAAAAAGTATCGTGACTCTGGTACTAACGAAATCTTCATTTTAGATTTCTCGTCTTTTACCCCGGGCTGTACGCCGTGTTTGTACTGAATTTAAAAAAGAAGAACACGATTTGAACTGAATACATTTCAGCATCTTCCGCGCTCATGTTTCAACACTGTTTTAAAGGTGATATTTTCTTTTAAAAAATATTCAAAGTTAAAAATCAACCTAATAAGAATATAAATATAGACCCATCGTAATTAATGAACTGTGATAAAATCCTAAAGCTGAGGTTACAGTGGATGCGAGTTCTGACGAAATTTTATCGGAAAAATACATACGAAATCAAGTCAGAGCAAAATGTTTATATTGTGCTTGTTTTCGGACTGTCATTCGTTTCTGCTTTCCAGCAAAATGGACAAACTTGAGTTTTATTTTCTTGAAAGTCCGTTGATCAATAAATTAATCAATCCTTATTGTTGATAGATGGCGGCAAAACAAAGCATGTTAACCAATTATTTTCTACAAGAGACGATAGGTGAGTTTCTAATTAATTGCCTTAAAAAATCCATATTAATCCGTGTATGTTTAGAGGCCATAATTGATCATATTAATTAAATTGAAATTTGAAAAATGGCTAAAATAGGTGGAAATTCGAATGGTTGTGGGTTGAGATGGAGAGTTGGCGGCCGAGGGATTGAAGTCACGATATCTCAAGTGTTTAGGGTAGCGGCTTATTGAGCCGATGGCCGTGGGTTCGAAACCCGCTCATGACATTAATTTTTCATTCAACCAAAACATTAGATAAAAATAATTATTTAATAGGATAATTAATATGGCCAATTATGACCACTAAACAAATATGACTTATTGGTAGTGTTGATTTCTTGAGCAACTTCCTCACACTTTGATCGAGAAATAGTTGTGATAGTTTTTGTCTGTCATGTATCACAACCACCGATTCTCAAACAAAAGACTAATCAATTTATCAATACCCATGGTGAAATAGCCAATTCTCTAAATTCAGCGTCAGAACGGACGAAAAACTCAAACTCGTTTGAACGCTCAAATGTTTCTGACGACTCGTCGTGTTCTAACATGCACCTCGCTGCTAAAGTAAACACTCGTTTAAAACAAGTATTTGTTCGGACGAACACGACAAAACAAAATTATCGTCAGAATTCACATCCACAGTAACCGTAACTATTCTCATTGCTGAGACGTTAGAGAGCAGCTCACGTCGTTTAGGGTTAAATAAACGGTTAGAGTGCAACCTCCAGGAATTTTAAAAGAATGGTGTTTTGAAGTCATTGTGGACAGTGGGGCTAGAAACCTAGTAAGTAGTGTGAAGAATCCTTTGGAGAACACCTGCTCACCTCACCTGTCCTGAAGATCCCATGTCAGTGTAGTAGAAAGCTTGAGCTGTTGGATTAGAATGGGTGAATGATTGGAGTGAAACATAGTAAATTTGGGACGAGAGATAGTTTGGAGAATCCTTCTGAGGACGTCTGATTGGGCTTGGATGGGTTACATATGGATGGTCCAAATACGCCGAATTATTTTTCTGTAGAGTAATTTTCGTTTATGGCGATACGATGGGTTCTCTGGACGTGCTTGTAGGGTTAGGATGGAAATTTTGGAAGTAGGATCGGATTGGTTAACAAAAAGAATTAGGCCATTGTGGATATGGACAGTCGATTTGTGACGTACGGAGGAGGTTTGACAATTTTTTGGGGACGTTTAGTTGGAAAACTAGAGTACGTTGGATAAATGGATGTATTGAGCTCCGTATATCAAATAGGCAGGCCATCAAAGGCGATAATACAGTCAAGCAACACAACAAAACAATCATTATGGTATAAAATACTAAACAAGGGCATACAAATAATAGCAGTAAAAATACCAGCAAAGAAGCGCTTACACTTTTAACAAAAAATCAATCTTATAAGTAGATTATAAAATAACACAACAAAAGTAATAAATAAACCCTCAATAACATTTTAAAGCACGTTTAATATTTTTTTAAATATCCGAAGAGACGAGGAGAAGGGGTCCGAAATGATAGATTTTACTTAAGTAATGCGCAGGGATGTGGAGATTGCAGACTGTAACCCGTATTTGGTCCAATACAAGATATTATCTCCGGGGAATCAATAAAATTATTTAGGATCTTCCACAGAAGCCAAAACTCTTCTATCCTCCAGAGAATCCAGACCTACGAGAGCAAGTCTGGCGTCCTAGGAGCAATGATGGTACTTCCTGTGATTGCATAGTTTGTAATACATACTTGTGGCTTTTCTCTGTAACCTCCCTAATCATGGAAGACCCATCTAAAGAACTCTGCGACCAAACTACACTAGCATACTCTAGCTGACTGCGCACCAGTAATTGATAGAGTTATTTTATTGTAAAACGGTTCTTAAAGTCCGCAGTTTGCCTGAGTATGAATTCTAAATTTTTAAAGGATTCATTTCTAATGGCATGGATATGGTCCCAAAAATCACAATTCTTATTTTTAAAAAACCGAGATGCGAGATAGTATCTACCTTGTCAATGTGATAACCTTCGATACAATAAACGAGTTGGTCTTAATCGTGTATTAATTTTTTCTTGCTGAACTTCAAAATCTTACATTTATTTTCGTTTAATTTCAAATTATTACGCTTACACCAAAGCCGACTCAAGTTATTTTGCAAGAGAATACAATCATTCGACGATTCGTCGTCAGTGCGATAAATTTTCAAATCATCTGCTAACAATGAAAATGAAGAATTAATGAGAGCAGAGTCGAAGTCATTAAAAAATAAAAGGAATAAGGTCCGACCAGAATAAGAGCCCTGAGGTACACCAGATCGTACTTGAACAGGTTTCGATAAGCCTTCACCAAATCTCATAACAAAAGACATCTCAGACAAAAAGGAGTCCACCGATCCCAAAAGGGGTTGGCCCACACCTAGTTTTTTGAGTTTTCTGACCAGAATGAGACGATCCACACTATCAAAAGTCTTTGATAAATGCATATACACCGAGTGAACACATTTACTGAGCTCTATATTATTTAAAATGTATTCTTTATAGAGAACAAGGTTCGTAATACAGGAGGAGCGTCCTTTGTTGAACCCCATGCTGCTGTTTCAGAATAAAATCCTTAAACGAGGATCACAAAGCGTCAGCAATAATGGAATCCATGATTTTCGGAATAATCGAACATTTGTTGATAGGGCGATTTTTTTATAAACCGAGGTAACAAAATTAATTTTCCATCTAGTCGGAAGTACGGACTCACTCAAAAACCTCTTGAAAATAATAGATAGGAGTAGGGTAAGCGCATCACAACACTTCATTAAAAGAATTTTAGGAATACCATCAGGACCCATGCTACATGATGCATCCAAATCAAGAAGTTTTTTTTATTATAATCTCTGGATTAAAATCGACCCAATTCAAATCAACAGCCTCGGCTATCAGTGAAATTCCCTTTAAACAGGGAAGCCAATTCTTGGGCAGTCCTGAACGGGGAAGAGAACCTCTTGCCATTATGGAACATCTCGTAGGGATAGCCATTATTTAGGATGGATCGAGACTTTAGTGTGGACTTTTTGGATAAGGGGTCAGATATGTGACGTAGCAAGGAGCCTTTGTCTGAATACTTTCGATTAGAAGTATTTGATGCGCTGGGTATCGGATAACTTGGTGGAACCCCACCGTCCGCGCTTGTGTCCAAAGTGTTCGCAGTAACGTCTTGTAGTCTGTGTATTGTTTTGACGGTCCTAAAAGTCTTCCACGCCAGTCTGCTGTCTAGGTGCTCAGTATTAGTAAGTAGTTCCAACCTGAATAGAAGTCAGTAGCTCCTTGTGACAGAGGATGTAGTGAGTAAACAGTGAAGGGAACGTCTCAGTGTACATTTTTCCTTAACCAGTCATGTTCTTCACTCCACTCAAGGTGTGTTCTCGGAGGTTGTGGGTTGATTGACTGCAGACTCTTTTGCATGAGTGGTAATGATGATTTTGGGCTGTATTAGACAGCAGTATAAATAGTAAACAGGATAGGACAAAGTATCCTCCCTTGTAGGACACCGGATTGTAATTGTCTGTAATACTGTACATTAGATTTATATCTATATCTATATCACGATGAGACGGAAATAAAACTATTTATGAAAATATGAAACCGTACAGAAAGATAAGAATTCATATCGTTCTAGACCGCTACACATAAACTCTTAAAGCAAAAAACGCGCCGACATTCCAATGATTGCAAATAGACGAAAACCCGTGTGACCGCTGATTACAGCGAGAACGGGCGGACCCGGATGATAAGCCCCGTCAAAGCGTTGACAAATGTCGGAGACCCCTCCCTCAACAGAAAACTTCACAATAGCTCTTTTCGTTCGTGTTAGACTTTTACAGATTGTACGCAATTTGTGCTACGGTCCCCGGACCATGTGAAAGGAGGGACGGGCCGGAAATTTTCACGGCAAAATCTAGCTGTGAACAGTGAACGTGTCTAAATATCGTGTCTTTCTGTCACGACAGTTTTGATCAAGGTGTAGAAAGGGCACTGGCGATTCCTTCCCACTGTCGAACACCGATAATCTCCAAATATAACCTTCTTTTTTACAGTGAGCGTGCTCCAGTTCGAAACAGGACAAAACGATTTTTCTAAAACACAATTTGTCTCAGAATGTTTGATGCTATGCAAAAGCTATGACGTTTACTTTTGAAACACTTAAGAACATCATCTTCCGTCTTATTTGAACAAACAATTATAAGATGATTTTAAGATCGAAAGTTACTTTTCGAAAGTGAATAAATATAATGTCAGTGCACTGGAAAAAGCATAAGGATAATTACTTAAAACATGTGAATATAGTTGATGAACCTGTTGCTTGGTGGTCACCTTGGTTATTTGTCGGTGTCGGAAAATTGGCATCGATGATGTTAATGCCGTTGTGGACACAGCAGGGTATCAAATTGAACTGGGGCTATGAGAACAGCCCCTAGCTGCCCTGGAAGTCCGCCTGAACATCACGACATATCTTAATCCAGTAGAAGCTAGATCCACAGGCTAAAAATAGACCAAGGCACATGAAAAGGACGAATTTGGCCAAAATCTCATACTTCTGGATTATAGGCAGACAAGATTCCAATAATGCTGATTAATTCCATTATAATAAATTTTAAATTAGATTACCTAAAAGAGACTGGGAGAAAGGGATCTGAGTTTATGCCGACTATATACAGTATACGGTTGGCTTGTAAGACCAAGTATGGGTCATGATGTAATATATATAGAAGTAAATCCAAATCCTTTTAGGATTGCATCAAGGACCTTGTATGTCAACAAAATTACCCTTTGTTTGGGTACTAAAGCACACAGAGCTGCAGGAAATGAAGAAACGAGGTGTCGTATCAATTGGCACAGAAAAGTTCTATAAGGACACCCTTCAGCCCTAACCTATTTGTAACGTACCACATTTCTACCATAGATAAGAGAATGAATTAGACATAAGTCTGTTCAATTGGATCGTATTCCAGAGCAGCCCGAGAAAAAGATTATTAAAGAGCCATAGCAGAAACTAATGGAACAACTCTAAGCAAGCAATGCTGTCTGAAACTCCACACTCTGGAGGTGTATGTATAGTCTGCGCAGATATTATCAGGAAGAAGAAGAAACAGTGGGACATGTACTCTATGGGTGCAAAGAAGACTGCTTCCTACTCTTGAAGTAAAGCTTGAAAGTTACGAGAGCCCTTACAAAGTTTTGGGATCTGATGAAAGACTTAAGTTTAACAAAGAGCTTTAAACAGCCAATATTGCTTTCATTACGCAAGTGAAAAAGGCCGACTCCTTTTTAACCTTACTCGTAGCTATACGACAGGATGGCTTAATTTCTGAAGGATGCTTTGGCTAAGCTTTTCTATTAAATATTTGCTCCTTTTTGTGTGGGTAGGATATTACAACTATCCCGTTTGTATGCTTCAGGATATGCCGGAAAAGGGTTCAGTGACGATAGATGTCCTTAATAAATTTTTCCTCCTAGTTGCCGCTCTGCCCTATTTGTTCATTCTTCAAGGACAGCTTGTGGTACTTCTCATAGCTGCGAAATTTTTAAGGCATGAGTTTCTGAGCAGTACTGCGGATCTTGACTTGATGACCTTGTAACTCGCCATCCCTTACGCTTTCTTAAGGACTATCATGTGTATCCTTACTGAACTATACTCGGCCGTTTGCCTGTATGCACTAGTAACCAAACAAGTGTAATTTTGTTGTTTTACCCAATGGCTAAAAGACACAGTGTTTAGTAGCGTCCGCCTGAAATATAATGGGGTATTCCCCATATTACATCACTTCTAGTCCTTGGTTTATTTCCATAGGTACTAGATCCTCCCGTACTCGGTCGTAGTGTACTAGATATAGTCGGCACTAACTACGATCCCTTTCTCCCAGCCTCTTCTTTATCTGCTTTGGCTTTAGCCCCTCCTTGGTTGAGATATGTTTGTAGTAGTAGATTCCCTTTTATCTCACGCCACAAAATCCACTTCTCACTGTTCATCCAGTCCCCAAGTTTTTTCAATTTCACTTCTCCTATGCAACTCCTGAGAAGTGAATGTTTATGAGATTTGTACTATTGCCAAAATAGCTGTACTTGTTTCATTTAATTAAGCAGTTTGTAAACGTCACGGAGCACAGATAACGGCAGTTGTAAAGGAAAGCTGTTAACCATAAAGAAAGTAAACTTCTTCTGCATAAATAACATTCTTATAAACGTTCTTCAATTATAAAGGACAATGGCAACAAGGTTGGAAATGTTTTCTTCCCCGAGCCTATCTTGGCCTTAGGAAAAAGCAACAAATGACATGAAGTAATCTGAGTTGTGAGGAAGAAGCGTGACATAATGGGCGCGGGGGACCCAGGTCTGTCGTTTCAAAACAATGGACAGATTCAGAGATAGACGTCAAGTGTCTTTATGAAAGCCTGACGGACTTCACAGAGAATAATTGTGCGAATCAATGTAGCAAATTAATTACGCTTAAAAATTAACGCTATCTAATCTCGCTAACGTGAATGGCCTCCTGGCGCGTATTATTTCCGATACGCCGTTCAGTTATTTGATATATGGTTAACAGACACGACAGTGGAAGATCGTGAAAGCATCTATTTAATCGGTTTTGCTTCTTCGTTAAACACTGTCCATTTATTATATGATAAAAAGCAGAAATATGAAATTGCTAATTTTTGGTTCACAATGCAAAACGATACGAGAAGTTGAAAAAATACGAAGAACGAGGACGCCATGGCACATGGAGGAAGCGGGATAAAGTAAACTGACAACGTCGAAGATAAAGTCACACCCGGCTCATGCACGATCCGGTTAGGAGTAAAACGTTGCCCATGCTGGGATGAAGTGAGGCACCTATTAGGGGAATGCGACACACGAAGAATGTACCGAGTGAAAGGAAAGCCCTCCGAATAGAATGTATTTATTAGCAAAAATGGATTGTCTAAAATAGACGGTATGTTAGTAGTGTTTGTGTGTATGAATGTTATCAGGCGGTGATCGTTTTTTGTGAAGTGTTAGTGTTTATTAGCGAGAATGGAGTATATGTATAAAGTAAATAGTATGTATGAAGTCAACCTCGACGCTCTGTATTTTTAGTACGAGAGTGCTTGAGAGGATTCGTCCAAAATGAATGCATTCATTAGCGAGAATGGAGTATATATCTAAAATGGATTGTATAATAGTAGTATAATAATGATGTCGGCCGTCATCGAAATATTCAATACTTCGATGGACAATTTTTTTTAGTGTTGTATAAATGAAAGGAGTCCACCATAGTAAATGTACTTATTAGCGAGAATAAAATATTTCCCAAGAAAATTGTATATCTGTGTATGAATCAAGCCAGGCCTCTCGTGGAATATCTAGTACCTCGACGATCCCTATTTTAATGGGGAGGTAAAAGGAAAGTACACCGAATGTACTTATTAGCGAAAGTTGAACCGCGTCTAAGCGATTCAGCAGACCAGGGTGATATGTAAACACTAAATGTGTGAATAAATCGCAGACCTTATTAATTATTCACCTCCCTTGTGTCTGTCTTTTCCGTTAAGCCCTTGACTACACGCCAATGAGCTCACGCGATAACTGTCTGCTTGTTTCCTCTTTCTTCCTTTTATTTTAATATATATATTTATTTATTTATTTATTTATTTATTTATTTATTCATTCATTCGTTCGTTCGTTCGTTCGTTCAGTCAGTCAGTCAGTCAGTCAGTCATTCATTCATTCGTTCGTTCATTCATTCATTTATACTATCCAGTAGAAATAGTTTATTCATGCCGATAACTTCGGAATCACCAGGGGTAATAAATAAATAAAAACAACCCAAGGAATTCACCTCGGACGATTTATTTTGGTAATAAAAATTATTATTAATATTTAGCTTTTGTCGGTTCGTGTATAAGTCGTTTGTGAAGCGTTGAACGCCTCTTTTTTTTCACAAACCCAGCCAGACTAGAAGTATGCACTTTCTAGCAACGTTCTTCCTTGCAAAATAAGTATTACACCAATTGCCACACCTGAAACAAATGGTTAATTTATGATTATTCGTATTATATTGCGGGTAATTTATTTCAAGGGTTATTTGAAAAACTCCTCTTTGAGATAGTTTGTCTAGCAAGCTTGAAAAAAATTTTATAACAATCGATTAATCACTTTTCTAGTTGAATCTGGGATTAACGGGGCTGCGTCCTTAGCCATTTGTTATCCTCGCTCTTTGTTAATGACCTCCTTGATGCTGTAATTTTCGGAATTCGCTGCCCTAACGTATCAGTTAATTTAAATACATCAAAAATCTTAGTTTTCCGTAAGGGATGAAAGACGGCAAGATAAGTAAGATTTCTGCTCTATAAATCAGCTGTCCAAACGGCGGAGCGACGCCGTTCCAAAAAATCAATGGGAAAACCTGGAATATTGGCGCGCTGGCTTGGCCATGAATGTCAAACCCGCGTTTTTTCTTTTTTTACTCAAAAACTCTCACTTTTAAAAAGTACTCTTTACTATCAGTAATTCACTAGATGACGATCTGGCTGTGGAGCGGTCGAAAATGCACCCTTCAATTTCAGGCACTCCAGATGGAACTATACAGCTCGGAGCGGTTCCATTTACTGCGATCGTGAATAGCCACTTGTGGCCGCCCCAAGGCATTTTTCGAATTCGAACCAATAATATCTACGGAGGGAAGTCGGTGGCCGCAACGATTTAGACGTTGACACGGCGCTCATCACTGTAAGGTAAAGATCCCGGTTTGGAATCCAGCGGCCCTGTATTCGAAGCTGACATACTTACAAGTTTTTCAAAAACATTGGCACCCCGGGTGTTGATATAACCAACCTCTGCTGTTGCGAACCCTAGTTATAAAAAATCTGTTGTCTACATAATAATTTATGTTGTCTTTTCAAATTCGCAAACTTATCTGCCTGGAACACCGCGAGGAAGGACCTATTTCATTTTTTGACTGAGTGTTCCATTCTTTCAAATTCTCGTGTTATCTTTTTGGACTACGAGAGTTTTGAGAGCTAATTCTCCTGATTGTTCAGATCTGGTTGGCTTTGCACTGGAGAACCGCATCAGACGGTTTTTTTGTTTGTGTGATACAAACATATGAAATGTATTATCCTTTTGTAAATAAAATTCTTTTAACAATCATTCATTCATTAGTGGAACTTATTATAACAAAATACTTACCAAGATGGATAAATGTACCAAGTTGTAGTTGTAGTTGTTGTTATTTTCTTTGTCGGTTTTCTCGTGGATGTAGTGGTCGTGGTGATAGGCATTTCTGTTGTAGTCGTTGGTGGGGGAGTTGTAGTCGGGGTTGTCGTTGTAGTTGTTTGTGTTGTTGTCGTAGTAGGGGCGCTGGTTGTAGTCGTAGGAGGAGATGTGGTAGGAGGAGGTGTCGTAGGGGGTACAGTTGGTGGCACAGTAGTTGGGGGCATTGTAGAAGGTACAGTCGTAGGTGGCTCGGTGGGTGGCGAAGTAGGTGGAATAGTCGTCGGTGGAACGGTGGGTGGCGAAGTAGGAGGAATAGTCGTCGGTGGGACGGTGGGTGGCGAAGTAGGTGGAATAGTCGTCGGTGGGACGGTGGGTGGCGAAGTAGGTGGAATAGTCGTCGGCGGGACGGTGGGTGGTGAAGTAGGTGGAATAGTCGTCGGTGGATTTGTTGGTGGTTGGGTAGGTGGAATAGTTGTCGGGGGCAGCGTTGGTGGCATAGTTGTAGGTGGCATGGTCGGTGGCATAGTGGTAGGTGGCATGGTCGGTGGCATAGTTGTTGGTGGCTTTGTGGGTGGCAGCGTCGTAGGTGGCATCGTTGTCGGCGGCATCGTCGGTGGAGCGGTGATCGGAGGCAAAACGATCGGAGGAGGAACGGTAATAGAGCTCGTACTATTTACAATTATTATGTTGCATCCAGCACAATTGTTACAAATCGGGTAACATGGATAAGTCGAAGGAAGCCAAGGATATGGGTACTGAGTGGAATAAGGGGGAAAGGCAATCTGACCGACCACCTGAAATAAGAAAAGAGATTATATAAAATAAAGAATAATTATCATATTGTCTTTGCTATTTCATGCCAATCCACAACAAATCTTTCATCCAATCGTTAAGATTATCGAATTTTAGTCTATAGTCTGACTTTTTTATAGTATTATAAACTTGTAGGTTCTAATTTTTAGCAGGAATTAATCAAAATGTACCCACCGAAGTGAATGTATTTACTAGCGGAAATTATGTGTACGCCTAAAGTAGATCTTATATTAGTAGTGCATGTGAGTATGACGATGTCAACCTCGACCGTTCTTATTTTGTAGTGCGGAGTGGAACGAAAGTCCCCACCGAAGTGAATCTATTTATTAGAGAGAATGGAGTATATGACAAGACTAAATTGTATATGAGTGAAGTATTTATCGGCCGTCATCGAAATATGCAATACCTGGATGGATCTATGTTTAGTACAATTAAAAAAGAAGTACAAAATGAAGAATAATTATCATATTCCCTTTACCATTTCATGCCACCTAAAAAAAATAGTTTATGCAATCGTTAATAGTCCTATTAAAGATTATCGACTTTTATCTAGTGTGTGTAACTCGACGGTTCTTATTTTTAGTAGGAGGTAAATACTAGTGTAATTAAGGTGTTCACCGAAGTGAATATATTTATTAGCGAGATTGGATAAAAGTCTAAAGTAGATTGAATATAGTATGTATGAATGATATCAGGCCATGATCGAAATATGCAGTACCTCGACGGTCCATATTTTTACTAGGGAGTAAATGCTAGAATTTTACCGAAGTAAATACATTTATTAGCAATAAATATCTAAAGCAAATTGAATATTCGTAATGTAGACAGACTTTTTTAAACTAATAAATCTAGTATTTTAAAAACTTTTAACAAGTTTCGGTTCACTTGTTAACTGGAATATAACTAATAACCTTTCAATAAAAAGGTCGCAAAAATAGTAATTTGTCAAGATTGATCTGACTTTTTCGGCCAATTACAAACTGGCAAAACGGAAAACGCCACATCCGCATTTTTGTTGCAATTTGTATTCAAAATTGGTCAAAGGATGTAATGTGTCATAATTGCAACCAGAGCTGAAAGCTAAAAGGTATTCAATGGGAAAGGTGAAAGCTTTTTTTTTCAACAAAACAAAGGGAATTACTTGCTAAACACTTGCGATAGCGCCCATTTCAAATTCACCTGTAAGCTAAGTTTCGTGAAACGCGAAAATTATTCGTCTAGTGTAATACGGCTAATTTTGTAATTTTTCACAGAAAAAATCAAATGGACAATTCCACCTGTTAATGTACTGTTATGTAACCAATGCAAGCGGTGAATATCTTTTATTTAACCAATTTACAATTTGAATTTTAGTTTTCTGTCCGCCTATCCTCGCCGGATCGGTCAGTGCTCGTAAAGCAAAATAGTTCTCTAACGTATAAGCCACTGTTATTGGGTTGTCCGGAAAATAATGCAGGATTTTGGTATTAAACAAAAAAAAAGAAACTAGTTACTTTAAAGCAATGTTCTTTAATCAAAATAATTTCCCATACTCTCAATACATTTCTCCCAACGTGTTGGTAACTTATTAATTCCGTCTGAGTAGAATTCAGAATTTTTAGAATTGATAAAGTCAATAAATGCATTTTCCAGTTCCGTTTGATTTTTGAATATTATGTGTTGTAAGTAGTGGTCCAGGTGTCTAAAAAAATGGTAGTCAGTAGGCGAGAGGTCCGGAGAGTAGGGTGGGTGAGGCAGAGTTTCATAGCCAAGCTCCAATAATTTTTGTGACGTTACACGTGACACATGTGGTCGAGCGTTGTCATGCAACAAAATGGGCCCTTTCCGACTGACCAAAGAGGGCTTCATTACTGCCAATTTCTGATGCATGGTATTAATTTGATTACAGTATGATTCAGCATTGATGGTTTCGCCAGGATTTAAGAAGCTGTAGTGTATTAAACCAAATGAAGCGAGTTTTTTCACTTTTCCAATCGCCTTGAGGTGGTCAGCGACGGTCGTTTTACTGACTTTTAGTTGCTCTGCAAGTTCTCGAACAGTTGTTTTGGGGTTTTCTTCCACCACTGATCGCAGAACATCATCATTAAGAGAGGAAGGCCTTCCACGACCTTCTTCATCTTCAAGGCTGAAATCTCCCTCCCGAAATTTTTTAAACCACCTTTGCACAGTGCACTCATTAACACAACCCTCGCCCCAGACTTGGTTAATGTTTCTAGCCGTTTGGGCTCCGCTTCGGCCGAGTTTAAACTCGTAAAAGAAAATCGTACGAAATTCTCGCTTTGACATTATAAGGATGACTGAATTATTTCCAATTAGCGGAATGCTACAGAGGTAAACAAACAATATCATTTGGAAGAGGATTAATAAGTGTTGACATTCATACAAATGAGTAATCCTGTAAACGTAAACAGAATATTTTATATAGATTTTTTTTAATGAAAACTTAAAATCCTGCATTATTTTCCGGACAACCCAATACATGTAAAACGAAAGCAAGTGATGTTACAATGGCAATAAATTAGATCAATCAATATTCGAGAATAATATTTTTGTCTGTATATCGTATAAAAACTCGTCATTTTCACATTGAATTGGTATAAAAAAAATAGAAATGTAATTCTCCATTTTCTTTCTCTCTCTCTCTCTCTCTCTCTCTCTCTCTCTCTCTCT
>CM077101.1:18741663-18803526 GCA_039619505.1 Cimex hemipterus
CCCTCCCTCCCTCCCGAGATTTTTTAAATATGAAATATGAAAGTTTGAAATAATAATAAAGGCACTTTTTTTCTCTGCTCCTAGAGCCCTTTGGCAATTACGATCGGCAACATTCCCAATGTTTTTTGACCTAGAATCGCCAAAAAAAGTTTGATTAAAAACGGTGCTTCCACGTCCCTAGCCTCCCCCCAGTGAAAAGGGAAACGAAAAACGATTTCCATGGAATAAAAAAACTCAATTCATATAGCCTACATATATTTAGATTGTGCTTTAAAAAAAGTCCTATGTCAATATTGATTTTTTTCTTCTTTTTTTTAACGTACCTATTAAAACGTGTTGGCCGAATGTAGGTTTAAAAGATATTGATTATATTTAACAAAAAATTTATAATAAACAAATCAAGAAAAACAGTGAACTTTTACTTTATGTTTTATAAATTTCGGAAGGGGTGGCCGCAACGGTTCAGGCGGTGAAACGGCGCTTAACGCTTTGTTGCGGGTAAAGGTCCCGGGTTCGAATGCAGGGCCGCTGGATTATCTGCATTCGAACCCGGCATACTTACAAATGGGCTTTAAAAAAACAAAAAACCGGCACCCCGAGGATCGATATAACTTCTGCTGTTGCAAACCCTCGTAAAAAATATAACAATAAAAAAATATAAAAAAATAAATTCGGGATCACTTCTTAGAAAAAGAATTCCAAATATTAAGTTGGTTTGAAAAATTCCGACAAAAAGGTGCTATATTTTTCTCTGGAGAATTAAATAGTGCTTTTAAATATCTTCCTAAGTGCTTACTTTGCATTTTAGACAAAATTGGTCTCGCCTCATTAAAAAAAAAAGTTTGATTCAATGTTTATGTCTTAAACACAATGCTTAAATTGACGTAGCGCGGTTATTTTTCCGGTAAATCAAACACACAGCACTCACGAGGCCATTTGAAAACTGTCAGGGGCAAATTAAAAAGGCGCATTGATGAATCTCACCACTTCACTTTGCAAGAAAGCTAAGACGAGAAGAAGAAGAGCAAGCATTCTTTTCAGTCCCATTCCATTAGGCAAAGTGAGCCAATGTCCGGTACGATTGCGGCGACAACCTTCTGTTTGACTGGGAGAAATAAAAAATATCGCTGACATAATATAACAGGAAATAAACAGAAAGCGTTTCCGATGTACTTCATACGAGATGAGTTCAATGTCAAAAGTAATAAAATCGTAACAACTGATGACTAACCGTCATTTATAATCAAATAGGGTCATTACCGGAGGCGAATAAATAATATTTTACCACCTACGACTTTTTCTGACGTTGAAAATGATTTTATGTGTAATTTGGCGTGTCAGACGCATTTCGGCATCTCAGTTTGTTTGTGAGATTCTGTTAAGTCTGTTTTATGAGATCTTCGGAGATGGGGTTCATGTACAAAATAGCTTTTTCCGTCATATTAACTTTTTTACGTTGAATTAACCCTTTTTCACTTCAAATTAGCACTTCTTTCTTTTTTTATGAACCCTTTTTAATTTCAGATTAACCTATTTTTATTGACACTTTCTTTTCAAATGAATTCGTGTTTTTACTTCTCATTAACTCTTTTTAATTGGAAACTGACTCTTCTCTTGTTTTGTAACTTCAATTAAAACTTTTAACTTCAATTTAACGCTTTTTAATTTTAAATTAACTCTTATTAACATCAAATGAAACGTTTTAATTTGAAATTAACCATAAATTATCGTTTTTTAATTTTAAATTAACCTTTTTAACTTCACATTAAACCTTTTTACTTTCAAATTAACCATTATTAACATCTCACTGGCACTCTCAACTCGACACGCAAGAATAGCACAATTACACAGAAGACAAGCACTTTGAGTGAGTGGAAATATTTTGATTGAATATAAAAAATATATCTTGCATTGTATAAATTCAATTTTTTCCACGTCCTACATGTATTTGTTAAATGCAAACAATGCCCTGAAGATGAACGCAACAAAGGTCGAAACGTGGCACGAAGAGGAAAATGTTTTTCTGAAAGCTACATCTTACCAGACCGCCACCTCAGGATTTCTAAATAATTATTGATTAACCGTCACCAGCCACCACACACACACACACCTTTAGCATCAAATTTGATATTAACCATTTGTAATCTCAAATTAACCTTTTTCAATTTCAAATTAAGTCTTTCTTTAAAACAAAAATCTTGGGAAATAATATGTATTATAAGCATGTAAAATAAAATTCCTGTACATTTGAGAATTTTTTTCCATATCGACCTGTAATAGACAAATTATTTTATAATTGAAAATAATTCGCAAATTCAGAGGAATGTTAGATTACACGCTTATGTCATATCATGTAAGTTTCTTTAATGCTTTAAAAAATATTTAATTTAAATTAAAAATGTTAATCCGTCAAATTACCCCTTTTTAACCTCAAATTAACAAATTAACCGTTTTAAACGACAAATTAGGACAACCTTTTTTTTATGATCTTCTAGGAGTCCGATTATTTAATATTTAAAAAAAACTGATGTAATACAGGAATCTTACTTTATAATTTCATTTCATACCATCATCATTTGAAATTATAAAGAGTTAATTTGAAATTAAAAAGGTATTCAACCACATTAATCTTTATAACTTCAAAATTAACATATTTAACAATTAACTCTTTTTTATTATTTCCCGTTTTTATGAATTTCTTCTCAACCGTCAAAAATCGAAAATAGTAATAAACAGATAACTAATTAATTAATTAGTTTTTATAATTAAAATTAAACATTTTTAAGTTAAAATTAATCCTTTTTTAACATTCAAATTAACCATGTCAAATTTCCAACTAACTCTTTTTTTACTTCACGCTAATGACTTTAATATTGATAATATTAATATGCAGTTAAAAAGTATTAATTTGAAATATAAAGGTTATTTGAAATTAAAAACGTTAATTTGAAATTAATAAAATCTTAATTTACAGTTTAAAAGTTTAAATTTACAATTAAAAAAAGTTAATTCAAAAATTAAAAAAGGTTAATTTGTAGTTAAAAAGGGTTAATTTGAAGTTTAAAAAGTTTATTGGAATTAAAATGGGAATTTCAAGTAAAAATGGTTAATTTAAAATTAAAAAGGTTAATTTGAAGTAGAAAAGGTTTGAAGATAAACACATTAATTTGAATTTAGAAAAAGTTAATTTGAAGATAGAAAAGGTTTCAATTGAAATTAAAAATGGTTTCATTTGAAAGTTAAAGGGGTTAATTTGATTAAAAGGGGTTCATTTGATGCTAAAAAGGGTTAATTTAGAATTCAAAATAAGTTAATTTACAGTTAAAAATGGTTACGTTGATGTTAAAAGAGGTTAATTAGCAATTCAAAATAGTTAATTTGGCCAAAAAAGCTATTTAAACAACAATACCCATGGTTCCTCCAAAAAAACAATTCTTATATCAGAAGGTGGCACTCCTACACACTCTGGAGATAAATAACGACACACTTCGATTGTACGGGACAAACTGGACAACCTTCCTTATCACGCCAGATGCATACACAGTCTTTGGGCTCAAAGCATGTGTCCTCATGTCAACCACGTAAGACCAATTCTAAGTCTATTTAGTTAGCCACCCAGAGGGCCTCTTGGCACGCAGGAGCTTCTCACATTCGGTCCAGTAAGACACACTGAAGGTGGCGAAATGTCAACATGCTCCGGATCAAAATGATCGGTAATGAACAAATTACAAATAAAATAAGTATGTGTCAGATTAATAAACAAGTTTCTATTAAAACTTATATCAAAATTCTAGTTCAATAATAAAGTTTTGACTGAATTTTTGTAACAATCGATTTATTAATATGAGGGGATTATTTGAATTGGACAAATAATTAATTTACTTGAAAGAATTTTTATTGAATTGAATTTTTACAGTTTTAGGCAATGAACAATTATCACAATATAAAATATATTAAAATCTAAGTTATTCAACTAAACTAATAAATAATTTATTGTTCAATATTATTGTCAACAAAGCTTTTTTTTATATATATTTATATTATTACCAGTTTTAATTAGTTTTATTGTCCTGTTTAACATTAACATATAAATTAATTTAACAAAAAGTTTGAATAAATACTGATAAATCAAATAATACAATTAGTTAAATATATATTTATATTGGACAATGACTAACGTATAAAATAAATAAGTTTTAAGTAGCAAGGTCCATAAATGTTGTGTAAAGAAGTTTTCACAATTCCCCAGTGTGAACAAAAGCATGAAAAGAGATCAGTTGGAACATCAATGGCTGTAACATATTTTTTGTTATGAAAATATCCTGTGTGAATACATAATATGGTAGAGATCAGTTGGAAATATATCGACAACTGTAACGTTTAATAAAAATAAAAACTTCACCTCAGAAAAAATAATGTCTCAAAATATTTTAAATACTATTGCCCAATAAACCTATTAAGTACAATAATTAATCTATATCTCGTATTACATTACGAAAATTAAGTAGATACTTTGTGATCTGACAACAGGTGTACAACCACAATAAACATGTTTTTACTTTATCAACAGAAAATATGATAAATAATCTATGTTATTGTCAGACCTCTTATTTTATTGTCTTTGGACACATTGCACATAGTAATAATAATATAATTTGTATATAAAAATGACTGATTTTGCTATATCTACCAACATTTTAAATTCAAATTTTCATTTGAAAAATATAATTTGTCACATTATATTGTTTGGGGTAAATTTCGAGAAACGTTAACTGGTACCGACCAGGGAAAACGATCTCTCTAATTTACGCCTTTATGGTTAATAATATATATAAAACTTATGAGCTTTGGTAGACTAGGATTACAACAAAATTAGTTTTGTGATATGAGTAGATTCGAGCATTGTAACGGGATGTTATCAATCACAAAACTACAGAAAACAGAAACAAAATGTCGGCCGAATAATTTCCTGCTCACAAAACCTATAAGTACATTTCTTTATACAAAATATGTTTCAAGACGATTTAACAAATTATTCTAGGTTATATAAATAATTATACTTACATCAATTATTGTCTTAAAATTCATTTTATCGTACAACCCCAAATTTGCCTAATGACAACTAAGGAAATATATATATCTCCACACCAATGAAAAAATAACACAATAATAATAATAATACAACTTTCATTCTAGAATTTAAAACAAATGTAATAAATTAGTGCATTGTAAGAGATATTTTGATGAATCGTAAATTTTTATTTTTACAAGAAATAAATACACATATTACCTGTATTTGCAAAATTTTTGTTTCGAGTGCCAATCTTAAAATAAAACTTTGCAAAATATAAAAGACCCTGTAAAACCTCTAACTTTTGTTTATGAACAGTAAAGAATAATTGATTGTACCCTGTTCATATAAAACAAACCTAATTTCAAGGTTGAAAGGAGTGGTGAAAAATTAAAAATATATATTAACATAATTTTAAATAGAGGTAATTCTGGTAAAAGTACTATTCAAATTAAATTGTATAAATAAAACATTAAGAAGAAGGTATAATAAAAACACTTATGTTCAACTTGTAAAAGGTTTTGCACCATGTAAAGCTCTCTCTCTTTCTCTCTCTTGAGTTAACATTGATTAAAGGATGTATTGCAGCAATGGACAAAAACATAGCCCTTACAAATAACATTAAAAAAATTCAACTTTTTACTACTATTGTTTTGTACTTACCATATTCTACAAATTATCAAATTAAAACTTAATCAAAATCAAATAATACTAGTGCAAAATAACTATTTGGAAAAGAAAATTTTTAAAGATAAATATCCAATGCTACACCAAAATACATAAATATAAATTAAATGTTCTAACACTTATCAACTAAAACAAACAAAAAACGATCCTCTTTAAGCGGACAAAATCAACTTCGATTTGGTAGAATATTCAACAAATTTATCGTTTAATAAATTGAACTGTAGCAGCATTTATCTGCAAAATATTCAACTAAAAACAGAATATAAAATGAATAATTATCACATTTGGATATTTAAATGGGTACTTTTTTTATTATGTTAAAAACATGTTAAGATGATAAAAGCTAAAAACGTCACAAATAGATTAAATATCACCCACAACATCCTTCAATAACTTTGAATTTAAAAAAAAAATTCTCTCTTAATTTTTCACTTCGATTTATTGCACATACATAACTCACTCCTATAAAGAACATAATAAAATATTTTATTTAAACCCAAATGGAAGCAAAACCAATAAAAACAAAAAATTAAGGGAAAAATAGTTACTTGCTTAAGTACAATATAAATAAGGCTGACAACTGTTTGAAAATATCATCACCAAAATGATATGCCAGCCAAATTTAATTATTTTGTTCGTTCACAAAATCAATGCTTTCCATTTTAAGAATAAATGGAATAATGTTATCTATATCACATTGATCGCCAAGGCCTGGGAAAAATATCTGTTCCATGATATGCCGGTTCAATGCTCTTAATGGAGGCAAACGGAGAAGTAATCTTGCAAATCTGTTAGAATTGACATCGCCTATTTGTTCTCTGAGCTCTTGAAAAGCTTTCTCTTGTAATTCTGACAACTGACGCCTTATGTGTAAACTGGGGTTGTCTGTAATTTAAAAAACAAACAATTGCATTGGAATAGTTTATTTGTATTTTTTCCTCCCTACTAATTAGTTGGGGTTAGGAAAGGGTTAGGCTATTTTGTATCAGGTAGGGTTAGATTAGATTAGCATTATAAAAAAATATTAGTGTTTATTAGAAAAGTTGATTATGAATATTTAGGTCATATCCATGATTCATATATCAAAACAATTGATTAGAATAGTTTATTTGTATTTCTTCCTCAAGTAAGTTTCAAATATGGGTCATTAAACTCAAACTCAATTTTGGATGTAAGCAACAAATTCCAATTTTAACAACAACAAAACTAACAATATGCACATTTGCATTGGCACATTAAATTATTAACCTTTTTTTGGTGATTCTTCAAGGTCAAAAAATATAAGACTTTCTTGTCAATGAGAAAAATGTGATTCAAATTTTCCAATTATTATTTATTTTCCTTTGTGGTGGCCAAAATGGAAGGTGTAATTATTAGTTTAAATGACCTTTTATCACTTACTGTGCTTTTTTTTACTATAAATTAACATAAACAAAAAATATATAACCTTTTTAAATACTTTAGGGAAGGTTGGGTTAGGGACGCATTAGGTTAGGTTGGGTTGTATTAGGATGAATTAGAGTTAGTATGGGTTAGTGTTAGGTTAAATTATATTAGGCATTGTTAGATTAGGTTATATTAGGTAGGGTTAGGGTTGGGCTAGGCTGTAGTGAATCAGTTTAGGTTAGGTTGTATTAGGAGAGTTTAGAGTAAGATTAAGTTGTATTCAGTAGGCTTCAGGTAGGTTATATTGTATTAAGTAAGATTGGTGTAGATTATGTTGTATTATGTAAGGTTTGAGTAGGTAAAGTTTATTAGATATGGTTCGAGTTAGGTTAGGTTGTATTAAGTAGGGTTAGGATTAGAGTTATGTAGTATAAGGTCGGGTTTGAGTTAGGTTTGGTTAGAATTAGAGATGAGTTAGATCATATATCCATGATTCAATGTTTTCTCATGAAGTGGAAAAAATATTCTTGTGCAAAATGTCTCCCCCCTCCCAAGGCAACTTATTACATCTTAAAATACAAATTATGTAAAATGTGTTGGAGACTACCAAACTACAAATAATTGTAGTAATTTGATCATCCCACAGTCTCACGATTAAGACAAGCATGAAAACGAAGCCTTCATGAGCCATTAACAACCACAAATATTAACAATAATTATGTAACGCTTGTTTTTACCTGGGCTGAATAGAGCAATTAATTTCAAATAGGCATATTCGTGATCATCCACATTTAAAGCAACCATAGAGCCAACAAAATCTTGAAGTGAAAATATATGTTCGGTAACCTGAAAAACAAGCACTAAATTAATAAAAAAATTTGAAAAATTACATTATTTTGATTGATCTCTTCATCAAAGATATTACATATATTAGATATTCATGGTTTAATAGTTGTAAATTGATCTCAAAAAATGGTAACAAAAATAATTTGTTGAAAAAATTGTATACTACATACTTCAGTAATTATAATTTAAAATTAATATGCATACATACATAGATAGATGGTTTATTAATTAATACTCACTGCCTTTACTTTGGAAGAAGAAATTTTCTGTTGTGCTACAGAACTTTGGAGATGATTGATGATGGATAAAATAATCGTAGGAAGAGCTAAGACTTGGGCACACTGAGAGAGCCCCAATGTAAAAAGTTCACTCCAGCACCCTTTGATGAGTGATACTTGCGTATCCATGCTGTAATCAGTAATTTATTATTATATTAAATTATTATTTAAAATAAAAGAGGTTTAATCATTTAAATAAAATAGCATACTTCAAGATCTGGAATGCGGGTACATTTCGCACCCAATGCACTGAGAGAAAAAGTAGTCTTGATGCACTTTCGTAAATGTAATGTACATCAGTGTAAGCGGGCATTGGCGATGGGCTTTGAATTTGGAAAATGAATGCGTTATCATCTAGTAGCCGTCCATCAAATTGTAAATTTTCCATTTCTTCATCGTCAGAGTTCCCAAAGTTGCCGTTCATGCCCTATTTACAAAAATTAAAATTAATAAAAATATAAATAAATAGAACCATATCGATCTACAGTAACGAATACAAACCAATTTAGTAGCTATTTCCATTGCTGAGTTTATCATCGACTTGCTATCTTGTCCAGGTCCTATTGATTCAATCAAATCACTATCAGAAGACTCATCATAGTTACTATAGTCGTAATTTCCAATAATGTTTGATGATTCCTGTTTAATATACCCATCTGGAAAAGAATTTCAGATATGGCATTTTATCACATTGTATATAAAGATACATAATACATACATATATTTGTTTATACATACCTGAATATAAATTGTATGGTAAAGAATTGTAAACTCCATAATTTGATTGACCGATATTGGAAGGCTGTGTTAAAGATTTCTTTAATAAGTGTATTTCTTGTTTCATAGTACAATGTTATTAATTATCTTATTTTACTTACATAAAATGGGCTGCTATGGTTGGGGAATTCTTTCTTCACAGAAATGGGCTTCCTTTCATGTTGAACAGCTGAAAACGATGAAATTATATTATCATAGATGATTATTCGAGTTTATTTAAAACAGCTGTCAATCTTACAATCACTTCGCATTCCCATAGTGAGGCATTTTTGAAGTCGGCAGTATTGGCATCGATTTCTATGATGTTTTGTTACTTCACACTGCTGGTTGCCCCTGCATTGATAGCCTAATCTTTTCCGTATGCTTCTTTTGAAGAACCCTTTACACCCTTCACAACTTATTGCACCATAATGTCTCCCTAAAAATTAACAATAAAGGCTCTCGCATTATTTATATTTATATGTTGTTCCACTGGTGTTACAGTCATATTTAAATACACACCAGAAGCTCTGTCACCACACACGACGCAAATCTCCACTCCTAGGCAGAGCGAGTGAATTTTATCAGAATTTGCATTCATGATCCCACTGGACTCAGCATGTTTTTCCATATTCATACGTAATCCCGATAGACTAGTCCTTTCTAAAAACCAAATGCATACAATCATGTATTATTATGTTAAGCAATTAAAAATAATAATAAATAAAAATAAAATTATTACATTTTCCATCAAAAGTATTACAATATGTACTTAAGATAATTGACATCATAGGGAGAAATGAAGTAATGTTAATTTGCATTCAACCAAAATTTTTGTTTGACTTCGTGTTCTTTAATGAGAAATTTATCGTACTCATAATTTATCATAATGCTTATCTAAATTGTTTTGTACTTAAAAATTTGCCATAAAATCTTGGAGCAAGCATACAATCATGATTTTAATCTCTCAGGTCTATGCATTTTATAACAAAAAATTATAAAAATTAAAATATCAGTTTTGCACTTTTAATAGGGGTGGGCTCTGCAAGTTGGTCTTGTCCTCGGATGGGGAGGGGGGATTAAACTTCTGGGTATAATTGCATGATGGATGTGGTCTACAGAGGGAACACATCTATCAGGCACCTTGAAAGAAGGATAAAGGCAGAATAGCTAAAGGTCTGGTTGTCCGCCTGTTGACTTCGATTAATGGTATTGTTTATTATTAAGATTTTATGACTATTTTATGACTAATAAACATGAAAGATTCTTTTTCAGTTTTTAAAATCAGAGAAAACAGGAAGCATTCTCGGTGTAATTTAGGGGTTTATGAAGATTGTTATCAGTTTGAGGCAATCTGCTCAGTTTTACGTAAATTTAAAGAGAATATTTCTACAAAATATATTTTAGATTCATTGGTATAGTTTTCAACTTATCATTTTAACCATTTGCTACTTATTACAGTAATTTCAATTAATTAATTTTGGCTGTAATTAATTACTTAAAACGAGCATGATAATCACCTTCTACTACGGTGTATCCGGCTGCCTCTTTGTGCAAAGTTAATCACTTAAAGGATACAGACATCTAAGCCATTATTTCAGAAATTTATGCCAATTATGAACTAAACTCACCAATTCTCTCTCTCATACCTAAACTGTAACATATAAAGCGTATTTATGTCGTTTTTTTTAAGCATTAAAACTGCTTACATACAATAAAGACATACTTTCATTCCTATTTTCACACTACTCCAGTGGTGGCATTGGGCCACTCTACAATCTTCCCCTTGTCACTAAGTATGTAACAGAAAAAAGGCTGTATTTTACAACCTTAATAATTCACCATCAAACCTCTCTCACACTTATTCAGCTGGAAGATTGGGTTTGATCTTGAATGGCACCAAGACAATGTACATGCATTCCACAAGAGGTCAAGAGCAAGTCAATTCTGCTTCTATTGCACTGAATGGCAAGGCTTATGAATGCTGTAAGATCATTAAATATCTGAGATCCCTGCTTTCCAAGGATAACAGTATGAAAGAAGAAATCTGGGCGAGAGTTGGCAAAGGAAACAGGTGCTAATTTTCTCTTGGCAAAGTTCTTCAGATCCCAATCTATCATTCGCAATTTGAAATTGAGAGTCTATTGACTGTTAGGGAAGCCAGCGGTACTTTACGGCTCTAAACGTGGACCAAGATGTGCATGGATGAAGATTTTTTGAAACCTTTGGAAAGAAAAGTGCTCTGGAAGATTTTTAGTGCAGTTTGAATGGATGGTCATGGACAACCAGGGGGTTGAAAGTTTTCAACCAGAAACCAAATATTGTGGATGAAATAAAAGCGAACCTCAGGTGGGTTGGCCAGTAGAAAGGATACCCAGAGGACAGGACTATAAATGCATGTAAACAGCAAGCATATTTCAGACAACAAAAGACAACCAACCACTTTGTTGGTCATGATTTGCCCAGAGTGTATGGAAGGTGAAATCAGAGCCAACGTAACGGTTGGCTGTGGTCAAGGTTTGGATTTCTGGTGGTAACTTTAAAAGTGTTTAATTGTTGACTGTAATTTCACATGGCCGGATCCCTTGGCCCCAACCTATTGGTTTGATAAGGATAAGCCAAGCATGGACAAAGTGTAGACGACAAAAGTTCAGGCTGATATTGTTTTTCTTTCATTGGTGAAAATTTGCTCAGTGTATACACACCTTGAAGACAGTTTACTCAGGTAAGCCTGGTGGTAGACGGCGGTGAGGAGGGAATGGAAAATTGGACAACAAGGACGACATCAGAAAAATGCAGATCAGATGACGGAGGAGAGGTAAAGAGAACATATTAGACTAGGCCAGCATTTTGAGAAGGCCAGGGGTTTCCAAGGGCTGTAGTAAAAGAGGAGTAGTAGTATTAAATAAGTGAGGTTTGGTTTTAGAAACTGAGTTTGGGGACTGAATTTATACAGCTGTTGATAGCCCTGGAGCCCTACCTAAGAGGCTAGACAATTGAAACATGGATACCAACAACCTGAGGTGAGTAATTTTTAAGTCTGCCGGTAATTTATTGTAAATTACAAAAGGTGGAATTGTCAATAGATTGCGAAATGTATTAAGCTCATCTGTACATGCATGTGCAGATTTGTCCATATAAAAAACAGTAATTATTAACACCTACTGAAATGCCATGTTTGACAGGAATGTCAATGATTGCACATTAATAAGCCGGTGTATAAAAATTACGCACTGGCATGATACCACCTGCTACATTGATTCCAACCTGTTGAATGTTGATATAGATTAATTCATATTTGCTTAGTGGGGACCCATCAATTATCTCAACCCAATCATTAATCAATTATCTCAACAAAAAAACCTCAGATAAAGAATAATTAATTGGAATATAAATTAATGTTGTGCGATAAATTGCGAGTAATTGAACAATAACAGACGATTATTTGATATTTTTAATAAATCATTCGCAAATGGTTTGAAAAATATGAAAAACCATAAAACATATGCTTAATTTTATTTGTCAAATACGGATTATAAGAAGAGAAGGGGGCGGATTAAAATCGAAAAAAACAAAAGAGAAGGACTGCCAAAACCTTTAAATACCTTTACTAATGAATAATAATTAAGTAAAATACGATAAATTTTGCCTAATTTAGAAACAGATGTTGGGTGACAAGTGAGGGCAGAATAACTGGTTTTGCCATGGAAAGTCCCCCGGGACTTGACAAATTTGTCAAGTAGGCGGGTTGGAAATGGATAAACTGAGAAATCTTCTCAAAAATTGAAATTGTCCTTTATTTAAAGTAACTTTTTTTCTACTCACGTGAGGTCGAAATTCAAGCGAGGCGAATTTCCTTCAGGTTTACGCATCGAGTCCGCCTGTCCATTGTCGCGGGTCCGGATCCAGCCGTCCTCGCCCGCAGTTCCACTTTCCGAAATTAAAAAGAAAATCGAAAACTTTTCGTGAAAAAAAAACTTAAAAACAAACCCGAACCAAAATCTTACGGTAAACGAATTGAAAAAGAAAACAAGAAGAGAGAGGAACTGTGGAGAAACGGAGGTTCTAAACCTGTTTTCCGGCCCATTAGGGCTGCCAACCTTCAACGAAAGTCTCGATCGGTGTCCATTTTTAAATTTAAATTTAAATTCCAAAAATCAACCACTTTAAAAAAATTTTAAAACTCAATAAAATAAAAATTAAACAAAAGTGTATCCCTTATTCTTTCTTCTTTTCCAAATATAACCATACCTTCCTGACAGTTGCCCCTCCACATCCAGCCCTGAATTTGCTTAACAATAAAAAGTAATCAAGCAAAAAAACTGTATTAAAATAAATTAAAAAATAAACAGAACGCCGAAATAACAACAACCATTAAATGACAAAAATGCACTATTTTCGTTATTTTAAAAATTACCATAACTCTTTGCAAAAATCTTCAATCTAAGTAATAATAAGAAAGTGTAAGTGTTGGGTGCACCAGTCAGCCAGGCAATAAAGGCAACTACCTCATCGGTAGACATTGAGCCAAACAACAAAGTTACCCTTGATTACCAGAGCATAAAGGAAAAGAGAACAACGAGAAAGGAATGTTCAGTCAATAACCCTGAACAATTTTGCAGCATACCAAATTTCTGAAAAAGTAAATCTATCAAAAACAATGAAAAACTCCAGAGACAGAGACATGCAAAAAATTTCAACAATTGACTACGGCATACACTAACATCAGGACTTCTAAATCTTGGGTGTGTTAGAGCTAAAATAATATTTGGACTACTAACTGGACACTGCAGACTCCAGAGATATATAGAAATCAGAATGGCAAGAACAAAATATGCAGTTATTGCCAGGAAGAAAAAGAAACAGAGAAACATGGACATTGTGTGAAGAAAGGAGTAATTGAAAAAGCTTTAAAATCTGGTAGAAGTAAGAACTGCAACTTTCAAAACTACCTCAAATCTATTAAAAATTGTTGCCATCATGATTAAAGTAATGTGGCAGTGTTTTGGTGGGCTGGGTTGGCAAAGAAACTCTTATTTATCAAGAGCACGGTCGATAGATCGATAGGATAGGCCATGCAAGGTTGATGCACTTACTTTTGGGACAAAAAAAATTTGGGTTTGCCATGCAGAAAAAATGGTGTTCGATGAAACCTACTTAATTGATTACCACTCCTTGATTCTACATAGGAAGTGCTTAGTAATGCCACCCAGTAAGAGAATCCGAGTCCCCTGTTCAAAATCTGGGATTTTGCTTCTTTGTATATTGAGATGGAATGTATCTATTAGTGTGAATGTAAAGTGTAAGAGTGCCAGTTAACCCTTAAGATTAGTGAGTTAGAAAAAAGGAATATCCAGTATATCATCCTGAGTGAATGTTGCATAAATAGGAAAGAATGTATTAAAGAGTGTGAATGGGTTTCGATTTAGGAACTGATTACGAAAGAGAGGAAGATACACACCCCTAGAAGTAAAGCGCCTGATGTGGGACTTGGGACTGCTGGCCACTGAGCGGGTTGGTCGCAAGCTGCCTCAATGTTTTTCCCATTATATGACAGAAGTGACTTTCATAAAGAAAAAAAAAGTCTAACCTAACAGTCAAATATGTAAAATTTTATACCAAGACCACTGGGTTATTTAATGTTTTGAATTAATATCATCATTTTTTGTTCTTTCTATAACACAAGCTGTAACATAGATTTGGATTTTCAATTACATTCACAGCCAGAAAGTTAGCATAACAATTATCAAAAATAAAATCTAAAGCATACTAGAATATCCCTCTATTTTTTCAAAATTAGAATCATCAGCTAATTATAAAACGGTAACATCCCTGCAGACGTCATAAGTACACACTGGTAATTGGTACAATAATTAAAACTATAGGACCTATTATTGAACCCTGTGGAATACCAAACAACTTTAAAAACACACACACTCACAAAGGATATGGACCAGTACAGCAATTTAGCGCTTACTTAAAAAACTAGAATTGAAAAGATTTCCATTGGAGTCGGTAGTATCCTAGTTGCAGATGATGCAGATGTTGTCTGAAAAGATTTTAATTTTTGCACCAGTCGAAAGGAAACTTGGAAAATTCCGTGCGAAAGGTTCTACGAGAGATATCAAAAAGAGATTTTAGCAGCAGTTTGTATGACTGGCGAGGTTTGTTTTCTTTGAAGGTTTTGCAAGTTTTTCACTCTCGTTTGAAAAGCAATAAAACATTATATTGTCAGCACAGAGTATCTTTAGACGAACCTGTTCCAGTATATTAATAATCGTAAATACAGAAAAGAATGGGACTCAACACTGAATCCTGAGAGACACCGTTTTCCTGGATATACTCCTCTAATTAAATATTAAATATTGCTGTATTTAATGCAAAAGGTTCTAAGATTCATGAAATTGCAGATATGTAACTTGGAGAAGCTGGATACCTGCTAAAACTGGTTGATAAATTGGGTCAATATCTTGTTTCCTGCTATCTGCTAGCATTTATACATATGAATCAAAGATCTTTGTACAATGAATTTCAATCACAAGATTATAAACAAGTTAAGTAGTAGATAAACAAAATTTATAAAAGAACAAAACAGCAAAAAATATTAATAATAATAAACAATAAACTATATTTTTATAGTTTAGATACTACAACTACATTTATTTCAAACCAGTCTATAAAATTGTCTTTAATTTACATTTGAATGTATTAAAATTTAGATGGAAAATAATGAATATTTGGACATGTTTTTATTTTCATTCTCTCATTATTCTATTCATTGGTGAATAAAACATAATTTGTTTTACACTAAGCATAGATGAATGCCTGGTTGCCTGGTACATTTAACATTGAAAGTGATACATGAAATGAGGTCTGTACAATATAGCCGCCCATTGATTATATAGTAAAGAAATAATAGATTAAAGAAAGACGCCTCTGACAGATAATGCTGGAAAATTATAAATAAAAAGTGACAGTTCTGAGGATGTAATTAGTGGAAATCGAAAATGAAGGATTCTAATAAATTTATTTTTAATTTTATCTAAAAATTGAGAATAAGAAGAAAAGAGTGGATTCCATAAATACAAAAAAGAGTGACACTCAACACATCACCATTTATAAAACATTTATTAGACAATAAAGCATTATAGCATCAAGAAAGAGTATCTTTAGAAGAAATAGCTCCTGTTGGAGTACTTTAATAATGATAAATACAGAAATAACGGAACTTAACACATCACCCCGGGAGACACCATTTTCTTGGGTATAGTACTCTTCTGATTAAATATTGCCATATTTAATTCAAAAGGTTCAAAGATTTCCGAAATTACAGATATGCAACTTGGAGAAACTGGATACATGCTAAAACTGGTTAATAAATCGGGTCAATCTCTTACGTGGAGCTATCGTCAGATTATTCGATCAATCAATTTAGTCATGATTAATTCAATCATGATTGAACTTCAATCAAAATTTTTAATCGTGGTTGAATTAATTAGTTTTTGCCCATCTCTGGCTACAATGACTTTAACCTACCAAAATCCGACAGATTTCGGACAAAAATTTTAAGATGAGAGTCGTGCTCAAGGTCAACCTTCAAAAAGTGTTATCATAAACGAAAACCAAAGTTAAATAATTATTCTACAGGTCTATTTTATTACAATCAAGACCCCTAGATGGTGTATTTTCCAAATAATGTAGAAATCTCTCCTTTGAAGTGGAATAAATTTTAATTCAAAGAAATATTTTTTTCCATTGATCAGTTATGTAAACATATTTACTTTTCAAAGTGTAGCTTATTATTATGATTATTTTTTGGCTATTCATGATGATGCAGTTTTGCTTATAATTGGAAGATTGATTTTTGTTAAATAAGGTGTTGAAGGATTTTCATTTTGATAAAATAAAATTCTGTTAGAAAATTTTTTAAAAGTGATGAATTTGTGCGTTTTTTCATTGTTTGAACATGATTTATCGAAATTTAGTCATGACTAACTATATTGTGACTAATAATTAAATTAGTCATCTTCTTCCAATCATGACTAACGGTTTGAGTGATCAATCATTAATCATTCGACTTGACTAATTTTTATCGCACCTTATTAATGATCAACCCAGAAAAGCACTGGACTCAGCACTTCACCCTGAATGACACCATTTTCCTGGACATACTCCTCTAATTAAATATTGCCGTATTTAATCCGAAAGGTTCTAACATTCATGAAATTACAGCTATGTAACTTGGAGAATTGGCTAATATGATTAACATAAGGCCATAAGTTAGCTTTCTTTAAAGGAAAGTTATACAAAAAAAAAAAAAACTTGGAGAAGCTGGGAGCTGGCTGAAAACTCAGATTAATATCTTATTTGCATCTGTTTGTTGATTAGTTTTTAGCCTTTTACACGAATAACTTTCAGATGAAGCTGAAAATCTTTTATTTGTGCGTTGTTCAAAAGTGAACTCAATATTTGCGAAATCGGGTGAAATGTCAATTTGAGTTTCGAAAATTTCTGGTGAAAGGCGGGCTCAGCTTATCAATTCCCCCTCCGTCTCTACGATGATTTCCGTTGGAGTTGGTATGACTGGTGAGGTTTGTTTTCTCTGAGGGTTTTCGTATGTTTTTCACTCTTTTTCGAAGATCGGGTGAAAAAAGAATCCCGCATTGAAAACCGGGGCGTTCGAGGGGGGCCCGTCGCTTCATTTATGTTCAGTGCATCTTCAGAGGTCGTCTTCAAAGCCGTTCTCCACTTCGGCCCTTTCTAAAAATAAATAACGATTTTTGTTGGAAACCCTTTTCGCCGGCCGAGATGGAAGCCCTGATACCCGTGATCAACAAACTTCAAGACGTCTTCAACACAGTCGGAGCGGACGCGATTCAACTGCCGCAGATCACCGTCGTCGGGACGCAGGTGAGAAGGGAAAAAGAAGAAAATTTTCTCACCTCGGCCCGACGGTCTTTTGAATTTATCCGTTTTACAGAGTTCTGGGAAGAGCTCGGTGATCGAGAGCCTGGTCGGGAGGTCGTTCCTGCCGAGAGGTACCGGGATTGTCACCAGGACGCCGCTCATCCTACAGCTCAACTATTGCCCCAAAGATGACAAAGAGAAGAGGTCACACGAAGAAGGTACCTAAAAAATACATTTTCAACATTCTGCAGTTTTTTTCCCGCCTCCTTCAATCGTAACCGGGTTCTTTTTTCCCCCGAGTTGAGCCCCCTTATCAATCGCCGTGACGGGTGAAAAGCGGATCTTTCACCCGTATCTACATCCCCTATTGCATGACAGTTACAACAGAGACGAAGATAACACGATTAAACGCGAATTGAATTTCTTTCTTTTTCCGTTTGTCAAAACCTTTTAGTTAGTTTTTTGTAGTGACTGCCATCCGTCACCAAACCCAATCAAGTCAATAAGTTTGATTTTTGATAAGATCAATTGAGCCTAAGACTTTTTGTAACTGCGAGAATCGCGTACCCATGGGTCAGACTTGGTCTTTATCAGTCCTTGTAGCTAGACTTAGGCTTTTAAGCACTGTCACCTGGTCATGTTAGCCCTCAATTCATCATTCCCCTTCCAACACTGGCTTCTGTCTTGTTCTGGGTTGTGACACATTCAAATATTTAAGCTTCCTCATTTGTTAAGTAGATTTATACCAATAAATTTGTTGTACTTGTCAATTTGGAAATACACCTTCCTCATATTTCATTAGCATCATTGTGAGATTTGTGTGCCATCGGTCATCAAACCTGGTTGTCTTTCAAGTCAAGAATCTGATTATTGATTTATATATACTCACGTCTGCATGGACATTCGTTCATAATTGAACCTATGCCTTTTTACGACTTAGTTTTGTGGTGAGACCTTGATATCATCTGTTTCTTTGCTGTAATTTAAGCTCTAGAAGCTGTCAACAGGTCATTTCAGCCCCCTACCTACACTGACCCAGTGGTTGTTACATATTCAGATATTTAAGCTTAATTTTAAGTAGATTTGTATCAATAAATTTGTTGTACTTGTCAATTTGTAAGCATAACTTCCTTGTATTTCATCATCATCATCATCATTGCAATGTGTGTGTGTGCGCGCCATCGGTTGTCAAACCTGGCTAAGTCTATCAAGTTAAAAATCTGCTTACTGAGTTGTATCAGCTCAATTCAGCTATTGGGCATAGACACTTGTTCACAATCGAACCTAAACCTTCTTAAAACCTAGTTTTGTGTAATTTACAATAAAATCTGGCAGGCTGGGAGAAACTCCTATTTTATGTTTTGAAGGTCATTTCAGCCCTTAATGCTTCATTCCCCTTTGAACACTGATTCTTGTCTTGTACTGGGTTGTGACATATGCAGACATTTAAGTTTCCTCACTTTAAAACTAATTGTTAAGTTGTTTTACACCAATAAATTTGTTTCATTTCCCAATTTGGAAATACAGTGTCTTCATATTTCATCATCATCATGAGGTGTGTGGGCAGGCGCGCGTGCGTGTGAGTGTCTTCGGCCATCAAACCTGGTTAAGTCTGTCAAGACATGAATCTGGTTACTGATTTATGTACGCACAGTTTTGCATAGACACTTGCTCATAATTTAAATCTGCTTTTATGTAGTTTACAATTAATTACCGGCAGTTTGTGATAATTACCTAACTTAGGTATGCAAGGTCAGACCTTGATCGTGTAGTACCTGTGCTAAAGTTTAGACTCTAGGTACTGTCATCAAGTCTTTTCAGACCACAACGCAACCCCCCCCCTACACAGGGAGCTTTCTGTTACTAGTGGTATATTTACATATGTAAATTTCCTCACTTCAAAACCAATTTTTTAATTTATTTGTACTAATAAATTTGTTGTACTTTCCAGTTTGGAAATAAGGCTTCCTATTCCCATATCATCACTATCTTTTCTGAGCATTAGGCTTCCATTACTACCATTCCACAGTACAAGCCCCTTGTGGACACTATTATTTTAGTTGAACTTGTAATGTCTGGCTGTTTTCCTTGACATGTTTCAAGTATGTCACCAAAGTCCCAGAATGACCAACAAAAATATGCCTGTGGAGACGTGAGTGAAAAAAAAAATAGTTGCTTGATAAAATAAAAAAGCTACCAGTAGTTTCATTCGTAAGAAGTAAGGACAACAATAAATTTAAAAAAATTAACCCACATCTTGTGAACTCACACTGAACACCTCCATATCCATCCTGATCCCTCACTTTGGATCAATCTGGCTGAAGGACCGATGACAGTCCTGAATTCTGCGACATTTTTTATAATCCCTGGACGTTATCTAATGCAATCTTGGGTGCCAGGGCATAAAGGAATTCTGGATAAAAAATAAGCAGACAAACTGGCCAGAGGAAGATCTGCAAGTCCATATATAAGCTCTGAACCATGGCATAACAAGGTCAAATACAGAATTCTCTGTCTCAGAACGGGTCCACAAAAACAAAAATAGAAAATGAACTCCAGAAGTGCCAAACATAGTAAATCACGATTAAAGTACCCTCACCAAAGCTGAAAAATTAGTACAGTTAGACAGGTTAAAACTCAGGGTAATGATAAAACTATATAGGTAACTGGAATCTGAGGAAAAAACCTTTACCAAATAGTTATATTCAATATTGATTCTGTAGGGTAAGAAATGAGGAGGAATTATGAACCTAATGAAGTCTCTAAGGTACCAAGAAGACCCAGGAAAAAGAATTGAAGCAATCAGATGTGATAGCACTGTGCAAAACATTTCGTTTGAATTTTTTAGTCTAATAAAAGGGCCAAATGTTGAAAAACGTATGATTTGTCCTGTCATCAATCATTATTTATCATAATTTATCCTGAATTGAACTGGACTATGGGGGTGCAATTCAGTAGGTTAAAAGTTTTTTTATTAGTCATTCACGTTATCTTCAATTTCTATATAATATGGCCATTGATTGCCATATTACTCATTATAGCCTTTAAAAAAAATCAAACAGTTTTTTCTCCCATTGCTATTCATAACAATAATAAATGACTAATTAATCTAATATTTTATGCCTCCTTCATTCACTTTCATTTTTACTATTACAAGCTCATAATTCGTACTTTCGTTTTCAAATCTCTTTCGCTGTATGTGGGCTCTCCACTTCTTTATTTGAGTGGTGCCTTGGTAAGGTATGTAGAGTCGGAGAGGTTATTAATCTCGGGGAGGGGATTAAATAGCAAAAATGCATATAAAATATAGTAAAATAATTTCTTCTTATAAGAAACAGGTCAAAAATTCTTTTTAAAAATTTCTGATTCAAGACTTTATTGGTTTTAAAATATTTGTGTCTGCCAAGGCTCTACAGTAAAGAAATCTGAAAAAGTATGGAGGATGTGAAAGTTTTGTCTCACAATTTTTTCGAAATATGGATTATCCTGAAAGAGCTATAGGGCCAATTGATTGTCTATGCCTGGATAAAAATCAAGTTTTGAATAACACCAAAAAGGCTCGCTCAGTAGTTCGATATAAAGGAAACACACAAGTAGCAGGAACAATAGCACAACCCTGTTTCCCCATATCCCTTCAATCAAATGGGACACATCGAGCAACCTTTCTCTACATACCAGATACATATGCAGGCTTTGGCCAACTAAGTGTCGGTAGTGATTTCTCAAGACCTATTCTTAATCGCTTGAGGATGATCACTCTTGTACCATTCAGATCAAGTCCAACTGTTGATTGCATTTCCCTGAGCTTCCTTGCTGATCTTATTCACCAACTCGGCTTTTTCCTTTTGATCATCCCCCCTCCTTTAGAATCAAATGGCCTCGTCTTAACCCTCCAGACTTATGTGACCAGGGGACTCACTGTATATAAAACATTTTAAGACCTTATGTAGATGGTATGAATAATTTTTTACCATTGTTGGGGGTGGGGGTATTAAAAATATTTTTTTTTTAAATAGTGGAATAATCTCTTCTGATGCAAGAAGCAAGGTCAACACTTATTTAAGACTTTATTTGTTTTTTGTTGCCTGCCTCTGTTGGGAAAAGCTAAAAAGTTGCTAGTCTGTTTCTAAACAGGTCTGGAGAGTTATTGATGATGTGAAATTTTTCCTTGTAATTTTTTCGGCATACAGATTATATTATTCTCCAGGCTGTCAATCAAATTGGGTGAAGATATGACATTTGTTGACCGACCTGCAGATAATCTATGTGGGGTTTCAATCTTCACGAAGGTCGGTAGATAGGTGAAGAAAGGAAAAGACTAATTGTTGACTTCACCAAGCTTTCAGCAACTTACAGTGCCATCAAGGCCTGTTTACTAAAAATTAAAAAAAATATATATACAATTAACAAAATAAAATAATGTTCATACTTCTCTGAAAGTGCAGAAAACGACTAACATGGTAAAACTATAGTAGACGTCTTGGGTTTAGGCTATGAAGCACATGGCCAGCAAACTAAGCATGGTGAAAACAGTCATCTATATAAAATTATAAATAATTATTAATATACACTATTTAAATTAACAGAAACGATAATTTATAATAAAATTTAACAGTAAATTAAATGTACTGACCTCCATGAAGATTGAAACTCCACATTGGGTGATTTATTTAATTAGTTCAACCTGCCGAGTTCCACGTTATTTTCTTTTTGGATGAAAGTATGTACTTCACTGTCAGGTTTTGGGAGAAATACAACCATTGGAACTTGGTCAAATGATGAAATTTCTTAATGAATCTGGAATAAATAGCTTTTAAAGGGTACAATACGGTAATACTCTGAAATTATGGTCAAAATTGATTGAAACTAAAAAAAAATTCTAACTACAGAAAAAATATTATGTACTAATAAAAATATTAACTTTAAGGTACTTTAAATGTGGATGAATGGGCTGTGTTCCTGCACAAGAAATCGAAAGTGTATACAGATTTTGAAGAAGTGAGAACAGAGATCGAGGCCGAAACCAGCAGAATGGCTGGGCATAACAAAGGAATATGCTCTGAACCTATTGTACTTAAAATTTATTCACCAACTGTGTTAAACTTAACCCTTGTAGACCTTCCTGGCTTAACAAAGGTAACTGGTTTTATAATGCTGTTATGTTTTCGACAGTAAAGTTATTTTCGAATTAGGTTCCTGTTGGAGATCAGCCGGAAGATATAGAAAATCAAATTAGGAAATTAGTCTTGCACTATATTAGCAATCCAAATTCGATTATTTTGGCTGTTGTCACTGCAAACACTGACATGGCGACGAGTGAGAGCTTGAAAATTTCCAAAGATGTAGACCCAGAAGGTCGACGAACTTTAGCTGTCGTTACGAAATTAGATTTAATGGATGCAGGTTTGTCAAATTGACCTGTAAAACGACTAGAAATTGAATTTATTTATTTTTATTTTTTAAAGGTACTGATGCTATTGATATATTGTGCGGAAGGGTTATCCCAGTGAAACTGGGAATTATTGGTGTTGTCAACAGATCGCAACAAGATATTATGGATAAAAAGGTTGTTTGGAGAAATAATTAAAGTTAGCAATGTCAATATATTTGAGTCCATATTTTATTGTAGACAATCAAAGATGCTTTGCGAGATGAGGGCATGTTTTTACAAAAGAAATATCCTACTTTGGCGAACAGGAATGGAACCCATTACTTAGCTAAAACATTAAATAGATTATTAATGCATCACATAAGAGACTGTTTACCTGATCTTAAGGTAGAAATAAAAATAATAATGAATAATTACAGTTATCAGTTAAGATTTAATTTTTATATTAATTAAAACTGATTTTTTTTTCAGACTCGTGTAAATGTTATGGTGTCCCAATTTCAAGCTCTGTTGAATTCCTATGGAGATGACGTATCTGATAAGAGTCAAATGTTGTTGCAAATAATTACAAAATTTGCGTCCGCATATTGTTCCACGATTGAGGGAACCGCTAGAAATATAGAAACATCTGAACTGTAACTGAACTTGAAAGTGTTTAACGTCTTCGAATCATTTGTATATTTTACATGCTGAAATTTTACAGGAGTGGAGGGGCCAGAATCTGCTATATATTTCATGAAACATTTGGTAAAGCTCTCGATTCGATACATCCTTTGTTTGGATTGAGCAAACGAGACGTTCTCACTGCCATTAGAAACGCTACCGGACCTCGGCCAGCCCTCTTCGTTCCAGAAGTATGTATATTATAATAAACGCCCGTCAAATGGTGTACAATCGGGGAAAGGAATTACATTTATTTTAAAACTAGGTGTCCTTTGAACTGCTAGTAAAGCGGCAAATAAGAAGATTAGAGGAGCCTTCCTTAAAATGTGTAGAGTTGGTTCACGAAGAGCTTCAAAGTATTATACAGCACTGTGGGACGGAATCTCAGCAAGAAATGATCAGGTTTCCTAAATTGCATGAAAAAATCATTGACGTAGTTACTCAACTCTTACGCCAGAGACTACCAACAACAAATGAGATGGTAACTGCTCAAATAGCTTTTTTTAAAGTTTATTTCATTTTATAATTAATTTCAATTTAATTTTTAAAATTTCTTGCATTAACCTCCACATATTTAAAGTAAATCTTTTCAAATACTGTATTTGAGATTTAATCAGGCTGTGGTTTTTATTTTGATTATTTTATTGTATATAATTCCAATGTGTTGTTTTTCAATTCAATATTTCGCTTAAACTGCACTTTTTAATTTTTTTTTTTTTTTTTCAATATTAAACATTGTGGTACGTTATAATTTCCAGGTTAAAAATCTCGTTGCTATCGAACTTGCTTATATCAACACGAAACATCCAGATTTTCACAAGGAGGCAGCTCTTGTTCCTTCATTAATGGAATCGCTAGACGATGATGATAATAGAAGTTATCCCCCACATTCGAATCGTAGACAACATGGAATGAACAATTTGACATATGAAGAAAGACAGAGGGTATGTTCTTTCAGAACCCTCAAGTATGCTTTTTATTTTATTTATTTATTTATTTTAAATATAACTAGAGCCATTCTTTAAACCGCCACCAAGAGATGTTAAATGATAAATCACCAACTCTAAATGAAAATGCCACACAAGATCCAGCATCGAGTCACTCTTCTGCTTCGACCCCCTCTCATCAAACAAGTCCGACCAAAGGTTTAAACTTAACAGAACCACAGATGACAGTAGGAAGAAAACTTTCGGAAAAAGAACAAAAGGAATGCGGAGTAATCGGTATGTACTGCAATCGTTTTGAAATTAATGACAACAAAAATGTAACAATAGTTTCTGTTCTAGAACGGTTAATCAAATCTTACTTCTACATCGTCAGAAAGTCAATTCAAGACAGTGTGCCCAAGGCTGTAATGCACTTTTTAGTAAATTACGTTAAAGACAATATACAGTCTGAACTAGTCACACATCTGTACAAGTCAGATCATGCGGAAGAACTTCTGAATGAGTCAGAACACGTTGCCCAAAGAAGGAAAGAAGCCAGTGATATGCTTAAGGTATCACATTACTTTAATATGGTAGATTAATGGTTCAGTATGAATGTACAGTAAGAACCTTAACAAAAAATATTCACTGTAGAAACAAAAACAAAATCAAATTCTTAGACTTAACACTCACCAGAACAAACTTCAAATTTGTCTTGAAAATATATAGAAAACCCATCACAATTATTAACACTATAAATTCACAATCAAACAACCCACTTAGGCTGCGGTTACTTTGGATGCGAATTCTGGCGAAATTTTGTTCTGACGAATAGTTCTGAAACCCTTGTCAGAACAAGGTGGTTACAGTGTTCGCATTTTCTGATAGTCAGTGCGTTTTTACCTTCCGGTAAAATGGATGAACTTAATGAGTTTTATTTTCTTGAAAGTCCATTGATTAAGGTATCGATAATAGCTGGAGGAAAAAAGTATTAACCACAAATTTTCCACACAAGACAAGAAGGGAGACTTTCAAACTCATTGCTCGTCCCTTAAAAAAATGCATATTAATCCATGTACGTTTAGCACTCATAATTGACCATATTCATTTAAATTTGAAAAATGGCAAAAAGAGGAAAATTGGAACGGTTGGTTATAGGTTAAGGTGAGTTGGTATCTGAGGGGATCGAAGTGATGATAGCTTCAAGTGATTAGAGGAGCTTTGGAGGAAAGCAATTTGATTGTTCGGACGAAATCGTTGGAAGAATATTTTGTCAGAATTCTCATCCATAGTAACCACCTTTAGGCATCAATTGATAGGTGTCGGTGGCCGCATCACTTTAGAGATACACAGTGCTCATCACTGTAAAGTAAAGGTCTCGATTCAAATCCAGTGTCCCTGCTTGGCAAGGGTTCATATATAACCTCAAAGTTGAAATTACCCAAGTTTAAATAAAAACCACCCACACGAACGCAAAATGCAGCAACACAGATACATGATCCACAGATTTATGGAAGAGAATATTGATTCAGAGAATGTCTCAGATTTTTAAGCGACAATGTTGGGAAATCGAATCGCACCACACACTCAATAACGTCACAAACCAAACACAATAGAAACTAGCGTAGGCCAAATCAGGTTAAAACATTTATTTTCATGTGGTCATTTCCTTGCCAAAGAAAGACATACTGAGTTGTATGCAGTGCTCAATGTAAAACATGAATTAACAGAATGTAAAGAAAAATGTGTGCTTATTCTGCTGGCAGATTTCAAACAAACTAAAGCACAGCAGTGATTAAAGGTTACATATAGGGAGCCATTTCATACATTGGTTGGAATAATATACTTAATTTGGGTGAATGCATTTGTTAGCATGAACAATTGGAGATGGGTGTATTTGAGACGGAATATTATCTACCCACAATACACCCAAATAGTTTAGGTTCTTTAGTTTTATGTATATTTGCAGTGTAATGAAGTAGTGACTAGTGTAATGTCAAAAACTCCAGCGATTCCCTGATTATGTGAATGTATTTATTGGCATGAATGTTGGAGATGGGTGTGTTTTTGATGGAACATTAAGTGCCCACAGACACAGCAGTTAAGTTATTTAGTTTTATATATATTTGCAGTATGCCGGGGTAGTCACTAGTGTAATATCCAAAAACCTGATTGTACGAATGTATTTATTTGTGTGAGTGGTTGTCGGGTACCGTATTAGGTTAACTTAAGATAGTGAATGATTTTTACTCTTTGTGAATGAATAAACTAGCGTATTTGTCAGAGTGGGGTTCAAGCTGTTAATCAAGAATTCTTGAGCACTGCCAAACTTAGTGACATTGTCTTAATACTATGAATTTGCATTGTAATCACTTGTGGAAGGGGGAAAAAAGCGAGGTTGATAAAACGTAAGGAGCTGGCTGGCAATGGCCCTGACATTAAAAAATAATAAGCAAAAAAGACAAAAATGTACTGGAAACATAAAATAAATACAAACAAATCATTCTACATTGCTCTCGCTAAACGAGACTAGGATTTTTAGTGTACATGCTTGCTTGGGTTTGAAAGTAGAGATTTTTTATTTTAATCGATGCAATTTGTTGTTTCAGGCTCTTCAGAAAGCAAATCATATTATCAGTGACATTAGGGAGACTCACGTTTGGTGATTTTGAAACAATCCGGTAGCAAATGCTAGTTTATATAATTTGGTTTTTGATATTAATTATAATTTTTCAAAAATGAATTAATCCATGTTATGGATAATTTATACTATTTGGCATTCATTCATTCAAAATTAAAACATTGCAATACAAAAAAAAAAAAAAAAAAGAAGAAGAAGAAGAAGAAATCAATGCCAATTTCAATTGAAAATTTTCATATAAAGCAGTAGGAAAACGTCCTTATACAATGGTGGATATTCATGATAATTTATTCAAGTTAAAACTGTACGCCCCGATATTGAGTGGCAAAAGTGGAGAACGTTATTTTTCTCTGGAAAAGCATATTCTTTATACAATTGAGCATTCTCATATTTGGATTTAATAATTGTACATTGCATTTCACTATCCCGGTAATATTAATACATAATTATTTATTGTTATAAATACAGCGATTTTCAGTTGTTAAAGTACATTTTATTTTTTATTATTCATTAATTATTAAAGAATTCGTAATTCCCTTGTTTAATCGCTTCAAAGGTCGTTTAAAAAGCATCAATGCAGACACAGTCCTAGAACCTTATATAAGGCGAATGTGTAAGAACGTTTAGATTAATTTTACATACAAATTTCTTACAAATGAATTTGAAATAAAATCAGTTTTCATTCTCCAAAATAAAGCTTTTTAGGATATGTAGAGATCTAATGTTCTGAAAATTGTTTCCTGGGAAAGCAGTAATACTTGATCCAGTTGCAAAATATATATATTTTGTTTGATGTATTGTTATTACGTTTAATTCCATATATTAATCCTGCTTCTTTGTATGAAATCGTTCAAATAAAGAGTCTGTCAACAATGCAATATTTAATCATTATCCATACTAGTACTTCTTATAGGATGAAAATTTCTGTTTTATTATGATTGTATATTATTTTAAAGAGCGATGAAAGGATTTAGTAAATGTTATTTATTAATGGAGAAACCAAATTTTTGTCTTTGATTTTAAGTGTTATTGGCACTTTAAAATTAAAAGCCTGTAGTCCAATTTGTTGATGTGCAACAGTTAGTATTTTTTGTGTTTATACTACTTACTTTTAATAGATTGTAGTTCGTTTTTATGAATTATAGATGGATCTAAAATGGTGTAGTCATATCTAAGAGTTGTTGAATCGAAACGGTTATTGCAGAAAATTAAGGATGAACGTTCATTTATTAAATTAAAAGAAATCAGTAAACACTGTTTTTTTTTTTTTTTTTTTTTTCTGTTGATAGTAGTGTCATTTGTAAATATGAATTGTTAAAATACATTTCAACATGGGGCTACAATAAAAGTTGAACTCAAATTGCCTAATGACTTCAAAAACAATAAAACTAATATGACATAATTCACTGTATGTATGATTAATTTTCTATTATGGCTGTGTGCAGTGTAGGTGTTGAAGCATGTTTTTTTTTTTCTTATTTAGGTTAATTTTTTTATATGAGCTGTTATTGTTTATTCATAAGAGCAATAATTTGTTTTTCTTATCACTCAAGTTAAGTTGAAACAATTTAATTTCATGAGTAGGTATTCTCCATTTTTATTGTAATAAATTGTTGAAACTGGTTTCTTTTGTTTTTTAACCTTTTCATTACCATTTTCTATAAGACATGTTGTGAATTTTGTACAATCAAAATTTTTTTTATTTATATTAATTAAGCTAATTTCATGGTCCGCTTGACCAATTAATTAAGATTTTTAGTTGAGATGAAAAAAAGTCAATGGCACAAGTGGGATTCGAACCCACGATCTTCGACTAGATATGCCGCTGCGATCCACTCGAACATCAACTTCCCATCTCATGAGTCTCCTCCTTTTTGCCATTTTTCATATGTCATATAATCCGATTGGATTCTCGACGACAAATGAAATGGTGACGGAGAGCTTTAGTGAATTACACTTCATTTTAATTCAGTAAATTCACTAATTTCGTGGTCTGCGTGACCAATTAATACATTACAATTAATTGAGGTTTTTAGTTGAGATGAATTGAGGTTACGATAGCTAAAGTGGCAGAGTAGCGGCGTATCTAGCCGAATATCATGAGTTCGAATCCCGCTCGTGCCATTGACTTTTTCTCATCTCAACTAAAAACCTTAATTAATTGTAATTTATGTTAATGTTAAAACCAGAAAATAGTGGTATTTATTTCCTTTCTATTTTTTTTTTTTTTTTTTTAATTTATTTATTTACAATGTTATAAAATAGTACAAGGAAATATTGATATTTTATTTCTCTTATTTTGCTTCCTTGGAGATGTGAAGCTTTTTTTATCACGGTAAAGGATTATAAGACATCTATTGACTAGAATAAAGATAATAATATAAATCATTTATTCCATACTTGTTATACCAGAGAGTATAAAATGGCGTTTTCAAAGGTTAATAATTTTGACTTGATTGCATTTAGTCTTTTACAGTTTTAAATCATTTTGTAAACAAAGCCACAATTTTTTGTACAGGTAAATGACAACGTTTTTACAAAAATAATGTTCAGGTACGGAATAATAGTAACATTGAGAAATTATTTCAGAAGAAAATGTACAGCAGGGTAAGAGGACGGTGTGCATTTGGCTTGAAATAGTGGGAAACTCACACCTTGGTCCTTTCTTATTTAAACTCTTCATAAATGATTATTTTTATTGTTTCCCAAGACCTTTTATTGACCTATCAATGGTACATGCAAATAGTTGGTAGGCATAAATCAAACTTAAATTACTGCGGTAGGATGTAGCAAGTTCACAGTTCTTTACATTAAGAAAATTTTATTATTTTGGCACCAGTTTTCAGCGATAGTTAGAAAATCTTGTAAAGAACAACTCGAAGAGTTGTGAGAAACAAGAGGAAACATAATTTATGAAGAGTTTAAACAAGAAAGGACCAAGAAGTGAGCCTTGAGAAACTTCCAGAGAGGATAAAATTGTTTTGAAGACGAAAGATGATATTTAACAGTTTGGCTTCTACCAGTTACACATGAATAAAATCGTTCCAAGGGAGGGCCATGGATTCGAAATTGCCCCAATGAATGACAGACAGTGTTCAATTAGCCTCTGTCTGAAATACAGTGGGATATTGCTCAAGGATTATGTCTTCTGGTTTGTGGTTTATTTTATAGAAACTATTAGATCACGTCCCATACTTGGTCTTAGAGCCAACTGTATTCTAAACTGCCCAAATATTAATAAGGATATTGCCAATTTTGTAGTATTTACTTTCCCTAGCATGTTCCAATTTTTTAATTTTTTTTTTTTATTTTCTGTGGCAATATCTACATGGGAATGCGTCTTCATTGAACTTTTCATGTACATCTGACCGAACAAGGATAATTCTGTTTCCCTCATGTCTGACAGGCACAGTGTTCCATAGCCTCCTGCCTGAAAAACAGTGGGACATTTCCCAAGTTTTACATGTCTTCTAGTTCTTGGTTTATTTATATTGATACTACTAGGTCGTGATCCATACTCGGTCTTAGAGTCATAAGTGTTGGCATTATCTGAGACAATGAAGTGAGCCTTTAGGGAACTCCAGAGAGAAACTGAGGTACCAAAAAAAAAAGCATGGGAATAAAAGGAAAACACTTCCTTTAATAACGGTGCCATCTTTTGGTACACAGATGGATCTAGAACACAAGAAGGTACAGATTGGTCTTTGAAGGTACACAGGTCGGTCCTTGAACCATATACTTAGAACCCACAGAAAAATACTCCAGTGTCTTCCAAGCTGAGCTCTGCGCAATTGTAAGATGTATTCAATTCAATTTGGCTAAAAGGTACAAAAAGAAGAATAGCTGTCATGTCAGATAGCCATTAAAGTGCTAAACTCAAACATTGTTCAAAGATGGCGTTGAACTGCAAAACCAAATTAAACATAGGTAAGCAAACAAAATCAGCCTCTACTGGGCCCAAGGGCATATGGGAGTACTAAGGAACAAGAAAGCGGACACTCTTGAAAAAAAAAGGGGCTGATAGGGCCCGAGCCCAATTCTGTGCCAATAGGAACCTTCATTATCAATGAGTACCTCAGACAGAAGATGAAAAGAAAATGAGAGAACAATGGAACTCACTCATAGGACACAACAATCCAAGAAATAACAAATTTTGGAAGTAAAGAAGTAATATAATATATCAAAGAGAACAGGAAAAAACTACGGATCTTAACAGACCACTGCAAACTAAATGGACATTTAAATATGATTGGTACAACCCAAGACGGCAAGTACAGATTCTACCAAGAAGCAGAGGAGACACCAATACACCTACTAACAAACTATGGTGCTACACTTGCCTGCAGGAGGAAACCCTTCGGAACATACAATGTGACCGTATAAGAAATTCAACTACTGAAACCGAGCCTACTAATCTAGGGGGGGGGGCGATATATTCCACACTGACTCATACAAAATATTTTTGGAGATTAAGGATGCTAATTTAACAGCTTGGCTTCTACCAGTTGCATAAGAATAAAACTATTTCAGGAGAGGGGCATGAATTTCAAATTGAGGTAGAGTTATAAATTAGGTCCTGAATATACTTAAATTTTTTGCAGTACAATTCGACAATTGCACTGCAATAATGACAGATTATAATTTTAGTATAAATTAATTATAAATAGTTTAAATGTGTGAATCTTGGAAATGTTTGTTGAATTTTTTAAATTTGTGCTCGCCCCCTCCCTCCATCGACGGATTTTCGACTGGCAGACAAAAAAAAAAAAAAAAAAAAAAAAAAAAAGACAAAGAAGTTCGTTTTTCGGTTCGCCTTTGGAAGGAAAGCGGAAAATAGCCGTGGAACGGGATTTTCCAGCGGTCGGTATCGCAAGCGAGCGGGAGTCGACCACCCTGAGAGAAAGTGGAACCTCCTCGCTCCTCATCTCCAGGCCTAGTGATAAGTGTCGTACCATTTGACAGGTTCTACGGCAAAGCCAGGTGGCCCGTCCCGCGGTCGAGAAACAATTCCGGCCGTTCAGTTTCATCGAGGACCCACTTTCCCTCAATCTCCGTAGAAAAAGACGTCCGCCTGTCCGATCCGGAAATGAGTTTTCCTTGCCGACCCCCGCCCCGGTGAGCGACACGACGTCCGAACCCGTTCCGACCCCTTGAAAAATGCACAAAAGGAATTGTTTCTAATCCTAATTTAAATGTTCATATTGGATAAATCGGGGAGTCTGTCGAAAATGGGAAATTCCCAACAAGGTTTCAGCGATTTGGATGCGTACATAACACAGATAAATTCGGAGAACAACAGCAAGCGGATGTACGCTTTCAAGCCGTTCGTCTTCAAAAAGTGCCAGACGGTGAAGAGCGAGTCGAAGCCGAAGCCGAGGAGCGGCCACCGGATCGTCTGCAACGACGGCGATTTGTACTGCTACGGCGGCTACAATCCGAACATCCGCTCGACCGGCTTCGACCTCGACATAGACGACGGCTGGCTCCTGAGCAAACCCCTTTTCAGGGAGATGTGGAGGTTCAACTTCGCGACGAGGGAGTGGATCAAGCTGAAAGTGAGGAACATGCCTTTCGTCCTCGCCTCGAACGCAGTCCTCCTCGAAGGCAAATTGCTCATGGTTTACGGCGGGACGGGGATGCCTTTCGGAGGCCACTGCAGCAACACCCTGTACACGTGCAATCTTTCCGAGGGAACACTCAGATTCAGGAAGGTCAAAGTGACGGGCCAGGTGCCAGAGCCGCGTTACGGACAGGCTGTCTTCCGCACTGACAACTATCTCTACGTTATTGGTGGGACGACCGGCTACCAATATTCTGCCGATGTCCACCGACTTAATCTGCTCAGCAACGTGTGGGACGGCGTCTCAGTCAGCAAGGGTCTCCCTAACGAGCCCCTCGGCAGATACAGGCACGAGCTTTGTCTCCTGGGCACCAAAGTCTACGTCCTAGGAGGTGGAACATCCCTCGAGTCTTTCGGATTTGAGGTAAATATAAACTAAATTGTTTCTTTGCAGTCTTTAGGGCACCATTTGATAACATTGACAGAAGAGCCTTCATAGGGATATGGATAGGGATAAAAGAGGTGGCCACGAGGTCTTCTTCACATCGACATCAGTAGATCTATTGTACTCCTCTATTTTTTCTAACTCACTTGCCAGCTTCAGGTTGTTAATCAACCTCCATAGCTTCGCCAGGAACTCCTTCATCTGGGATCTTGCTTGTAGCTTTTCCTCTCCTAGTTGCAAGAAAATGTACCTAATAAAGAGCCCTCATTCTAATTGTTTGTAAGTTACGTTTCTCTACAAAATGTGTAAATACCCTAAAAAGTATATTTAATCGTGTTAAGTGGGAGTAAGAGTTGAGAAAAGCATTTTGATTTTTTTTTTAATTGGCAATGGAGTAAGGCATAGTTGCCTTGACCAAAGGTTCAAATAGGGAAAATACATAGGCAACTTACTGCATAAAGCCAAGGCTCTATTAAGCATTGGCTAAAGTTGCAGTAAAAATTGGAACCCAGTAAAAACCCAAAATTGGAGTTATACACCATAACAGTCAAACCCTTGGTCACATATGGAGCTCTACCATGGTGGCTAAAAACACATATAAAGAGACTCAAACCAAACTACCAAATCTACAATACGTCTCAGTATTACAGAGGCTATTGCAATACATGCCTGCTCCACTATGGCAATGGAAGCAGTCCTCGACCTCCCGCCAGGCTTTTGAAAGTGTCAATAGACTCTTGAGATACAAGGAAATAAATCCAGATCTAAGGAGGAGCCACCATAAAATTCTAAAAAAGAAGTAAAATAAATGAAATGACTACGATGGTATCTGGCAAAATGGGGAAAGGCTCAATTTGACAAACCCTTCCAAGGGGACATATGATACACAGATGGATCAAAGATGAATAGGCCTAGGGGTAAAAGGGCTCATCTACACTCTCCTTGGCCCAACCCCAATGATTGTCCGAACTGAAGTCTATGCATTGCAACTATGTGCACATGAGTAAACCTTGACCTTAGAAACGACAAGGATGATTAGAATCGATCTGAATGTCTAATATGTAGCTTGATAGTCTGCGATTATCCTGGTTTGTCTATTATCGCGAGTTTTGCCTGTTGATACATTTTAGCGTTTGGTAGACTAGCAGTAGTAGATCAATATGTTTGGACAAGCTTACCTCTCCACATTATCTTCTTAAAGCAGGCCCGTTTTACTTGATACTATCCGATCTGCTTGCACATGCTTCATAAGTTCGACATTTTCACACTCAACACTGAATGAAACCGTGAAAACAGAGGGTTAAAGTTAAGATTAAAATGGATCTTTGTAACTTTGCACTCAATATTGGTCTATTGTGCAATCTTCATCAGTGTATATAGCTCTTTGAATCTTAAGGCTTTTTACCAGATCACAAAGCTTTTTAGGGACCCTCATGGGCATTCTTCAGCCCTTGGAGTAGGAACCTGAGGTACAGCCTTCATACTTACATCGAACATGTTCTATAGTTCATTTTTCTTCATGACAATATCTGCACAGGATTTTACTTATTGAACTTTCCATGGCCAACTGCCCTTATGCCTTGGTATCAACAAGGTTAATTTTGTTTTTCCCCCAATGCCTGTTCCATAGCCTCTGACTACAATACAGTGGGACATTCCCCAAGACTTCGAATCCTTATTTCTTTCTAATGACGGTTTTCATCCATACCCAGTCTTAGATCCACATACCATCTATAGTTGGGATTAACAGAGACCAAGAAGTGATACGTCAAGAGGGACTCGAGGGGTCAAAATATTTTTTGGAAACAAGGATGATAATTCAACAGCTTGGCTACTGGCAGTTAGATTTTACATATTTCGCACCAATAGAGGACATGTGCCACTGTTCCTTTTCCTTTATAGGGATATATGCATAGGCACAGTAGTCAGTGGTCTCTGCTTGAAATACTGTGAGATTTAGCCTTACACTTTGCTAAGGACTCCTGTATGAATTCAGGCCGTGGATATTCCTCTCCCAGGAGTAAGAATCTCAGCCTGCATCCTCCCCCCCCCAACAGAGGACATGTTCCGCTGTTTCTTTTTCACAATATCTGAACAGGATTGTCCTTATTGAACTTTCAACGGCCTTCTGTCCTGTACGCCTTGGTACACAGACAAGGATAATTTTGTTTTTCTCCCCAGTGACCGGCACAGTGTTCAATAGCCTCCATCTGAAATACAATGGGATATTGCCCAAGGCTTATATGACTTCAAGTACTTGGTTTGTAGATACCACTAGGTAGTGACCTCTGTCTTAAAGCCATACTATGTAGTATACCAGATAGAGTAGACATCTGAAATATTCTCCCAGTCTGCTCTTTACGGTATTTTAATTTTTTTCTTACCATGGCATCACCAGAACCTTGTCAGCCTGAAGTTCCTCTCCAAACATTAATTGACCATTTTTAAGATTAGTTATTAAATGTACTATTATGTTGTCTGTGTAAATTAAAAAAAAGAAAAATTATAATTTCATAATGTATACTGTTTACTGTGTTAGTTTTGAATTAATTTCTGTAGTGAAACTATTTTAACGTATTAAGGTTGAAAGAAACTAGGTATTCCAAAGTAGTTTAATTTACGTAAAGATGGAAGCTGAAAGGACTTAAATATTTTTTTGGCCTTTGCTTTCTTCTAGGGCAACACCCCAATTTTAATAAGGCTGACATTCTCCTAGTATTTGGGATTTTCCACATCAGCCTACAGTTTTATGTATAATTTTGACATGAACCACGTTGATTTCTGGTTATCATACCTTGAATGATATTGAAATGCTTGGAATGTTGAAGATGGATGTTATATCCCAAAACATCTTCTCTAAACAAATTAAACTACCAAGGAATACCTGGTTTATTTGTACCTTATCTCATCATGGACTCGAACTATGAATATTTTAATTTGTTTTAGGAGCTTCCTGTGTATGACTATCAAAAGAACGAGTGGTATTCAGTTGCTACACACGGAGACAAAGATTCTATCGAGCCATATCCTAAGCCCCGCCGTTTCCACAGTGCTGACAGGATACCTGATTCGTATTCGCTTATAATAGTCGGTGGTTTTAGTGGAAGCGAAATATTAGATGATTGCTGGCTCCTGGATCTTCAGGGATTAACATGGAAAAAATTGTCATCGTTGAAGTTGCAGTTTCCAACGTATTTCCACGCCAGTTGCATTACGCCGAGCGGTAAACTGTATACATTTGGTGGGATATGTGAAGTTGGCCGTAGGACGCATAGAACATCGAATATTGTTTCGGCTTGGGTTTGTATTCCTAAATTAAAAGAAATGTGCTGGGAAGCTGTGTTATACTACGGTCTGTTCAAGAATTCCCAAGAAATGGATTTAAAAATGGAACTACCTCTAGAATTCCAGAATAGGTTTCATTAATTCTCTCCGGGTAAAAAAAAAAAAAAAAAAAAAAAAAAAAGTCTGTGGTGGAAATCATTTGGTAGTATTCAAGCTGGGTATTTTGTTACAAAAAATTGAAAAATACATTTGTCAAATATCATGAATGAGAATGGAGTTGACAGGGTTTTCCGAAATATAAGATAAAACTTTAATGGCCTTATATTATTGATAAGATTTCAAAATCGTCCATGTAGGTTTTGAAATCTCTGAATTGTTGACAGAATTGAAGACTAGTGAAGAAAATTAAACATGGACATGTTTTAATTTAAACTGATTTCAAGAAGCTTTTTTTTTTTATTAATGTTTGGTTTCCTGCAAGATACAAAAGTCATCTTGTGTATTTTTCAGTGATAAGGCTAATTAAGGCAATATTTACTGAGCATTCAGTGCATGTACTTAATGCTCCTCGTACCACAAGAGACAAGTTTGAATAATTACCTTTTCCAATACTCTCAATCTTGACTCAATTGACTTTAAACTTGACTAAAGAAAAAACTTCTCCAATCATTAATTTTACATTGTTCATTTACGCAAAACTAGTTAAATTTATGTATCCTTATCACCCACTTGTATCCTTATTAGTTTATTAAAGTTCAAACTGAAGTCTAAGAAGCGAGTTCATTGGATCCGGTTTTCTTTGGTTGTCTCACAGGGTGCTGTTGTTTTTGTAGTCGACTCGTTGTAATGCTTTAATATTTGGATGTTCTTGGAGACAAGATTTATGATTTTTATTCCAGTATCCTCAGGTCCCGGTGAATATATTTACTTTGTGCATACCAAGGGTGATCAACATCTTTTTGGCGCAGCCCTAAAATGGTATGACAGATCAAGGATCAGTTTAGGCCTCTTTCAGATAAGGAGTTTGGTTGATTCAACTAAGTTGGCCAGTTGACTCTTTAACTAGTTTACTGCCGTGTGAAGACTTTGGTGGTTTTACCCAAGGAAGCAGGAGCACTTTCTTGTGCTTACTCTTCTGCAAAAGATGCAAAAAATGATGAAACCCAGTAAAGGAAAAGTGTGGGTTTATACGCTGTTATAAAATTGGGAAATGGGCGCTTTCTCACAAGTGCTGTTATGCTACTTACCTCCGAGCTTCGCTTCTTTTAATTTTGTCTCTACACTCTTCCCACCTCGTGTCTCATATCACGGGACTAGTACAGATTTCTTCACTGAACTGCTCCACATTGAAACTTGCAATTGCAACACTTTGCCAACCAGTGTGAAGGACGAATGCTTTTGTGTTGGGTCAACGAGTGGGGATGAGAACATGAGTGGCTGCTGGCCATCCGCCTAGGCAGACGAGATGACTTCGTGTGAAGGGGTTGGGGCGGTTCCCATCATGTCCTATCTGGGCTACACTCTTTGATTCCCGTCTGTCCACCAGTTGAATCAACTAGCCTGAAAGAGACCTTGAGGATGGGGACAAAGGAAAAATTGAAGTTCCTTTCCAAAAGCCAACACAGTTGGTTATATATTAAATAAAAAACCTCATTTTTTGTTTTTATTTATTTATTTATAATTTTGTTTTTAAATGTGTATTCACCGTAAGATCTAGTGTCATTCCTAGATATTGCACTGTGTTTTGTGTCAATACTTTCCTTTTATGTTGATACTGTCTGCGATTAATTTTCCCAATATTTCGTTCTCTCGTCAATCAAGTTTATATTTTACAGTTTTCTTGTCAATTTTTCACTGACATATTCTGTGAAGGTTACCGGTGTAAAACAGATACAGAATTGGTCCTGAGACGCTTCCCTGCAGAACACAAGCCTTCATTTCTAAAAGTAGGGAATATTTGTCCTTCTGTAGGAGAGGTGGGTACATACTGAATTGGAAAGGATTTTTGTTTTTATTTTTTATGTAGTAATCCTTTACATATCCGTGCTAGACTTTAACAAAGGTTTGGCATACGTCTAAAAAAAGAGTGGATCCAATGTTGCCAATGCAGCATTACATCTATCGTGGTATCACATATGACTGTGCACATTTATTGACAAATTGATCAATGTCTTTTTCTTGACTAGACATCAATTCAAATCGTCGAACTTAAGACATCGGCAGAGAAGAACCTGTAAGAATGCTCTGACGAAGTGTATTTCTTGAATTTTTCCTATGACAGTGAACTTCTCCTTGGATTAGAAATTCTTGTAAATAAATTATGTAAGAAAAATTAATTATCACGGAAAAATATTTAAAATGAATATAAAAACTTACATAAGTTACGTGTGGTAATTTAGTACCCCAAGGATGTTTTTCATCGTCAAAGGATGATTACACACTAATAGTCTGATGATGGCCTTCCTTATAATTTATTTTTTGGATGGAACGAGGCTAGGGATCCAAAACTACCCCAGGCCGATCACTCGATCTTTTGAAGAATAATTTCTATAAGAGTTTTAAAATCACTGGAAATAGAGAACTTTATTCAATCGTTTATCAGGCTTAACTATTATTTATCAACCATCAATATTCCAGGAAAATATACGAATAAACTTTGCAAAATTTTAGTACCCTCAAGTTTTTCGTCTTCAAGTGATGATTACCCCCTAATAATCTGAAGATGACCACTGACACTCGGGCCATCCCCTTAGTTTATTTTTTGGATGGAACGAGGCTAGGAGTCCAAAACCACCCCAGGATGACCGCTCAATATTTTGAGTAACAGATTCTATTAGTTTTGAAATAAATAGAAAACTTTGTTCAGTGGTTTACCAGGCCCAACTATTATTTATCGGCCATTCAGATTCCAAGGAAATATAGGAAGAAACTTTCCAAGATTTCTCCTGTTATGAAATTAAATCCTGTGACCTTTCTTGAGTTTGTTTGATATGTCATGGCCCATTTTTTTTTTTTTTTTTTTTCAGTAATAAATCTAATTACTTCCATTGCATAAAGCATAAGACAAGGTTCCATTCATTTTGGATATATTGCTCTAGGTAATTTTCAAAAACAAGGTTTATCATTGTCTTGTGCACATTCACTTTTCTTTAAAGATAAAACTCAAGAACCCACGAGCTTCACTAGGTGCGATTTTTAATAAATTACTTAATTTTAGACAATTACGCGTCAAATCTCAAAGTCTAACAATAACTATGATTTTTTGTTAATTCTTTGTTGCCAATGCAACTATGAATATTTACGAACAAGCCAAATAATTAAAATTGTGAAGTGATGTACACTCGATTGAACATTGAATGATATATCACAAAATGTTCTAAGCCTTGTGTGCATAATGGCTTGAGATATTTTAGGCATTTCCAGACCAGTTTTGAATTAATTAAAGCCAGAATCTAAAGCCCATGCTGCTTGGCTCTATAAGAATTTCTGTGCACCTTTTAATACTTTTATAAGTATTTCTTGACCACAGATTAATATTGTATGGTTTTGGAAAATTGATGGTGTAGAGCCAAGAGGTTTCACTAGGTCAAAATTTGAACTCCTGCTCCCAATGATTGCAATTGCTCTTAAACTATCATATGAACAGTGTTTTGTTTTAATTTTTTGGTGTTTTTTTTATAATGTTCTGGAAGAGTGATTATTGATCTCCTTATTATCCTCAGCTTGGACATATAAATATAGAGAAATATTTTAGTATAATTTTTTCCTGAGAGGTTGAGGTAGTATTTTGGCTTTCTTCTTGTTCGCTTATAATTTTGAATTTTTTCTTCATTCTTTGCAATAATTACTTCCTTTTAGTCAAATTTTTAAATTGGGCTCATCACAATTTAAAAGGCAGAAAATAGTTGTAGGAGGCTAAGGACGTGATTCATCTTCAGATGGCGAGTTAATTTTTCTTATAGAAATTTCATACTTCCGCTCTGGCCTTCCTTCAGCAATATCTTTTTTTCTGGCAAGTTTTTTTTTTCTTTTTTGTATGTACATTGTACAAACATCTTAAGTACTCTGGACTTAACTTGATTACACGTTGATGACATCGATATACACAAAAATGAGACAATTAAAAGCTCATTACATATAATTTTTTTTTTTTTTTTTTTTTTTTCGAGGCTGTGATCCGTCAAGTATCAAAATGTACCGGACAAGTTTATCTGTCATTGTAAAAAATTTGAAACCAGGTTAGATTTTTTAAAAAATCCAGTGTAATTTACATGGCGATTTGAAAAATAATCAGGCTTTCATTAGTCAAAAGATAATGCAACCAAGGGGGAAAAAGCTAAAGGATTGCCCCTGAAATACTTTGTGCTGTGAACTAATAAGATCATTTTTTTCCATGTTATTTGTATTACATTTGTGTCTAATTGATGATGATTTTATTTAGTAATTTTTTTTTTAATGTTAAAAGAATGATCTAATTCGAGGCACACACTGAAGATAGGCCAGCTTAAATATAATCATTTCATTATAAAACAGTTGCCAATAAACCATCGACTCGCTGAGCCCTTATTCGAAAGGAAATTTTTTTTTAAATTTTTAATCTAATACAAAATCAGTGTAAACAAAATGGATAACCCTTACATGTGAGAAGTACAAAACATGTTTTTTTTATGTAGTTCCTTGTATTTATATGTAAATACAATTGTCTCAACTATCAAGTTTCATTAATACTGACGATGTGATAGAACTTGCGTTCATTAAAATACATCACTTGTCAGAAGTTGCAAGTGTCTCGATACCTTCGAATTCTTTTGTGTCCTCTATTTTTCACTATTAAATAAATATCTATTGTTAATATGTATAAAATTGTGTTAATAAATACTAAATATTGTTAAATGAATTTATTTATTTTATTATTAATATCGCAAATTTATTCATTTGTTAATGGTGCATTTGTTTAAATTTAAAAAAAAAAAAATCCTGACTATTTCTTTTTGATATGTGTTCATCTCTTTTTCATCATTTTTTATTTATTTATTAAGGGTTTGATCCGTATGGATTTAAAATAATTAGAAATGTTCAAACTACAACAATGATGTATCCGATCCTTTTGTCAGATTATTCTTGTATTCAAACTATACTTAAAGAAAAACCTGCATTATAAGTTGTTTAATAATCAACTGGCTTATCGATAAGACAATGGTTTCGTGGGCTGCAAGAGTAGTGGCATTATGTAATAATTTAACAGCTTTTATGTAAATAATCTGTACAAACATTTTTTATTACAGCAATAGGTTTAGTGTTAATGATTTCAGTGAAAATTGGTTTTTATATCTGAAACAAATAAAATATTTTCCTAATAACATCCATTATGTCTTTTATTGTTGTGTATCATGTGTATCATCCTTTTTTTAAGGCGTGTGGGATTCACTTTAACCCTGAATTATGGGGATGTTTTTAATTTAGAAAATAGCTCTTAAATTGTTTCTGCTTGCGTCAATAAAGAAGGTTGACAAATTTGCGTAAAATATTGACCCAGTCAAAGGTCGCCGAGGTTTAAATTTTACAACATAAAACTGAAATTGTCAGGGCGAAATTTTTTAAATTAGACAAGGCTTCTGCAACATGGCATCAAATTAAATGTATTGAGAAAATATTTTATTATGTGCATAAATCAAAACTCAGAGTTCTGAACTTTCAATGAACAGAACTATTTTTAAATTTCAATATGTATATGTAAGCAGATGCTGGTGCTCAAGTGTTCACTTCAAAGCAATAAGAGAACAGTCAGCATACACGCTTAACTGCTGTCCAAAAATATACCTGAGAGATAGTATTTGGAAACATTTATTGTTATAATGGCTCATCTTAAATATTGTAAAAAAAGTCTAACAATCAAAGTTAGTCACTATAACTTCGGGGATGAGCTTATTCACAATTTACCCCAAATGGTACCAGGATCTTCTCTCGCAGTTTCCTGGATCCTTGACAGTTGACTATTTGATTGTCACAATTGCTAGGTTCTTTCTGCCTGAGTAAAGCTGCTTGACTACGTGAGGCTTCAACTGGCTGAATTTACCTTTCAAATCTTCCTCTTTTGTACCAGTTTCCCAACCTGGGTAAGGGAGGAAAGGAAAAGCAAACACTGTTGTGCCAGATAGTCAACTACCTTCTTGCAAGGGTATGACCTTGGGCAGCCGTCTAATACCTTGTAACTCAAGATTTTCTATTTCTAGCTCCCGGTCCCATGTCGATGTTTTTCCAGTGGAGGAGGTACTATGCCCAGCTGACGCGTCCCCAAATTTATGGTATCCCACAGCTTGACGAACTGTCTGCAGCAGCCTTTCCACCCTAAATTTCGTTAGTTATTGGGGTTAAATATTTATAAAACATATGTTTCAATTTCCTTACTATTTTTAACTTCTGCTAAGACAGGTACCGGTATACAGGCTCAAAGAGGGAACAGAGAAAAAAAGTGGTTGAATTACCCTAAAAACCCCTTTGACTGGTCCCAATTATCGTCCAAGCTGAGGTCCATGAATTGATGAAGAAAATAAAAGGTGAACAGTCAGGCAGATATAAATGGCAGCAAGGTCATCCTCCATGTAGCCTAGGCAGTAGAATCCTCCTTGTTCCAACGTTCGTAGGAGTTCATCTACGAGCGTCGTCCACAGTAGAGGTGAGAGAACACCTTGCAGGCATCCCCTGGCTGTTTTAGCTCAAATGGTCCTCCATCCAATGTTGATCATATCTTCTCCAAAACTCCCCTATTTTTATAGCTCTATATCCATAAACAGTGTAATAGTTTATCTCCTTGTCGTTTATGGACTTCCATGAATTCATGGTCGGCCATTAAACTTTAGAAAAATTGAGTTACAGAGAGAATGCACTTGTTGAGCAGTAAAGGAATTTAAAATGAGTCCTGAATGTTAAATCTCTGAATAGAATTATTAAACTCTTAATAAAAGGTTGAAGTTTAATTTGTGAGATTGAAAGACTTTAAAAATCTTTAAAAATGGCTGATTGTATCTATATTAATATTATCGTATTTTTTTTCCAGTTTCATTTTCAATTTTATTGATTTTCCCCTGCTTCTGACAGCCTCGTGTTTTCCATATTTAATCAATCATTTTTTCTCCTTATTTTACGGTTTTTCGTCGTATCTTAGGAAACGCTTAATATTTGCGTAAAAATAACTTAGTTAATTCCTCTGACCCGTTGCCGTGAGACGGCTTCTGTTTGTTAAGGTTTCAAAGTACACCGCTAAGCACGTTCCAAGTTTACGGTGAGCCGCTTTTTATTATTATTATTTTATGAAATAATTTCGATATTAATTTAATTCATTTTACTTTAGATAACTTGTTTCGACAAATAAAACGTGTTTTTTTTTCGATTTGGTTTCGGCTAAAAACAAAAACAAAAAAACAGTTACGAGTAAATTTCTGCCATCGCGGAGCATTTTGTACCGAAAAATAAAAAATTAATTTTTCTTTCAATTTGGGAAAGTTTCTTTCACCCTTTAAACGGTCGCTTATTTTCAGGGCCAATAATCATTGATTTTCTTTAACTCTTAGCTTGGAAAAGACAAAAATTATTACTTTTTTTTTAAATTGAATGTCAACTTTGAATCTCTGAGGGTACATTGCCAAGTCCAGCAAAGCAAAAAATTTAAAAAATTAAGCTTTCAACTTCTTTTACCTAATAAGGCTAATTTTAACGAATAGTGATTTTGTATGAAACTTAAAAAAATCAAGTCACTTTTGAGGAGAGTGATACGATACTTGTGATACTTTCCATAGGTGAACTAGCTTTTTTCTTGTTTTGACTTCCTTACATCTGAGACAAGGAAAAATTGAGCTCCTCCGCCTCCACTTCTTTTTTTAGTTCCCACCTTTTAGTTCCCAGACTCGTAATACTTTTTAATTACAAAAACATTTTATCCTGGACTTGACAATATATCCCAGGAGATACAGTAATAAAAATCTTCCAGAAAATTATGTAAAACATCAAAAATAAAAGTATAAAAAAAGAAAGAAATAGTCCTTTTGTGTGCAATTTTTAAATCAGAGTCAGTTTTGGAGAGGGGTTCTTGGATTGTCTAGGATTTTTGGCCAATTATACACCAGAAAACTAACTTCTTTTTTTTTTGCCGACACTTCTTTCCACCTGAGAGGAGAAAACATTAGCTCTTGTACCTCTTCAGCAACTTTGTAGGCTTCATACTTGCAATATTTTTTAATCAATAGAATTCTGGGCTGGACAATACATCCCAGGAGATACATCAATAATAACTCTTCCAGAACGTTATAAAAAAAAACACCAAAAAATTAAAACAAAACACTGTTCGTATGATAGTTTAAGAGCAATTGCAATCATTGGGAGCAGGAGTTCAAATTTTGACCTAGTGAAACCTCTTGGCTCCACACCATCAATTTTCCAAAACAATACAATATTAATCTGTGGTCAAGAAATACTTATAAAAGTATTAAAAGGTGCACAGAAATTCTTATAGAGCCAAGCAGCATGGGCTTTAGATTCTGGCTTTAATTAATTCAAAACTGGTCTGGAAATGCCTAAAATATCTCAAGCTCATGGAAAACGAAGTTTTGCATTGCAGTGAAAGAAAGGAGTCTGGTCACAGAGAAAAGTTCACCAAAATAATCTTTTTGCACATAACAATCTAGAATATCTATTTACTTTCTTTGTAGTAGTTATTATTTATTTATTTTTGTAAGTTATTGAAAGATCAAAAATTCCCTAGTGTTTAGATTTGAGCCATTTGGCACAAAACAAAATGCCCTACTAATTTTTCCCTCCGAAGTGAAAGTCACGTTCAAAGTTAACAGATTTTCCTAAGAAATTGTCAGAGGGTCACAAAAACAAAAAAAGTCGAGTGGAAAGAAATTACGTTTTTCTAATTTTTAACTCATGATTAAATAATTTGTTTAATATTAAAAAAAAAAAATTATTTGAAGGCGAGATGGATGACAATCAAGTAGAATTTGTTCTGAAAACCGATAGAAAGTGCCTGCAAACAGCCGTAAATCAAATGGTGAATAAGAGAATAGATAAATGTGGTAGAAATTTAGAGCAACGCCGGTTAAAGTGAGTCAATTTAAAATATAAATGCTCAAATTTAACTATAAATATTGATTTTATTAATTGTACATGTTTTCTTCAGGCTTCATAATTCATTATACGAGGAAACACAACAGCTGAACAAGGAATTAGAAATTTATAATGCTAAAATGAAAGCGATGGAAGAAATTAATAAAAGAACAAAGGCAATGCAAATACAGGCCAGTATTGAAGCTAAAGAAAAAGAAATTGTAGCTCAAAAAGAAGCTCTACGGCATAAGTACAAAACAAATTTATTAATTATTTTTTCCCACTCTTACCATTTTGACTTAATAGGTTGTATTCCGATGATAAAAAATTTCAAGAATTCGTTAACCAGCGGCATGATGTTGCTATCATGCAAAAGCAACAGATGTTGGAAAAGAGGAAAATTGAATCGAATGAGAAAACGCTGGACAAAATTTGGGAGGAAATCAGCAGGGAATGGATTGCCATAACGGTATGTTTAATTAAGAATTATTTCATTATTCAATAGACAAACTTAAATTATTTAAAAAAAGTATGAATAAATAAAATTAATTTCTAGGACACCGAAGAAGCCAGAAAGAAAACGCACGATATAATCAAGAAAAAAATCTACCACGAGAATTTATCAGAACAAATTAGAGAAAAAATGGAATTCGCCAAAGAAGAACTGTACCAGAAAATAATGCAGAAAGTTGAATTAGAAGAGCTCGCAAAACTTCATGAGATCAACATGAAAAAAGGTACATCACCTTAGCTCATTTTGTAAAGTTTATAGATTGGCTGAATGTCTCAGAGAAACAGTGATTAAAAAAAAAAAAAATTGAATTAATCATAGTTAGGGGGTTCGCAGTAGCCGAGTGGTTAGGGCGTGTGACTTGTATTTGTCACACTAGTGGTTCTAGGTTCAAGTCCCGGCATAGGCCAAGGCATTTTAATCGATTATATCAAGAAAAATATATTCTAAAGTGGACTGTCAGATGGATTTTCTGATAGATAACAAATATTTTTTTAGATCAGGTTGACCAAGTTTTAAGTGGAAAAGTTTTTTCAAATGTAGGCAAGAAAACTGTGCTTGCATATTTTCCTCACTTTCATGTTGAAAGAATGGATTCATGGATATGTAATCTAATAAGTCCCTAACCTAACTCAACCTTAACAAATCCATCCCTAACCTAACCTAACTCTACCCATAGAAAATATTTTTTAATAAGTTGACCAACTTTTAAGTAGAAAAGTTTTTTTTTTTTTTTTTTACAAATGATGGCAATTTTCACCTACAAATTCTCCTCACTTTCACGATAAGACATTAAATCATGGATTTGTAATCTAATCCATTCCTAACCTGATTTAGCCTAAACCAACCAACTCTACTATTAATCCATCCCTAACTTAATCTACCCCTATTAATTGAAAATCTCTTTACCAAGTTGATGAAGTTTTAATTAGAAAGGTTTCATGGTAAAACATCAAATCTGTTAAAAGCTAGGCAATATGCATTTCATACGTGGAAGTCTACAGACAAAGGAAGGCTTGATGCTGTTTACGGATGTAGGAAGGGTTTTAACAATGTCACGACCACGTCCATTACTAATAGTGGAACTTGTCCTCTGTTGATGCGAAGGCTGCAGGCGAGATTCAGGCAAGGCCTGATTGACACAGGAGTCTTTAGCAAAGCTCAATAAAAAGCCTTAAGCTTAACAAAGAGCTCTAGAGGAATGGAGGTTGCCCAATACCAGGTCCAATTTTGGCCTTGGTGCAAAATATAAAGAGGATAACTCCATTTTACCTTAACTTTAGCAGTTAATATGATATCGACTGTTATACCCAAAAATAAACTTGTATTTTAGAAAATGAAGAAAAGCAAAGAGAAAGAATGAGAATGGCAAAAGCAAAGTATGAAAATTACAAACAGAGCTTAATGGTGAAAAAATTCAAACGAAACGAAGAGGCTCTGCTAAACAAGTACTACCAGGAGATGAACGCTTATGATCCTTTTGAAGAAAAGTATAGAATACAAAAGGAAAAGGTAATCAGGAAACATGTATTGACTACAATAGACAACATGTTTAATAACACTTAACATTTGTAAAATTAACTTTACAGGAACAAATGCGGTTGGAACTGGATTTGTACAAAGAACATGTTTTGACGCTGAGACAAAAACAAAAAGAAGAAGATTTATTTGAGGACGAGCTAAGGAAAAAAGAAGCAGCAGAAAAGGAAGAAAAGCAAAACCAAATTATAGAGAAAGAAAAGTTAGAAAGGATCAAACAAGAACAAGTAAGCAGATTTTTATACATTCTGAAATAAGTTTATTTCATATATTTCTCTTCTTAAGGATGTCATGAGGATGAGAATGGAACAGATTTTGAGGAAACGTGAAGACCAACCTTACTACTATTACTAAATTTCGTTAATGCATTGCTCAATAAAAATTCTGTATATATAAAACCAAGTTTTTTTTCTTATTATTGAATAAATTATGGCTAGTGAAAATAAGATTATTTAATTCCTTCAGAAATATCATAGCAGCTCTAGACTCTCAAAGGTGAGATAACCTTAAAACTACCCTGGAAAATGCCTAAATACCCTTTAAAAACAGATCTACAAACATGCCAAGGTGGGCCATCATTTTAGATCAACGTGACAGCGAGCATTCCAAAATTTTCCTATCGGGTCTGGTGTCAAAACAGGGTTGCATCCTGAGCCCTATTCTGTTTGTACTTTTCTTAAAGACTTGGGTCCTCAGAAATAGGGTTAGGATTAAATACCTCCTTATTTCAAAAGGGAAGGACAACCTAAGTTTAAGCTTTTATTTTACAAAATTTTTTTAAGCCTTGTGATTTTGAAGTGGACTAGTGGGACTCCTTAAGCCCTCCTTAAACTGGAATTACTTCAGGGGTGGACTTGGTAGATTTTTTTTAAAGCTTTAAGTCTTATTGAGATTAAAAGTATTGCAAAGTGGTTCTTTCTTCTTTCTCCTCATTTACGACACCCGACGAGTCTTACTTATTCCAGCATAGATGTACTTAGACAGCTTTTAGATGTAGCTGCTATTTTAACTAGCTTTAAATATATTTGAGCGGGCTGCAGGCAGTTAAGGCATTGGCAAAACAAAGGAAAAGGTCCCGGGTTTAAATTCAAGGCCAACACACAATTTTTTTTCTGTACAAAACACCAACACCTCAGGGGAGATATGGCCTCTGCTGTTGCAACCCCCTTAAAAAAAAATTGATTGAAATAATTGTAAAGAGGTTATCACTCCTTGAAAATGGAGAATAAATTACATATAACAGTAGCTTTCCAACACACTTGGTACTTGACAAACAATGAAAAAACAACCAACCACCGAATTCAGAAAATAAGGAAAAATTCACAGCCGTTTACAACGAAATTGAATATATATATGAAAAAAGCACAAGTCTGTTACTAAGTTTTTTGACATAGATCCGTCCTCAGAGCTAAGAAGAGAGCTCATGTCTTCAGATTATATACAGGGCTGAGAATTGTCATAATTGAAGTGATAAAGACAGAAAAAGGATCCATAAAAAAAAAGAAGCAGTGTGTTCAGCAATATAATGTAATCAACAGCAGTAACAATTCAATTACAAACTATTATAATATTACTTTAGATCACAATATGGCAAAATAAAAATCATGAGTTGATATTTAACATAAAATTCACTGGTATTGCATGTTTGTTTTTGAAAAAACCAAAAGTAGAATTAAACAAAACAAGAAAAAAAAATTAAACAAAATTTGAGTATTTTACAACTCTCATTAGTATAGAAATTGACTAGATTTCTACAGGGTTTTTTTTTTTGTTCAATAAGCCTAGTTTTAAAATAGTTTTCCATCCTTGTTGATATAAACATATTTATTTAAAAATACGATGGTAATAAAGTACCATCCAATTTTTTACATTTGTCGTTACAAACAGATCCAATAGTGTCTGCTGTAACCAATCTTTGTACATCCTTATCCCTGAATAATGCTAACCATAGCTAAAGAACGCTAAAAATATCCACCATGATACGATGTATAATTTTTTCTTGGAATGTTTACTCAAGTCGGATGTAGTTGTTACATTATAAGTGACTCTCTTAGAAACACAAAGTGGATTACATTAATGACTTTGAGTATTTTTTTTTATTAATTAATTTATTTTTTATCGTTTGGATTTAACATGCAAACAAATTTTTTAAGTGCTACTACAAAAATTGTGTGATCGACAAATCTCGTTAGTCTACTTACATAAATATTGTAAACATTTATAAATGAATAAATTTATAATCCATTTGATTTATCATAACGTAATTAATCCCAGTTTCACACGATACACAATTACATACATGCATATTTTCAACTTTTTTTAAATTATCATCATCTTTCAGAACTTAATATGAAATTAAAAGGCAAAATGATGAACTTGTGGATGCCGTTTATGCATTATATGCTTAAAACCTTACTAAAATTATCATTGACACGTATTTGACTAGTATTTTTGTTATTATTATTTTTTTTTTTAGAGTAAATAAATAAAAGTTGACCAGTCTATTTAAAGTTAGGCACTCTCGACCTAATTGTATATTCAATATACAAGCAAAACACAATTTTTCCATGAACTGTTAAAAAAATTAATTTATTAACCTTCATATATGAAACAATATTCTTTTCTGTAATAAATAATCAGTTCATGAAAAAAAAAAAAAAATCATAAGCAAATATCGTTAAAATTTCAAAATTATTTTCTAATGGCAAAGTCATCTTATACACATGTCATTTTTTTTTCTTATATGATTCATAATTTTTAGTTTCAGACAAAACACACAAAGTTTGCAATGATCAAGCGACAAAAATGCGAAAAAACCATCGACACCGTGGCACTTTGGCTCGAATCCACCACGGCGAATTAATTGCAATTCAAGCGGTTAAAAACTCTGCAGTAAATAATTTAGCTTAAATTTAATTGCCACGTAAAGCATGAGTACCTCAGAACTTAATTTATAATAGTAATAAAATTGGCAGTTTAATTATAAAGCAAATAATTTCCAAACCATAAAGCCATTCCACTTTTCAAAACCAATACAAAATAATGAGTAATTTCTCTTGTTCAAATAACATAAGCAGAAGGTGAAAAGAGGAAATCATTCGAACATAACGCCAGAAAATTATTTAAAAAATAAACCTATTATATTTTGTAGTTCTTTTTTTTTTTTTTTTTTTTTTTTGTTTCAATTAAAAGGATTTAATAAAGAGATTTTATGAATAACAAAATAGCAGACAGTATAAGCATTATAAATTTTGAACTTCAGGTGAAAAAGTAATTTAAATACTTCAATATATATAATAATTTCTAAGCAAGAGTGATTTAAACACAAACTTATATACAAAATTGTATTATTTTATTTTGCGAAATTTACAAAATAGTCGATTATATTTCCTCTTGACCCTCACTTATGTCAGTCTATACTTACATATTAACGAAACATATAAACAAATGTACATTACTTGAGAAAATTAGAATGGTGAAAACTTGTTTGAACCAAAACAAATACACTTAAACCGAACTTTCAATTCTGTACACACCTGAGCACCATAAAAATATATAAAAATAACAAAACTATCACACATTTGACTTAAAAAAAAAAAATAAAAATAAAAAAAACAAAGACTTGCAAATATGTTTAAAAAATATGGCAAAAAAATGAATATGTAAACACTAAAGATGACGGAGCCTATCACAAATTCATGAAGCTTGGTAAATTACTAAACAACATTCAATAACATATAAAACTTTACCTACTAAACGAATAAATAAAAAATATTAGTCTTTTTTGGTTTTTTAAATACTAAAACTAAACTGTCAAAGGGCCAAAATGTAATATAACACGTCTTATGCATTATATACAGACAAAATGCAAAGTATATGTGCAGCACTGTTTAATATGGAATAAAACTAAAAACTATTTATAAATCTACATATACATATTTACAACAAGAGGAACTGATACAATAAATAAAATCCTTTTAAACCAATTTGCTGCTAATGTGTTACATATCAAAATACATCTTACAATTCCACAAAGTTCACTCCTTAGATGGTCTCATTCAGTATTGGATTTAAAAACAAGACATGTTAAAAAAACATTAATTCAGTCAATTATTATTCACCTCCTATAACCTAGTCATTCTTAACTTACGCCTTAGACACTTTTCTGTTATTTAATATTAATTAAAAGATATAAATTCTATGTTTAACTAGGTTGGTTCTAAATATATACTGGTGTTTCTTGCCCTGTCAATAGCCTAAACATAGATGTTGGCATCGTTTTCATAAGAATCTGCAAAGTAAAATTTTTTTAAAAATTAGGACAATGAAATACAAATTCTTTGTAAATACAGTGGAACTAGACACCACTTGGGAATGGGATTTTGTCTACTTTTTAAAGAATTAAAGAAAATTTAAATTAAAGTAAAAAAATAATTTACGGACGCTTGTAGTTTGACATTTTTTCTAGTGGAGAATTTTTTTTTTACCTCATTTCTGAATCAGTTTGTCACAACAAGAAAAGTTGGGTACAAGAGAACTGAATGAATAAACAGGAAGCATTATAGTGGTTCGAAAGGGATATGAAAATTTTAGAAATATTAATGTACGCAAGTCACACATAGAAAGATATCTGCCAATATGAAAATTTGACTATTTTTTTCTTTTTGCTGTCTATTTACAAGAGGCTTTTTTCATTTTTGCTTAACCAGGTTGTATTATTTTAGGAAAGGTGGGAGTTAGTTAGGGGTTAGGTTAAGTCAAAACACATTTAGTTAGGTAAGGTTACAATGTTGATTGGGTTAAAATTAGAGCAGACTGGGCTATGTTAGGTAGGGTTAGAGATGGACAGGTTAGGTATGGCTAGATGGTTAGAGTTAGGGACATATTTAATTAGGTAGAGTTAGAACTAGTTGGGTTAGGTTAGAGCTAGGGACAGGTTAAATTATGGAGATATAGAACTGGTTGGGTTGAGTTCGGTTAGGTTAAGTGTGGTAGGGTTACAGTTAGAACAGATTGGGTTAGGTTAGATTAGTTAAATGTAGAATGTGTTGATTTTGGCTATTTAGGCAAATAACAGAGTGTGTAAAAGATCATGGTGACATAAGGGCAAACAACCTCAAAAGCAGCATTGCAGATAGAAAATAATGTTTGGGGGATGGGATTTTAAAGATGTTCACTATGAGGGTTCTAGCTTCAGGCTTGCTCACAGTTAACCCAATCAACGTTATTTGCCAACTCAATAAAAGAAAAACAAATAACTTTAAATTCTGTGCCGTTAGAGAATTTTTTACCAACAATAATATATTTTAAGACCCTTGAAGATATACTTAATAACAAGAAGATACTGATTTATATTAAAAATGACTTACTTCACCAACTGAAGTGGCTAACAAGTTCACAATCTTTTCATGAGGAACAGCTACAACGCTCTGATTGTTTATTTCGATTATACGATGTCCTACACGGACGCCACCTCTCTCTGCGATTCCCCCACGCAGAAGACTGCAAATCTGAAATTGCCGAAGTAATACAATAATGCTAACCTTTTTTTTATATAAGTTAATAAATTTGTAAAACATTCACATTCAACAAAGGACAAGGTGACAAACCAAAAAATAGCCATTAAAACATCTATTTAACTTTTTTTTTAAACTTACAACTCCATTTTGCACACTGAATCCAAGTTGATATTTTGTGTCTGGTCTCTTAATTTTTACTTCAACTACTGGTGCACAGGGAACAACTGTCAACTTGACAACAGTCTGCGTTTTGGAATTCTAAAAAAATAATGAGATGTTTAGTGATACACTCAAAGGCCAGGAAAAAGTGTTAAAAGCAGAGTTACCTTGATATAATTTTGACAAGTAGATAATGGTAAACCTACTAAACTCACGCCATTTATTGCAATTATTTGATCACCGATATTCAGTTGACCACATCTAGCTGCTGCTCCAGCTGGAGCAAGGTTTGCAATAACTACAGTCGGAAGCATCGACCCCCATCCAGATTCGACAATGACCACTCCTAGAATTTCACCTTTTGCTTTTGGGACTACGACCTGTGATCATGTAATAGCCCAATAAAGGTTTCTTTTCTCCTTAAAAACTCAATTTTACCTCACCTCTTTTTGCATTTCTTTTTTTGCAAACATTTGTAACTCATCACCGAAAATTTCTTGAGAATTGAGAACTTCTTGATAGTCCATTTCTTTTACAAAACTATGATCTTCTATTCCATTTGCTTTTAAAAATTCCATATAAGCGACTTGGAATGCTTGGCCGATTGACTGTGCTATGAATTGTGCCTGTAAAAACAATTATTTTATAAACCGATGTAAAACTGAACAAATTTTGACTGAATAATAGTTACCTCTTCACTTTCAAAAACATGGCAAATCATTTTTGGAGTTCTATTGATCTTTGGGGGTTCATCTACTTCATGTGGTATAAATCTTCTTCGTGCCATAAGAACAACTAAATCCCCTATATCCGCTATGTAAGAAATGGTGCGTAGAGCATGGTCCATCATTATCTCCTAGAAGTATTTTATACAGATTAGGCCATTCCTTGAATACTATAATAAACAAATAAGTTAAAGTACAAAATAGCATGCTGAACTTGGAACGATTACAATTTTTTGTGCACTAGATAATATTTTTAAGAGGAAAATACTCCTTCATAAATTAACATGCATTACTTCACCTTAGACCAATTTAAATAACTAAAGCTTGTGTAATAAATATTAATCAAATGTATCAATTAAACTTAATAGTTATACACAAAGTGAACATAAAACAATACTTTTAATGGCATAGTATTACTTAATTTATTCGGTGTCCCAAATTCTATTCAGTAGTTTACTGGTGGTGGTGGTATGTGTACATTATTGTACTGCATGATGTAATACATGGATTTATACCACACCATATATGTTACACAAGTTCCTTGTTTCTGATTGGAACAACAAATGCCTCGAAAAATTTTAAACTATACAATACAATATTAAACAATATACACATTTTACATATACATATACATATACATTTTTGGGCTAGATACACAATTTTTGGCGCGGTCATTTTTTGTGTTGCCATGTTAGCTAACATAACGAGATTAGCTTGGTGATGGGTTAGGTACGGTAGAGTTAAAATTAAGGACGAGCAAGGTTAAGAAGGGCCAGAGTTGGGTTAGAGTAAAGAAAATATTAGATTATGGAGAGTTAAAGTTAGGGATGGTTTAAGTTAGGCTAACATTAGAATAAGGGGTTAGGTTAGGTAAGGTTAGTTACAATGGGTTGAATTAGGTTAGGTTAGGTACGGTCAGAGTGGGTTGGATTAGGTTCAGGTTACATATGATTCAAAGTTTTTTGTGCTAAGCACAGTATTTATCAACAAGATGCCCAGTTGAAAATATAATGAAAATAAAATATTTAAAAGTTTTTTGCCCTAGTTTAGTTTCAATCAACATTTAACAATTTTTAATATTTACTAATGCAAATTTGATTCAAGGTGTAGGCAACTTATAAAATAAAAGTTTTCAGGAGCATGTTAATTTTTTTTGAATGGCACTCAAATCTAATAAAAATTATGAAACATTTATGAAAACTATCTGAAGGAGTTGTTTTGATTAGATCCAATTGATGTAAATCATCTCCTTAATGTGTAACACAGAGCTGCTTCATTGCTGATCACTTGGGGATCCTTAATAAGAAATAGTTCAAAAGAAAACACATTAATAGACTAAATGCCCTCGAAAGTAAAAATGTAATGGATATTTGGTGGAATATATATAAATGAAGAACATACATTATGGCTCATCCACTTACTGGATTTCAAATTCATTGCTATATTCTTAATGAACCATGAATTTAAAATTAAACCTGAAGGATGATAGACTTTCTTTATAGCATAGAAATAGACAAATAAATATATAAAAAAAAAACATCACAATTTCCCTTACTGGCTACATAAGGTGATAATTAGGTCTAAATATACAGTAGTGAAGTACAACATATTACTTAGCATGTGAGTACTTGTTACATAACTCTTAAATACTACAAATAATATGTATTGTTTTTTTTGTTTTTTTTTTTAATTGATACACAATAAATACCACTGCAATGAAAACTGCAAGTTAACAAAAAGTTACCTTTTTTTTTAAAAAAAGAATATGCATTACTACTATCAAATATATAACTGAAAAGAAAGTTTATAAGACAGTGGATGTTGTGTAACAATGAACAATTTTGATTTCAAATGTTAGCGACATCAGAGGGATTTATAAACTTAATATTGTAACATGATACAAATCATTGCAACTTATATTTATACTCTTGTGCTTGGACATGTGTAGAAAACAACGCAACACAGGAACATGCATAATGAGACAATTAAAATTCATGCATTTTTAATTTTTGGTCACAGTAACTAATAAAATGGGAAATAACATTTAAGTCGAACAGCCGTGCTACAATAGCGAAAGGACTTGGTAAATTCACTCAGTTACAATGTATAAATGGAAACTTTAATCTTCGTTTAATATTGATGGTCATAAAAATGTATAGTAAAAAAAAAGGTGGGAGAAAAAACACATAAGCCATGAGTATGAGAATATAGATAACACTCACAGTACTAACTAGTAAATTTTTATTTTTTCAAATAAGGTAGTTTTAGGTACTTGGTGTAAGAGATACTTAACCACAACATGCAAGGAAGTATTTTATTACAGAAAAATAAGAATTATGGTAAAAATGAGCTGGTGATATTCAATTATTAACTTATTCCATTTAGATGGTTGATAGGCTAATTCTCTATTTATGGCAGTAATATAATATAGTTTTTTTTTTTTTTTTTTTTTTTTTTTTTTTTTTTTTTTTTTTTTTTAGACCAACCAATGGTTTATTAGATATTTTAAAACTTAGTACGGTCAATTAAGCACGGCTGTCAACTTTTTAGGTTAAAATTTGAGTTTGGAGCTTTGTTTTGGATAAGTTAGGGATAACGCACTAGGACAAGTCAATGTAAAAAAAATAGTTTTTAAAATCGTAAGGAACCTACTTTTAAATCAGTGTTGAGGACCATAATTTTTTCAGTTGAAATAAAAAGATCAACTTCTGTACTGGGTTGTGTTTCTCCTTCTGGTGCCTGAAGAGTATATACACAAATTAGAACAATTTTCATTTGTATATTATACCATCATGGATTGTTTGACCTTGAGTGGCATTAGAAAAAAAAGCTCATCAAGCTAATTTATTTTTTATTGAATACAAGCTTTTTTTTATTTCATTCCACTCTGTCTGTGAAAGCGCATTTTACACGATGATCCATGATTTACAAAAACACATCCTAAGCTCATTTAAAAAATGTTGTACGAAATCATTAAGTAAGTTTTATCAAAGTTATTAAAACATATATACATACATATTTTTTTAAAATAACTTTTATAAAACTTACTTTGTTTTTTTCAACTTCAATAAAATTAATATAATTTGCATAAACAAAGGTTTTACAAAAATGTCATTATTTGGCCATTTTTTGAGAGGAAGGCAAATAATACAAAACTTAGTAGTACCAGTGGCAATGTATAGGTACAACTGTAAATAAATTTTCATTTCAGCAAGTATGCAATATAGCTTTTTTTTCAACCAAATTGACCTTTTTTAATTTCAGAGTGATCTTTTCTAATTACAAATTAACTTTTTAAATTTCAAATTAACCATTTTTTATTTTTCAAAACTCCTTTTAAACTTTAAATTAACCTTTTTTTTTTTAATTTCAGATTGATCTTTTTATTTACAAATTAATTTTTTAAATTTCAAATTAACCATTTTTTTATTTTTCAAAACATCTTTTTAACTTTAACCTTTTAAATTTCAAATTAACCTTTTTTAATTATAAATTTGAAATTAACCCGTTTTGATTTTAAATTAACCATTTTAAACTTGAAATAAGCATTTTTAATTTACTTTTTTTAAATTAACCGTTTTTAACTTAAAAAAAGCATTTTTAATTTCAAATTAATACTTTTTTTAATCTCCAATTAACCCTTTCTTTAAAGTTTTAAAACACTTAGGAGATGGTACGAAATATGAGCATGCAACATAAAATCCCTGTATTTTTTCCAATTTGTTTTTAAACATCAAATAACTGGACACAAGAAGATCATATGAAGAATAATGTTTTTTTAATGCTTTAAATTAAGGGTTAATGTGATATTACAAGAGGTTAACTTGGTGAAAAAAGCTACCACTACAAGAAAAATGGAAATTTCAGCAACTTCAGAATTGTAGCATAAATGACAGCTCATAATAATATGAGTTTAAATCATTAACAAATTTATTTTAAAGTTATTAAATTTTTGAAATTTAAATGAAGTTGGGCAATTGAATTGATCATAATATTTTTACTGTATTTGAATTGACAGAGGTATTGTACTAAGTTTTCAAACAACACTCACTACAATGTATATATGTATAATATGTATAATTTAATTACTACTTACCAAGGCCTTTAAGGTATGCATAAAACAAAACAATATGTAAATAAAAGATAAATACAATTTCATTCTCAATTTGTGTTAATATTAATTAACTTTCATAAGCAAGTGAGACTGTTATTATTAATTAAACGTATATTTCTTTGTAAACATGTCATGCAAATCAAAAGTTTTACTTTAATATTTAAGGTATGTTAAAATCGTTTTCCCAAAGCAAGCAGTATAGTATGCAAATGTGATTAATAAGATACTTTCTAACCAAGGAAGGCAACCTTACTTTAAAATAGAAATATGCTTGTATGTAGGGAAAATGAGGGATTGATCAATGGTAAGGATATATTATTTTTGTCACATTTATTTTCTCTAACCGCCTTTCACATTGTTGTGGCAAAGAGTGAACATTTCACTTTGAAACAAGGACCTTTATTTTGAGTACAGCCTCTTCGACCATGGCTTTCTTCAGTTTCCGTTGGGATATTCCTTCATTTTCATCTTCGTTAACTGCGACAGAGCCAAGAAATCGAAGTCTGAATAGTGATCCTGGGCCCAGTTCATCGAGCTCAAAGTGTGAAGTCAATGTGTCGTCAGAGTCGCTCTCCTTAGCAAGGTGGCAACCAGCATGATGAGATACCTAAACCCAACCACCACTCTCACTATGTCACAATTTGTTCTAGCCATAGAGTAACTGTTAACAGCTTTTCACTGACTTCTCAGTATTAATTAAATAAAATAAAGGGCACTGAATTTTTATAGTGCAACTATTAAGTCAGAAATACTGTTGATATCGCTAATTTTAATATGTTTAATTTGCTTTCTCTTTTTCATCAATCTTAATCAGTAAACTCGTGGCTATATTTAGCCATCATTAGTTTGTATTGATTCACATTGTAAAAGGAGTCTTGACAAACCAAGCTTAACATTGTTATGAAAAAGTATTCATCGTTAATGACACTACACATTATGCAGTAATTTAACAATTAGAAAATTGATTCTTTCAATGGCATTTGCAATTTTTAAAGGAAAACATCAGTTAAATAAGTTTTGCTTATTTAACAGAGTAGGTCATATCAACCCCCAGGATGCCGGTGTTCTAAACCCTTGGGGTTCAAATTAAGAACCACTGAGATTCGAACCCGGGATCCTTACAGTGATGACCTACCATATGAATGTTTTAACCGTCTTGGCCGCTGATACCTCTTTTTTAAAACAATTAAAATCACTTATATAACAAGAATTATATTGATCCTTTGATGAGAATTTCACACAAGTTTTCCCTTTTATTAAGTCTCATTTTGAAATTTTTATAAAAGTGAAAAAATAAACACGAAAAGTTAAGCTTGGAGATTATCAAGTCTCAAATATTTACAATTAAATTTATAACACATGTTTAATTATTATTTTTTATATTGTATTAGAAATATGTAATTAAGCTGTACATCAAGAATAATAGATTTTGTTGTCAAAGACTTTTTTTTTAAAGTACTATTTAGAATTGTATTGCCCAAATAATATACAGATAATATTGTTTCCACATTTATAAACAAAATTTAAGCAAAATAATGGGTATTGTAAACAATATACAATTGAATAAATAAGCAAATTAAAAAAAAGGGGGAAAGTGCGAACATTCCTAGTGCAGTGCTAGGGAGAACACTCAATTGGCAACTATTGGTTTAATTAAAACAGAAAGTGAGTTTCATTTTAAAAGAATTTAGAATAAAATTCAATGCGAAAACAAACTGATTATGAAGACCTGAGTTATAAGGTGCTATTCTTTAAGCTTTTTTCTCATTTCAAGTTCATCGTCTTTTTCTATCTTGCAAATTAGCTTGTTTTTCTTCTCTTTCAAAAACAAATTTCTCTTTTTAATGTATTAAATAAGCTGCGACTGGAGCATGTCTTAAAATTTAAAAATATTTCTCCATGCCATTCCCTATATTCTACTAAGATTTGGAGCATACAGAAATAGTTTAAAAACAAAACATATATCCTTAAATAAGAAAAAATAAAATACAGCTGGTTCTGATTAATATTCATGTGACACTTTCCAAAATTTCAAAAAGCATTATGAGCACGAATATTCTAAATACAGTACATAAATTGAATTTACTCTTACTATTTGTATTAAGATAAAAAAACCTGTTATGACATTCACTTATGACAGCAGGAAAGTTACCGTTAATATCAGCGTGTTAAATTTTTATGCAAAGTATTTATTTGGGTGGGACATTTAACTTTTGAATATTATTAATAGTTTTAATCTTCAAAAAAGTGTCACGAATAGAACAAAATGGTGCATTGCAATGTGTACAACTCATATATTTTGTAAACTTTCAGAGAAGTTCCAGGTTGTAAAATAAATCTACAGCGTTTTTTAAAATCATAAATTCAATTAAAATTCAGGTGTTACATTATTACATAAATTCAATCAATTATTTTGTTCTGCTACCTGTTGCCACTTGTCAGATAATTTTGTAATTCCCTCCTTACAGAATTTATTTTCTTTTTTTGGGAGGGGGGGATGTTAGGTTAGGTAAAGTTCGACCTAAGGACAGGTTAGGATACATAAAGCTAGAGTAAAGGATGGGTTAGGTTAGGTAATGTCAAAATTAAAATGGGTTGTGTTAGTTTAAGTAGTGTTAGGACGGGTTAGATTAGGATTTAGAATGGGCTGAGTTAGGTAAACTAAGCAGGGTCAGAGTAAGAACTGGTTGGGTTAGAGTTAAGGATGAATTAGAATCAGAATGGGTTGGGATGGGTTAGGTTAAGGAGAGTCAGAGTGAGAGTAATTTTGCAATTTCCTCTTTCCAGAATTCTCCTCAAGTTAAGAATTCCTCCTCGCCAATGCTAGTTTGTTCAATGGTGACTTCAAATGCTTCAATTGTGTGGAGTATACTCAAGAATTAACGATTTAGTTGGGTGAAAGTTCATGATAAATGATCACTTTTCAATACCACCAAATGCACAACAAAAACACTATCAACTTATTTTACAAGCCAACACATCCTGTAATGCAACATTTCATCGATTATCAAAAAAATTCAATTTTTTTCAATTTAGTTACATCAGAAAAAATTCATACATATAATTCTGTATTATTTGTGGAATTTATTTTAGAAACAGGCTAGATAAAACGGTCAAAATAGAGGGGGGACATTTATAATAGTTTTATGAAGTGTAAGTTATGCTTATCATGGTTGATTTTACAATAAAAAACAAACTATTCCAGCTTGTATAAGATGAGGAACTTTTCTGATTTATATTTCAAACAAAGCAGCTCAACTTAATTTTTATCTTATCTTGGCATAATTGTCAATGTCACATGAACTTGAATTTAACAAGTTAATTTTAATATATATATATATATATATATAT
>CM077101.1:18803926-18837875 GCA_039619505.1 Cimex hemipterus
TATATATATATATATATATATATATATATTAAAATCATATTTGAAATCGGTTCCAATTCCAAGTACTTTTCTTGGGTTTCTTCAAGTCTTTTTTTTTTTCAGTTAACAGTTTAATTCAAATGAATGCATCCAAATGGTAACATAATTAACTTGAAGTATAATATGCTTTATAAATATTAATCATTGTGTTTTATAAGAATTCTTAATACTTATCTTTGACAGTTTTTTACTGGTGCAATTATTAGAGCTTGATGCAAGAGACAGAAATTCCTTTATGGTTGGAGAAGTTATCAAAGGTTTATTGCATCTCCTTAGAAACTTTCCACTGAAAATATTAATAACTTTTACAGTCAACTCTCCGTAAGTTGAACAAATTCTCTGGTCGCATGTCATTATAGTTAAATTTCCCAATAAGTTAAATTCGAGAAACTTTCACCACCAACTTTCGAGTGCCAACACATCAACATTTCACCAACTTCAGTACATACCTTATGTCTTGACTTTTTAACTGTGAAAGTCTAACCAAAAAGTGCTTTTGAAACCCCAAAGAAACAAGGTAGGAATTGTACGATGGACGAGAGACATCACATTCTTTGAGGTGAATAGAGATTCAGATTTACTGACTGACCAACATTTTTCCATTTATTTAAAATAATAAGAAATAAACAAATTGACCAGTTGGGTCACTTCCTCAACGAAAGTTCAAATCATGGAAAATTGTCCATAATGGGTCATATTAAGCAGTTATCATGCTTACTATTTTGCCCAAACCACCACACATACACCAGGATGTGGGGACTTGGTGTATCATTCCACAGACCAAAGGTGGAAATATCACTATTATTTCTCTTTTGTTTCTTTTTTATTTTATAAGTTGAACATCAACATCAATTAAGTCAAATTTTTGTACATCGAATCATAATCAGTGGAACAATGTTTGCCCCCTTGAATTTCAACTTACTGAGCTTTATATTATAACTTTAATCTTTTTGGTTAATTCTGTAAGCAAAGAATTATTTTAATCACATGATGTTTTAATTAAAAATAGTTTTAAATATTAATTTAATGAAATGATATCATACTCTTTTTCTATGGAGGATAAAATTCATTATGATTCCAGTGTAGTAAATAATTCTCATAAATAACACACATTCAAATTAAATAACTTAAAAATGTATAATCCCAACAAAGTAAAATAAAACTATTCGGGAAAACATATTTAAAGGAAAAAATAAACAAAAAAACAGTATTCCTCCCTTGGCAAGATACCCTTTAAACTGCCACAAGCTGGCAATACTCGACAATAAAACAAAACAAACTTTTACAAGACACACACACACACACACACACGCACGCACGCACGCACGCGCACACACACACACACACACACACACACACACACGCGCGCGCGCGCGCGCACAGACACGCACAAATAAGTAAATAACGAAGGAAATAAATAAAAAATACATACTACGCTGTAATGGATTGTAAAATCAATATGCACAATAAATCACAGACCGTGACAATAAAAACACATGCACCTTGTTACAAAATTGATTTAAAGATTTAACCTTTTTGATGTTTAAAATTACACATTCAAATAATTTACAAAAATAAATGAAAAAGAATAATCTAGCAAATTAGTAGAATTAATATTTATTTTGTATTTTACTGCAGTGATTTTTTTTTTTTTTTTTTGTATGTAAGCAACATACAAACTTAGAAAGAGATATTTTCACTAAATTATTAAAATAGTTTTTTAAAATTATCAACATGTTTTATAATACTTTTCTGTATTTGAGGATTGTATCAACCATCAGTATATTAATTGTTTACAAAATGCTACAGCAAAAACATTCGATTGACTTAAACTGCAAATGTTGACGATGTTACTAAATGTAGTTTTTATATGCTTTATCCTTAAATGACAAAAACGTGTTTCGCAAACTTAAGAAAACAACATTTCTTACCTTATATGCGACAAAGTTAAATTTCCAATAAAATCTTTATTGTCCGAATTTTCTCCTGCTTAGCTATATAACTTGAGAAACAGACTGGATATTTTGTAGAATTTTCCAAATACTACACTGTAGTACAATGGGTTACATAATGAAAATGGGAAAAGTAATGATAAAATACTTGGCGTAATGGATGGTAAAATGATTATGATTTTCTCTATAAAAAAAAAAAAAAAAAAAAAATCTAAGGTAAATTTTAAATATTCCAAATTTATATAAAAACAAACAGTAAGTGCTACTTTGCATCTCGCTTTTAACACAACCACAATCAAATAATATCAATTATAATAGAGCAAGAAGAGCAACTAAATTTTTTAGTGGCGACCATACTTTATGTAGTTATAAACACGGCAATTGACAAGATATACTAGGTGATTCAATCATTTTCTACACAAACTTTCCACAGTCATAAGGTGGTTTACAATTTTTTAAAAAATTATTTATGCTAAAAAAACATTACATCACTGTTAGTCTTCTAGTAATAATTATACATTTATATACAAATGTAAAAAAAAATAATCTAGTTCGACAAATGTCGAATGCTAAATAAAACTGGACTGGCAAAAAAAATTAAATATAATTAAAATTCCTTAAGACAATTCTTCTATTTGTGAAGAACATGTAACCTGTCGAATACTAGTCAACTAAACTCGCAATTCTTTAAGAGATTCTTCAAGAATCATGAACTGTTTAAAAAACCATAAAAATATTGGCTTTCATTGTAGCCTTGTATTTAGAAAATATATGATTGGAAATAGAATCAATGGGACAACTCTCTTCGTTTTATTCGGTTTTCCGTATTATTTTATATTTTATTACTATAATCCCATTAATAGGACACGTTTTTCAAGATTTTGCACCTATAAAATCTACCATGCATACGAAATTTCTAGATGTACGATCGATTTTTAAACATGCAACTGACATGCTGTCAATACAAGTGCTAAGGGTTATAATGCGAAAAATATGAGCATAAGTAAAATAAAAAGTACACATAAATTGTTTATATATTCATGATAATGAATAAATAAACAAAAAACAAAACGTTTTTGATATTTACAAGTGAAAATTATTAAACAATATTACCTTGATTCGAGACACGGCTTCCTCAGCTTGCATCATCCTGGTACTTTTCGTCGGCTGCCCTTCGCACACCAACTGTGTTGAGCCAAGGTATCGTGCCCGGAAAAGAACTCCTTCGATTAAAACTGCAGGTTCGTGTATCATAACTGTAATCACGATGTTAATAAAAAAAATGATTTATATATTTTATTTAATTAATATTTAATAAACACCTTCTTCCACTTACCACGGATAAGGTAAGATCCGAGAAGAGAGTATGCAAAAAAGTTCATTATCAATTAAATACAAAATATAATTAGATGATCAAATTTAAAATCATTGATCAATCAAAAAATAATTCATGCAAAAATGTGTCACCATCACTGCAATATTGATTTTGTAACAATTGCTGTAATTGTAATATTTTCAATAATATGCTAGACAGCATATATCAAAGACAAGACCTCAAAAAGAGAAAATTGGTGACTGTATACTGAGTCAGTGTTCATAATTGTTTTTTTTCTCTGCTAAATGAACCATTTTTTACTTCAAAATAACCTATTTTTAAATTTAAAATTACATAAATCGGATCCTGGTTAAAGAAGTTAGTTTTTCTGAAACAATGTTCGGAAATAGTTTATTTGGGAACAGTTGCTCTAAATAAAAAAATTTATAAACCATCGGATTCACCATCAAAAACCTTTTAATTTTTTAAAATATATTTTACTAGGAGCTAATTATTATTTTTTTACAAGCTGAATTTGAATATCTTGTCTTTAAATTAGTTTTTATAACCAAATTGAATAGATTTTGTTGCAATCTCTATAATACTACTAACCTAACTGTGACAAAGAAGTTTTAATAAAAACCATCATACCTTCTTTATTTCTTCCTTTCTTTTTGGTATTATCCTTTTCCTTAAACAGAAAATAAATACATAAATACAAAAACTTAGTTATAATTATCTTGATATTAAGACCCTTGGACAACACTTACTTTTTTATTCACCTTTAGATTTGTAGAAGAGTCTTCGGGAGGAGAATTGTCGGGTGATTTCGGTGACGCTTCAGGAGGCGAATCATGAGACTGTGTCGGAGAAGGAGAACTTTTGCTATTCCGTTTTTTCCCTTTTCTCCAACCCTAACAGATTTTTAGATCGATATTGAATGCATTGTACATTCGATACAAAAAATAACCAGATCATACCATTTTGTCATCAAAAAAATTAGGATCTTCAGTGCGTTGTTGACCTAGCAGTCTATCCGTCTCCAAATCAGTGTCAGCTTCATCTATACATGTCAAACAACACCCTTAAAGCCATGCATTAAAACATTTTTTATTTTTAGATAGCTAGATTTTGTCTTTTTTTCCTTTTAATAAGGCTTAATCTGTGGTATTCTCTAAACAGTACGACTTGGGTACTGATGATTGTTGAAGGTATATAGGCATGGTTGGTTCTAAAGGGTGTTGATCAGGCCTGATGGTATGGCCTATTATTGGAGCTGTATAATGCTGTATGATTATCCTTCCATATAAGAGCTGAAGAGCAGAATTGTATTTCTGGCAGATGTGATTGTTTTCATGAGCGGCAGGTAAACTCGAGGGTACCAAAGTTATTTGGAGATAGGGAGAAGCTGATTTGAGGATTGTTTCACAATCCATGGGACATCAGGGTTTTATTTGTTTTTGGAGCTTTTTATCCCTGGATTAGGACGAAGCTGGACAAAAACATACTTCTTAAGCCTGTATCCAGCTAATGCTTGGTCATATTGGCCATTGTGCCTGTAATAGCTATCGTTCCATTAGGAAGTGTCATACCCTAGCTACGGTCATCAGGGTCTTTTTACAAATTCAAATTTTACCTTTATGCTTTCTTTATTAGTTTGGCAAGAGGATAAATAGACTTGTGCACCTTTGTTCTAGTTTACCCTTGAGTGTTTCAATAGGGGTAATTGAACAGGATCAGCATGTTGCCTAACGCACCTTGGATATTGAAATCTGGTGATTGTAAAGTAAAAGAGAGGGCCCAAGGAATTACTAATGGGTTAAGGTTAAGACACAAAAGCCTACTACGGTTGTTTGACAGATAGTCACCATCAGGGTCATCAGTTCCTTGGCAATCTTGGCCATCTACATCCATCCGAACGACAATGGGCCATTGTACATTCTAGTGCAGGGTAGGAAACTTCATTTGTTCAGGAAGAAAAGGCATTCCTAAAGCCATCCCAGGCTACTACCAACACTATTGGCCATTGCATGCCAGTCTATGACTTGATAGCTTATGGTGGCTGATGATAGGCCATTAGGACAGAGACCTAGAATGAAATTGTTCTATTGTGCTATCTCTATTATTATCTAGAGATTTTCGTTATTTTATTATTATTAGACGCTTTTTATTAGATTGCAAAACATTGTTATGGGCTGGATACTTTCAGCATTTCCTCTCCCAGAAGTAGGAAACTCCGCGTGTAGTCTTCACACCAACAGAGGACACGATCCACTGTTTCTTCTACCTAGCAATATCTGTGCAGGCTTGTTTCTGTTGCTCAGTTTTATACCTCAAAGTCAGTAGTCTCCAGTCAACAGTCCTACTACCATTCTAGTCCTTACACATCCTAGCTTTCTTAATTCTGCTTTTAGTTTCTGCTATGGCCCTTTAATGAACTTTTTTATGCCTATTTCCTGGAGTACAATCCTATTGTACAGAGGACTTATTTTTAACCCAGTGCTTGATGGAATTTTCGTAATTTGGTATACTACTGATGGGATATAGGGCCTTATGCATGGAGTGATGATGGGATATTGCCACTAGGGTCGATGAGGCAAAATAAGGAGAGGGAAACAACTATCGTTTGACAGGGAAAACATGATATATTGTAGTCACAGTTACAATTGGGATAGGTATTTTGGAGGATTCACATCACTAGCCTGATTTTTTAGCACTTTTGCCAGAGGAGCACCTTCAAATGCAAAGAATATTTTAAAAATAAATCTAGCATCATTTAAACTTACCTTCATCACCACTATGCATTACCCCAGAACCGGTCCCTCTCCGCCTGAAAATATGTAATTATTTGTAACTTGTTTTACATTTGCAATTAACTTGTAAAATGTTAATATAGCCAACTGTAATACCTAGGTATCCAAATTGGACTTGTTTCAACAGGCTGTTGAGTCGGTTCGTGAGGTGGCGATCTTATTGGAAGAGCTTTGGTTCTTTGAAGAGTAAGGCGAATATCCTTAAGAGCAGCCTCAACAGTAGGATCACCGAGGCTAACAACAGCTGCTGTTGGACTTTGAGGTGCTGGGGGAGGTGGTGTACTTCCATCTGTAAGAAATACAATCATTTTGTGTTAATGTAATGTAAAATAATATGAACTGAAAGTAATTGCTGACTTAAAGGGTCCAAAGCATGTAAATCGATATCTGGTGTCATAGGGCGAGGAGAAGAAGGTTTATCCTCTGGTGTCTCAGTGATGGAGCTTGTAGAATTTGGTTGTTGCTTGACATTCCTTTCAATTATTTCTCGTTCTATTTCACTTATTTGCCTCTTCATTAGTAAAACCTGGAAAAGGGAATTTTTTTACTATTAAACAGAAATTGCGTAAAAGAAAAATGTTAAAAATGCGATTACTGTAGGATTGTTGTTCTCGGTGTCTGAAGCATGTCCTGATGATAACCCATCTTCTAATACGGGCATGCTTCGAGGAGGAGGAAGAGTGGCCGTGGTCACCTCAGCTAAAAGGAGAGATGAACCCTCACTGTCGCAGTTGGAATCACAGTCTGTTGTTTCGGGTGATAACGTAAAATTTCGCGAATGCCCAACTGTATGACCCACTTCTGTTTCAAGATCTTCTGTAGAGCCAGAAATACTTCCAGGCTCCTGAAACAAAATGTTTTATTTTTTAATAAGTCTATCGTATAGGAGCATTACAAACATTAAAATAATAGAACAATCAAGAGTACAAAACATTATAAATATGGAAAGTACCCACCTGTAAAGTTAACAAGTCTTTTCCTTCGGGCTTCGGTGGTGAAGAAAATGACTGTTCATCCTCAGTCGCCTTTGCTAACCTCAAACCTACATAAGCATTTCCTGAGCTTCCTCTTCGCCTCAGTTCATATTCTAAATCCTAAATTACAAAATACCCAATTAATACAAAATATAACGAAATATAATTAATTAAAAAGAAGGAAATGGACCTGGAAGTGAGGTGCTTTTTCTCCAGACTTGAAAAATTCTTCAAGGACTTTTCTAGTCTCAGAAAATTCGTACATGTAGTCATACTGGGGGTGATTTACTGCGTGGGTGTTTTGAGGTGAAGAAGATCGAGATGGTGAGCGTGAACAAGATCTAGATCGGGGTTCGCTGTCATTGAAAACTCTCTGCAAAAATATCACACCGATAGTTTGTTCACTTTATTGAAATACAGAGTTTAAAACCCACTTGGGGGAAACCAGGCCTGGGAGCGTAGAAAGAAGGAGAAGAAAGCAAGGTAACTGCACTTGGTGGTTGTTTGGGACCATATCGCCTAGGTGAACCTTCGTAGTCAGCTATTGGAAGACCTCCTATCACACGCTGTGTCTTACCATTAATATCATATTCAGGTGACAATGATTCTCCATCAGACACTGATGTTGCGACCTAAAAGCCATAGGCATTAAATTTATAATAGGCATTAGATTTTAAGTGCTTACTTTAAAATAATGAGCTGGAGGGCCAGGATGGCAATTCCTGGATGGACTAGGAGAACTATCTGATGCAGGTTCACACGGCCAAGTTTCTTCTATATCATCAAATACAACTGAACCACCATCTAGAATATATTTAGAAATTAGCATAATGTAAGATAAAAGGTATAACATGTTATTCAGCCTAGTTTACCTTTAGTTTTTTGTTGTGACATTCGTTGATGCCTGAGTGAATGCACTTCAGTAGAAAAAACTGTTTCAGTGACCTCTCTTGATGACTGATTTCGCTTCGGGTCAGTGTTTCTGTAAAAAAAATTCAACTGTCGTAGAAATGCTAAAAACAATATATAAATTATGTAGAAAACAATCCTATTTCAATTGTTATTTTATTTATTATATATTCCACATAAACATTCGTTAAAAATTATAAAAATCTGTCAAGGAAAGATGATAAACAATAGTTTAAATTGCATTTGGAGTTTAAGTAAAAAAATTTTTTTTAAATGGTGGTTCATTAACAGCTGAGGTCACATCAATCCCTAGGGTGCTGGTGTTTTGAAAAAAGAAGCTCAGCTGGATTTGAACCCGGGAACCTTTACATTACGGTGATGGGTGCAGTGCCAATGCCTTAATCACTGTGGCTGCTAACAACTCTTTAATAATTTTTAAAACATTTCCTAAATCAATTTTAATATTAGCGTAAAATAGTATTATTCTGAGGTGAGTAATTTAACATTTATTGTAATATTATTGAACCCCCGATTTTAACATGTTCTATGTCAACTATTATTCATAGCCACTTCAAAGAAGAAAATAAACTAAGTACTTCACTGAAGAAAAGAGACTTTGAGAAAATTACATGAGTTACACTATTTTTGTGATATCGTACAAGATCTTTTTATTATTTATTTTATTTATTATACTGTTATGTTTGTATAGAAAGCAAATAAAGCACAAAGCATAGTGTGAGAGCAAATATGATATCTCCTTTTGCAACAATAAAGTTTTAAATAGTTAATGTGATGAAATGAGAAAATGTTTTTCTAGAAGTTTTACAAGTAAACATTATTTTCTTTGAGGAAAATCCATTAAAAGCAAGAAAGGATTTTTTGGATGGTTGCATAAATTACGCATAAATTCCAATTCCCCGTCTAGTAGAGTAATATGTTCCTTGCCAGACTGGAAAGTTTAAAATATCTACTTTTTATCTTCCATCGTCAATGATGATGATGACACACTCAATATGGTAGAGCAATGGTGCTCACAACAGAGACTTAAAGCTAATCCCACTAAAACCACACTGATTATTTATCAGGGTTAAGATAAAATACTTACGGATTTGGTTAAGACATTAACCTGGAACGTTCACCTGCAAGACATTATAGCAAAAAGCAAAATATTGTTTATGATCACAAGAACTCTAGGTAAATGAAGGGGATTAAAACCAAAAATGGCCCACTGGCTATACGTGAAAGTAATAAAACACACTAAGCAGCAGGCAAAGATCAGCAAACCTAAGCATCGCAGTGGCAATGAAAACAACCCCTACAAACTCTGCTAAATCTACCTCTGCTGAAAAAATTTCTATGAGAAGAAGCTATGAAAAACTCATTTAGGCTTTAAAAAAAACCTGGATGGAAAAAAAACAATTTGGGCACACAACCATAATTAATAAAATCAGATTGACTATATGATCCCAGAAACATTTTTTTCAACATTCTACAAAGTATCAACATACCATAAAGAAGAACAACTCAGGAGAACATCAGAAAATGATATGGTGTACAGATGACTTCAAAACAAACGAAGGAACCAGATCGGGCATACAACACCAAATATGAACAATCAAACTCATTAAAGAAATAAACTTCGGTCTATCAAGCAGATAAACATGTCGTTAATGCTTGTGCCCTAAAAATTGAACAAATGGTTACACTGGTAAAAACATCCTTGTAAGATCAGAGAACGAGGCAGCTGTTTATTTATGCATTAGCTCACAAAACAATCATAAAAACTGGTCAGTGAAAGCATTCAAAATCTCCAAAATCAGGTGAAACAACAACCTGATCCCTTGGGTTCCAGGACACAAAGGAATGGCCCTTAACCTATTCTAGGAATAATAAAAACAAATAGAATCCTTTATCACAGTATAGATCTAAAAAAAAAGACAAAAGGAGAACCAGATAAACCATTGGGGAAGCTAGACAGTTAACTTAGGCTAAAACAATCCTCGCCAAGAATGGCAAACTCACTGATGCAATTAGAGAGGGCCAGACTCAGGTGAATTATCATAACCATTATCATGGGCTATTAACAGGACAATGGCATCTGATACAACATCTACACAACACGAGTATATTCAACAATGATCACATTTAAACAATATGCAATGAAGAGGAAGAAACGGCCACTCTTCGAAAGGGAAGCCCCTTTCATCTGAAAAGAAGGGTTGCGATTGCACTGAACTGAGGATCTAGGAAGGTGCAAGGCAAAAAGCTACAGCGTTTGGGGGAAATAAACCCCACTTCCTAGTCCATTTTCATCCATATCATCTAGTAAGTAAAGAAATTCCTGGTTTAAAAAAGAAGGGCTTAACGTCCAACTTTTCTGAGCAGAATATTTTACAATATTTTTCACAAATTATTAACTAAACTTCTAAGTGATGAGACTGTATATTATTGAATATAATCAGATCACAAATTAATAAAATCAGATTTCTAGTGGTGTAGCACTTTGTAGATGCTATACGGATAGGGATAAAAGAGGCGGCCACAAGGCCTTCTGTAAAAGGCTGTTATGTATATTTTCTCATCAATAACATAAAGTTTACAGCTAGAATTTAAGATCAAATCAGTTTTATGATTTGAAATATATGAACTGTATAAGTGTACGAATGTTATTTTAGATTAACTTGTTAATTTTTTTAATTTCTATGCTGACACATTGTGCTGAGATTTTCAATTACAATTTTCTTCGTATATAAAGAAAACATTTTTAATTTACACCTTCATATGCTGTAAAAAGAATAACCGATCACTGCCATGATTAAGATTTAAAATAAAATTCCTGTTGGGATTTGTAAATTAATAACATTCATGGCAATAATTGCAAAAAAAATACCAATGATGGTACAAATTGGGATGGATGGAATGCAATGAACATTCTGTTACATGTACAATGAACATCTATATTAACAACCAGATATTGTACATGTGAATTAGGAATGTAATAAAGAAATATAAACAAATGAAACAATGGCAGGACATAGCGCTGTTAAAGCGTTAATTAAAATTACTCTTTTACATTTGATTTTCTTTGTCATGCCACAATATAACATAAAACTCCATGCACTGTCCACACCAAAACACAATAAAGCTTTGGAAAGGTATGTAACCCCGATTTTCCATATTATCATGCATTCATCAGCGTAGTTGACTGGAAAGCTAGTTCTTAAAAAAAAAGCAAACAACCATTTTTGAAATTGGAACTTCATGGCATTAAAACGTTTATTTAATTAATTTTCTAAGCTACTAAACACAGCAGAAACATCGTAATACAACAAATTCACTTTCTTAATTTCCATTCGTATCAAACAGCCATACATACTTAACGCATAGCTCTATCGAAATGCGACCAATAATTGACCTATATATCATAATTAACATATAGGCTTGGGTTTTCCTCAAATTCAAAATTTAATTACCACACTATTTAGCGTAGAAATTGCATAACTATCTCTGTGATTTCAGTTACAAATGGAAACCAAATGGACTAAACTGTATGTTTAAAGTCAGCGAAAACATTGAAGAAAAAGAAATGCATAAAATTATAAAACAATCTTGCATAAATCACAATAAATACCCCACATAATAATATCAGTATTCGTTTATCAAATTTGCAATAAAAATAAAATTAAAATTATAAAAAAGAAACACAAAGCAGAGTGGTTGTGTATTTAATGCCGTTAGGGAAAGAGGAACGTTTCAGGATAAAATTTTGTTGAAAACAATCAAAGGAGAGCAGGCATCATTTTTGTAGTATCTTCAGTGATGATGTAGCAAGCAAACAGCAGTGCAAAGTTGTTGGATGGTTAACTCTTCTACAAGTTGCTATATTTCAATTAATATTGTAATTATGTTGCATGAAAACATCAGGCATTGCAGTTTGGTGTCGGCTGACTTTCGTGACGGTTCTCAGTTAAGAGAGGCCACGATTCAGCCAGTCCCATCATGATGATTGTAAACACTATATGGTTCTATCATAAGAGATATAATTTTATCTTTTACCTGCTCCTAATTTCCCATACAGCATTAGAATCATTCTTATGTTTTCTAGAAGACATTTTATCATCTGATCTGGATTTTCTAATGGCTTTGCATCTGCTTTGACTAAATACTTCACGTCCTCCAGCTATTTCTATGATTCTGCTGCATTAACAAAAAAGTTCTTACACTATGGAGATTTATATACAAATACATATATCCAAGAAAGAGAGAAATTTTTTTCATAATATACATGACTATGATCGTACTATAAACACATGGACAAGTGTATTTATATAATATTGTCTTTGAATTGTCGAATCGTATTTATACCTAGAATCTCGTAGCTTATACGTAGAAGGCTTAGTAGAGGACAATTGAAGAACAACTTTGTTATCCTGACTTCCTTGTTCTTCACCATTACTTTCTTCAGTGGAGCTCTCCTCGCGCCCACTTTCACCTTCCTCACATTCCCTAAAAAATAAATTCAACTTTTATTACTAACATACTTTTATTTGAAAAAAGAAGACAAATACATTCTTTATAAATAAACATAAAGTATTACATGCAATGGCGAAGGTTATCTGCAGGAGAAAGACATGTGATTAATTAACTGGCAATACTGACATGTTCATTCACGAAAATATATGGTGTCACAGAAACATAGTATAGAATAAAATGGGAAAAGACATTTATCTGAATTATACGAGTATTACAAATTGAAAAGATACGGGAGTCAAAGCAGACTACAGTTACAAATCACTATCAATGGACCACTGTATCAACCTACACGTCGAGTCTCCTCTCTTCACTAATTACACAGTAAAGATGGCTTCCGTAGCAGGAAAAAACCTGAATCCTGACAGGATTCTAAACAGGACACTGTAAACTAACTAGACATTTGAAGAAGACTGGCACAATCCAACATGGCAAGCACAGATTCTACCAAGAAGCAGAGGAGACACCAACACCAACACACCTGTTAACAAACTGTGGAGCTACACTTGGCCCACAGGAGGAAGTGCTTTGGGAAAATACAATGTAACTGCAGATGATATTCAACCACTGAAACCCGGCCTACTAATGTAGGTACTTGATAAGCACCCACAGGTGTGCTATAAGCCTAGAATGGGGATGTCTGAAGGCTCCATGTCTGACAACTGCATTCCAAAAATGTTGGCGGATAATTTCTCAAGCTTGGCAAGGAAATACAATATCTCAGATCATCTTTCAGAGATAAGTGGAAAGGTACAGGAAAAAGGCATAAAATTATTTTAAAAAGATTCGCCAATGAGGACGACAAATTTCAAGATACACGCCCAACTTACCTATTAGATTTAAGTTCTACTGGAGGATGACTACCAGATATGCAAGTTTAGAAAATGATGCAGGAGTGGATCTCAATGTAGCGAGGTGGATCTTTGGCTTAAGGGCAGAGTCGCCAACCCTTAACGCCAAACTGTATAATGAAGATAGAAACAGGCGGTCAAAATGCTCGACGTGTTAAATGAAAGAGGAGGATGCTCAGTCCTTAACAAATTCGGGAAGGCAGCATAGGGGAGAAACATAGTTAACATGATGAGGCTTGCTGTATAGAACAAATAGCACACGTAAAAAAAAAATTATAAGACTTTTTCAGAGCAGCCTGGAGGTATTGGAGAATTTTTTGTTGGAAGATTCAATTTTTAATTTACTGTTTTGATCCAAGAGTAGTATTTATTTATTTGATACCTTCAAGAAATTTGTTTTCTTTTTATTTAAATCGTTTGTTTTGCTATTTGATATTCTTTTCCCAGTTTTTTTTATTTCTTTCTACAAAGTTTAATTAAGACTTGAACTTCCGGTAGATGGCTGTGATAGGCTGTAATATTTATTTTACACACACAAAGGCATTATATTGTTCAATAAATGTGGGTTTTTTCTTATTTCCTTTAGTTTAAAAAGCCAATCAAGCAACAAATTTACATTGTCAATTTTTTCAAATAAACTTTTTATAATCAATAATTCCTATGAGAGCTTTGCACAGAATGAAACGGCCAGTAATAGAAACTTTTTGTTGAGCTTTTTGAAGCTTAGGTTCTTTTATTTTGTAAGGCAAGCCAATTAACTGGGATTCCCAAGGAAAAATATCCTTCAAAGGCTCTGAAAAGTCATAATGACACTCTTGTACTTAGGAACCACCCGTCCTTTTTTTTTTTATAACTTCTAAAGGCAGTAATTTTTTGTAAATGGCAAATTTAGTATTTTCATGTAGTATTTTACATCAAGCGGAAAGGCATTCGAAAAGTAAGGGCTCAGGTGATAAATGGCAAAGAAAACAAGTTTTTTTAAGGAAATACCTTTGAAATTTTTCTAAAACCTTGTAGCATTGAAACCCCCATACCTGAGATAAGTAACAACTGTTCCAGATACAATTTTATTAAATTTTATTTTATGGTCCAAGGGGTCATTCTTTGGTATTTCGATATTCCTCAGGTAAATGGGAATAACCCCCTCCAATCATGCAAATAAATACATTCATTCCACTAAATAACACCTATCCCATACACATACAATTAAAAATATTTATGAGATATAGGATAAGCGATCTGTGCCTGCTGGTGTGCCCCAAGACTGCTCATGGGTTATTCAAGATGTTGTATTTCTTTATTAGCAAACTTAGCTCTTTGCCGTTATTACATCCTCCACCGAGATAATTTCTCTACAAAACAGGTATCTAATTGGTCTCACCCTCATTAAACGTGTCCATGTGTGATCTTGGTATGACCTATGCATGATCTGGTATGACCTTTTCAGTTTTAGACCCAGGCTATGAACCAATGTGTTTTTTAAACTTGAACAATTTATCATTATTCTTTTTTTTTCTTTCTTTTCTTTTTAACTCCACTGTATGAGATAGCAGGAAGTATTTACTTAGCACAGATAGTAGGACTGCAAAAGGAGTTTCTTCTAAATAAAATTGTTCTGGGGAGCTTTTTGGCAAAAATGAGTTTTATATTTTTACATCCAGCAACTAGCCAAAAGGCTTAAAATAATTATAAATAAATATTATTGTGTAATTAAACAAAGAGTGGATTATTAAAAAATGCCCTGGCAAATAGAAACATTACCACAACAGAATTAACAGAAAATAATACAAGCGGGAAAATGCCTTGTTTTATTATGTTTTATTTATTATTATTAAATCTCTGAAGATTTTCGCGCATTTGGGGCACTTCAAATTTTTAAACATGATTACAACCACCTTTGAATGGCATGTGGAGTTGACTGATGCCTTCTGTCTGCAGAAGAAAATAACAAAGGTTTTTAGTTTTATAGTTTACAGTTTAAAAATAGGAAAATGGGGAGGAAAAAATTAGTGAGAATATAAAATCAAAAAGTGAAAAAAATGACGGGGATTACCCTATGAGTGACTATGTACTATGTAAAATACTGAAGGACAAGAATCTATGATGGGAAAAGAGAAAAAAAAACTGCACATGATGCAAATATTTGATGATGATGATAAGTGCCTCAGCAACCAGCCTACAAATCACTTAAGTGCAAATTTTAGGCAACTTTTTATGTTTTGATTGCGCTGAGACAACTTTTTTATAGTAAAGTAGCATAATTAACCCGTTTTTTGTCTACTTCTCCCAAAATGTGTTTGAGAGTAGTTAGAAAATTTTCTTAAATGTGCCTGTTCCAGGACCCCCCTCTACCCAACCATCTTTTAAAAGTTTAAATTATGCTAATTTTGCCCTGGGTTCTGGGTTTGTGGAGGAAGCTTGCAGGGTGAGGTTTTCTTTCCTTTTCGACTGGGAAATAAGAGCAAAATGTATTTTATGCGGCATGTGAGAGTTGTGGATGTTTTGCCTACGGCGCTGGTCTAGGTGAGACGGTGATTATCATGGGGGTGATTATGCACAAAAACAGAAAAGGAACTGATTACAAAAAAAAATTGAAAATGCTGAAGGACAAAATCTCAATAATCTATGATAGCAAAAGAGAAAAAGTGCACATGATGTAAATATTTGATGATGATGATGATGATGATGATAAGTGCCTAAGCAACCGGCCTACAAATTTACACTTAAATAGAAATTTTAGGAAATTATCCTTTGTATGTTTTGATTATGCTGAGACAATATTTTTTGCAGTAAAGTATCATTATTCAATCATGTTTTTTGGTCTGTTACTCCCAAAATGTGTCTGAGAGTAGTAAAGAAGAAAATTTCCTTAAATGTGCCTGTTCCTGGACCCCCTCTACCCAACCATCTTTTAAAAGTTTAAATTATGCTAATTTTGCCCTGGGTTCAGGGTTTGTGGAGAAAGCTTGCAGGGTGAAATAGAGTTTTGAGTGTTTGGCCGATGCCTCGGGTCTGAGAAAGGCGACGATTATCCTGGGAGTGCCAAACCGGGCGGATGACTCACTGTATTATTTACAAATATTAAATATGACTCAGAGGAAGCGAACCTTCCAATAAAAAAAACAACGTAAACACGACTTTTATCGTGCCTTGGGCGCTTTAATTTAAATATAAAAACGTAGTGTTTAAATACTAAAATGAAATTTACCTGTTCGTCCTCTGTTTCGTGTCCATTACGTACGGCTCATTGTCGGGCACGGAATTAAGATTTATATCCCTGGGTCGGCACTTCGGAAACAATTTTGTGATATGCTCGGTGTTGCTAAGGTTGTCTATCTCTACGAGACTTGCCATAGTGTCCGAAATCCAAACACTAAAACTTTTTCGTTCTCCGGTTGTATTTTGACCGCTCAGTTGTAGCGGGGGATTTCATATTCGTATTCAACTGTGATTATTATATTTGTTATAAAATAAAGCTTTTTTTTGGGGGGGGGGGGGGAAGTTTTCGATAGAAACGTTGTATCGCCCCCGGGAGACGGACTTCCCTTCCTCGGCGGCCGCCGACTTTTGACTATACCCGTAGTGCGCTTGACAAGAGGATCTCGAAATATGGCAAAATTGAACCGATCCGAGGTTAATCCGCGGTTAAAAAACGCCACCACGACGATAACACTACATCTGTACGCCTCCTGCTTCAATATGCCGAGAAACTGGCAGAGTCGCTAGGAATGATCCTATAAGTAACTTTTCCATCGATCCATCAAATAAAGGAAACAATTTTTCTTCATTCAAATCGTGTGATCACATCCTCCGCCCCTGGGCGATTCTAAAGCCGTTTCGACGTCTAAACGCACTTCGAAGACGACGAGAAATGACACGACCGACTTAGAATACGGAATATCGTCCGAGGGGCATAAATACTAATACTAATTTATCAATTGCTAAGGTCCTCGAAGGGAGACTGGCGAGCTAACAGCTGCTCCGAGCCTTGCCAACACACTCAGCCTCCAACCAGGGAAAAACGCTCTACCAAAACATTAATAAAAACAATATAACAACGATTTAACTCAAAATAAAAATTTTCCTCTAATAATAAAACATGAAAATTATACTGTTTTCAAAATATTTCGTTTTATCTGCAGAAAAACTGGCGCCCTCACAGACCTCAAAATCTGTGGGGGGCGATTGTCGAAATTGCGCAACTTTGTCCTACGAGAGGATTTCAACTACGAAGTTATGTGAACCCTCGGGGTGCCTATGTTTTGGGGAAAAAACATATCTAAGTATGTCCAACCCGGGACCTTTATCTCATAGTAATGAAGGCCGTTTCAACGCCTAAATCGTTGCGGCCACCGACGCCCCTTTAATAATATTTGATAGGACTATTGAAAAACATTGCATAAGTTAACACATTAGATAACGTATTATCCCTTAAGGCCCGTACTCACGACTCAACGTTTGTCGTTTAAGTCAAGACTGTTGTTATAGTCATTCCTGGAGAATAGAAGTGGATTATGAATACATCCTTGCTATACGCCAGATGCTGAATGGGTAATATGTGTATCTAATAGCCTCTAATACTCAACTCCGACTTTCTAAAGATGAAGCTTATGCGGGTGTTCCCTGCTAATCAAACAGACCAGGAAGAAGGGTACAGAGGAAGAGAAGTTGGACCTGTCACAGTGGACACCCACACCTCACCTTTCTCCCTACCCCAATCCGAATCCTAATCTCACAATCCAGCCTCAATTTAAGGTGTCATGCGAACTGGACTGATGGATGGCACAGGAGAACTATCAGTAACGGTGTCTCAGTGCACCAGGTGACCCCTTTAGTAATCCACCCTTACACTCGTGAGAAGGCTCCTCCGATGCAGAACTCATGCTCGTGGGAATCACATGAATAAACCAAAAGAAAATAAAAACCTGGCTAACCTGCAAAAGACCACCTCCAAAATCAACCTATAGAAATTGATGAGGCTCCGCACCCTCAACAACTCCCATAAACCAAGAATTGGAGGACAATCTCCTCGCATCACCTTCAGCAGATGTGAAAAGGAAGGAAAAACCCAAACAAGAAGATGAAACTACTCAAATGGAGGAAATGGAGAAGAATGAAAAACTACACTTCAAACCCAAGAAAATCTCATGGGTTCTGAGGTGTAAAATGGTAGTCAAACAAGCCAAACAAAAGGGGGAGCCAATCCTTAAAAGAATTAGTAGAGGGAAGCTATACCCTAATGTTTACATCTGGCAATGGCCAACTACTTAACCACAAAAAACCAGGAGCAATGCCAAATGGTAAGAGGGACAGGTAAATGGGAAGCACCCTATTATCAAATAAATATGCTCCTAGGACATATCCCAAAAAAGAAAAATTGGAAGTAATGTTGGGGAATAAATCATCCCCCAACATAGTTGGTGGAAAGAGCAATGAGACATATATGAACAACTCTCAAAGTGCTAAAATTGGCTATAGTGTTGGAGGAATAGCCAGAGAAAGAGTTAACAGCCGATGAGGGTAAGGTTGTCTGAGGTTTGGTATTGCAAAAACTCCAAAGGACCAGGGTTCAGGAATGGGTACATTGAAAAAGGGGGAAACGGCTCATGGAAATGGTACCTACTATCCAACCGTCGTCGGAAGGGCAAACCTCAGAAAAGCTCCTCCTCCAGACTAATACAATCCTCACCAAGACTGGCAAACTCACCGCCGCAATTGGAAAGACCAGACCTGGGAAATGATAAAGCTATTAACACTGGCATCTGATAAAGCATCCACAACATGGGCATACCCATGCTTTATCACTTCTCCTTTTGCTTTGTTTTTAATCCATTCTGTGATGGAGGGTTCTGTTGGTTTTTAATATACGAAAATAGGTTCGGATCCTATGTATGGTCTTGCGGATCTTCCTCTGGTTGTGTGTCTACTGTTTTGTTCACACAATTCTGATTTTTTTTGCATGTTAATGCTTTAATAGCTGCTTGTCTATTCAATTTTATGAAGTTTTTTGCCTGCACAAACACTTTTAAGATTTTGTAGGGCACAAGCATTGATGGCATGTATTTCTGCCTGAAAGACCGTGTATTTCCTAACGAGTTTGACTGATCATATTTTGAGCTTGTACAAAAAATGCCTAGGGTTCCTAGGATGTTGTAAAGAATGTTTCCAGGATCATACAGTCAGTCCCCATTTCTAAGAATGTGTGTATGACTATTAATTATGGTTGGGTGCCCAAACCACTTAGTTACTTTCCAATTTTATTGTTTTTGGAGCCTAAATGAGCTTTTCCTAGCTTCTCCATGTTGGCCTGTTTTCAGTGGAGGTAGGTTTAGCAATCTAGTGCACTTGTAGGGGTTATTCGCAGTCCTGTGATATATAGATTCGCTAATTTTTGTATGCTGCCTAGTGTTTGGGTAGCTAGTATTATTGAGCTTTGTTCCACCAGATTAATGATTCATAGGTTATTTTGGGTCTTATTACTGCCAGTGGGCCATTTTGGGTTTTAGTCCCAAAGATTTGCCTAGGGTTCTTCTTGCAGCCATTAGAGATATTTTACATTTTGCTATGATATGCTGCAGGTGATTCAGATTAATTTTTTATCAAAGATTATTCCTAGTTATTTAACCTCCATTTTAGCTGCAACATTTCATTATAGAAGCATAGACCTTAGGTTTCTCTGTTTCTTTAAAAAAAACCAATTAGAGTAGTTTTTGAGGGGTTTACTTTAAGTCACTGTTGTGACCACCTGCTCTTTGGATGAGCTCATTTATTGTTGAGTTGAATGTTCCCATGACTAATAGGACAGTCTTCTCCATATGAGGACATCCACTACCATATTCCACAACAGAGATGAGAGTATTCCTTTTTGTGGACATCATCTCGTCACCACTGCTTCTACCTTTCTAAAAGATCTGGCATTAGCCTTATTAATTCTGGAGTTTCATATGGTTCCATCTTAGCTCCTTTCCTATTTTGACTTGATTTCTCTACCAATTTTACTGCTCTCATAAATTTCCTCAGCTGAGATGTCCGAGTACGCCAATTATAAAAAAAAAACCTCATGGAAGGATGTTATCAAAAGATTTTCTGGTATGGAAAAATAATATTTTATTATTTACACTGGGTATATTTACAAAAGATGAGTTTAGAAATAAATAGCATGGCACGTTGAAAACATTCAAAACATGTATCACAAAATAATTATCACTGTTTATTTGTTTTCATCTAGATTTTTGATGACAAGGTCGTAAAGGAGGGGTTTCACGTCGATGGCCCATAAGAAGTCGAGATGGTTGAAGTAAGCATAGGGCACTTCGTATTTCCTCACATTGGGTAGGCTTTTAAAGAGTTTCTCTACATCCTGACAAAATAAAGAGAAAAATATTATTCAGCCTTAACCAAAAGAAAAGAAAACTTCTTACATCAACTCCAGCGAGCCAATCGTTTTCGGAATAGTGCAGTATCACAGGGGTGGTTATTTTATGAAGAGGATAATCCGGTGGTTCGTTAGTACCGTATCGCATTTTATTATCAGAACCATAATCAAACATTTGAAATTTTCCACCTTTAAAATGCACATGTTTTACACTCTGAACTCAGGATTAGAAGGAAAAAAATCTGACTTACCATTGTTTTCAAGCTGTCCAAAATGGATAAACTGTTTTGTTGATGCTCCTGATGGTGAGTTTTCAGCGATGACAGGCACCAAGCTCTTATTATTCGCATAACAATTAAAATTTAATGTTACAATTAAAAAAAAAAAAAAAAAAACGCATCACCATACCACATTCAGTTCTTGGGAGTCGTAACCAGCTACTAAAAAGAGAAGATTGTCACAGATCGGCCTGGTCATGGCTGTCCTTTGGCAGAGTGTCCTGTCGATAAGGTGCAGAAAATAGTTGTTAGGGATTTCATAAATGCCCATCCACTCAACAAAAGTCTAAACAGATAAAAGAAGAACTTTTAATCGAAACTCATACAAAGGCATATGTTATTTCCTTACTGTAAATATGTATGCATATGAGGAAAGTATGCTGTGCACTGGACCCCTGGTGTGTTCGAGGAAGGCTATCGGGGCCATAGCGATCATCAATTTCACTTTATTGTTGTATTCCGGCCGGGTGGAAGCCATCGTCCAGAAAACCGTCGTCCCTTGGGAGTGTCCCACATATACAATTTTCTCCTGTTTTGTATATTCAGTGATGAAATCAATCATAGCCGGCATGTCGTAATACCCCATTTCATGAAATCTAGTTAAAAAGTTGAAAATTAAATATTACAGAAGGTTCTAGTCATATGAAAATTGTATGAAGGGGCCGTGGTAGCCGAATGGAGACTCTCGACTTATAGATCCCGAGGTCATGGGTTTGATTCCCATCGTCACCTCTAGCCTTTTTTTCATTCAATTCTAGCAGCAACGATCAATTACCTAATACTTCTGAGAAGAAGGATTAAGTAGATTGCACTGAACTAGGCAATTAGGAAGGTACAATAAGCAAGAAAGCTACGGTGCCTGGGGAGCACAAACCCCACTTCCTAGTATCCTCATCACCATCGCCACCAAAAGTAGGTAGTTATGTTGGGTTCAGAGTATTGAATTGAGAGTTAGAATTTGGAGGTCATTATGAAGGGTGGAGTTGGAGAAAAAGTAGGTTGACAATGGTTCTGAAGACTTTGGAGTGGAGGGATTGTAGATCTTTTCTGGATAAATATCCTGAAGGGAGGCAGCAACGAATGGTGCTCTCCCGCTTTTTTAAATATCTACATACTATTGGAGCCACCTCCAGTGACTGGATTGTAAAGTGATTATGTTGGATCAGGGTATTATGTTGGGATTTGGTATTTAGAGGTCATTATAAAGGGTGGTGAAGTAGGTTGACAATGGTTCTGAAGACTTTGGAGTGGAAGGATTGTAGATCTTTTCTGGATAAATATCCTGAAAGGAGGCAGCAACCAACGGCGCTCTCCCAGCTTTTCTGAACATTTACATACTAGTGGGGCCACCTCCAGTGGCTGGGTTGTAAGGATGATTATATTGGATCAGCATAATTGGTTTTGATTTGGTATTTCAAAGGTCATTATAAAGCTGTTGGTTGTTATTTAATTTTTGTTTAGCTCTATTGGACCAGATGAAACAATTTTATCTGATTCTGCATGCTTGTATGTACTGTTAAAATGTTATGTTGAAACAATGTGTAGTTACATACGAGAAATTCCAATATTCCTTTTTGTCGACATCCGCATCCAGCGTCTTGTGTTCTCTGCTGTATGAGGTCCCTCTCGAATTTCCCAGCCAGACATCATAACCGCTGTCGGCCAAGAGGAATGCTGTGCAAGAAAAGCATCAGTTATCAGCATCTGTCGCACAGAATCCTGAAATATTCACCTAATCCGTTTTCCGGGCCACTTAAAACCCAACAGGAGGAATCGGCCAATATTCCATGTTGGAGGAGCAAAGGAGTCCTCGGATTCTTGTCCATGCCATTCTTGCCATAAGGAATTCTGAATAAGGTGAGCAGGTAGCCATCCTCTGTCTCAACTCTGTGCTGTTCCAATGGGTATCCATGAGGTAGAACCATCTCTGCCTGTTGTTTATAATAGTTTTTAATCAAAACCAATAGTAGAAATGTAGATGGATGATCAGTTATTTATATATATAATTTATAATATATAATTTATATATTGAAATTTTGTTGCTCAATTTGATCAGACCAAAAGTTACATGAATAGGTAGGAGGGTCAGGATGATTGGACCACTATTTTTTTTCCCAAGTTTTATTCAGCAGTAGACCCTGGATTAGGGATGGTTTTTGATGCGATCAAATGCTTATGCTTTAGGGATGTTGTGATGAAGCCTATAACGTGATTTGGTGGAATCCTTTCTTTATAGTAGATACTATCTCAGAATAATACTGTACTTGGATTGATACTTTCATTTCACCCACTATGTTCTGTGATGTTCCTCAAGGCACCCTAGGTCCATTTCTTATCGGCGTATAGAGGGCAGTCATCCCTTTACACCCTAGAATACTCTCTGCAAACCTAGCAGTTAGATCCTTCAAAGACCATAGAACCATGGTTTAAGACAGGGATTATTGGTGACCCTGAGAAGGGGGCCTTGAACTGTTAATTGGAGGGAGATGATTGATGTAGATGAGCGAGATGATATAGGTAGCAAGCAAAGGGCCTCAGAGCTGGCAATGTCGGCTGTTGAGTGCTCTTACTGCTGTAGTTAATGCTTGCGATTGCTCTATTAGTGAATGATGAGTTCGCATCGACAAGGACCGAGCCCTGTTTATGCACAGAGGTCCTGCTAGCTTTTTGAAGCCAAAGATAAACCACTTATCAACTCCTAGTGAAAACTTTAATTAACTTATTGGAGTCACCACGCATTACCTATCTGATCGATTATTCCACCTTACCTACTATCCTGTCCTCTTTGTTGTCCTTAAGTGAGCATCCTAGATCCATTATTTTTCGGAACATAAATGTCTTCCCTCAATACTCTTAGACTTACAGGTTTACTGACAATACAGCTCTGCAAGCCTAGCATTTCTCTCCCTCAACCTCTTTACTATGGAACCATGGTTCCATAAATGGAGAATAAAACTAAACAAAAAACATATCCTTTTGCCCTTTATGTTAAAAAAAAAGCTATTTGGGAGTGCACATACACAACTTAAAACGGCAGAATTGAACTATAGATGCAAGGCAAGTAAAGAGACTGCTTGACTTCAAGACTTCTCACAAAACAAAAATTACAGTTCTTTTAGCTCTCCTTATGGACTAATGTTGTTAAAATATCAGTTGAAGAGGAACTTTTTGTGATGCTTAATTTGGCTAACTGTCAGAAAGTGTTTGCACATGGTTATTATTTCTCTTTAGTCCAGGATAAATCAAGCTCAGTGGTTAGAATTTCAGCATGGTTGAAATCAGGAATTAGATACCCAAGAGTCAAGACCCAAATGAACTGAGATCAAAGATTTGAGACCTAGTAGAGTAAGTCTAGAGATTTGTGACCCATGAGAATACAGATTAAGGACCGAGATCCGGGAGAGTTGAAACCAGGGAATCATGGCACAAAAGAGTCGAGATCAAGGATTGAAACCCAAGAGATCATGATCTCGGAGAGCCAAGATCAAGGATTCACGACCCAGAAGAGTCCAAGATCAGGGATTTGAAACCCAGCTGAATCAAGATCTGGGATTCATACATTGTTTGTCAATCTCTTGTTGGTCTTATTCTCATATATATCCTTGATATATCCTCTTGTTCTAAGCATTGTCCTTAACATGTGGCCAGTTTTTCAATTTTCCCCTTCCCGACAATTCCCTATTCTTATTGTGGCTTGAATCATAATTATTGAATAATCATTGACACCATCATTCATACTTGTTTTCTGTTATTCGTTGTATGTATTATGTTCGATAGTTGTGATGCTTTTGTGTAGCGTGCATTAGTTATCTGTTGAGTCTTTTAAACAATGTGGGTTGTTTATTTTAATTTGTATTTATTTAATTTTTGCATATTGCTGGGTATAATCTGTTTTTATCATTGTGACTGATGATCGAAAATGTAAAAACATCTCGATTTGCACAATTTAATCCACTATGAGGAAATTGTGAAAATGTCACATGCCATTGGGCAACATTTCCAATTGTTTTGAATGGTCCTCCAAGATAACGAAGAAAAAAAAAATCAATTTGTTTATACTTTATAGAATGACTTTTAGGAAGAATTTATCTACATAGATAAAAGTGGAAAATATAAAACAGACGCAGTGTGCGTCATATTTGATAGTCCCAATCGACACAAAGATATACAGTGTATTGTGTGCATAAGTACTTTATTTAGTTAATCATTAAGAGCTGAGAACTTGAGCTTCAGATATAGACAAGGCTCGTGTACAAGGCTTGCACTCAGGGTCAACTTAAAAAAATAAAATAAAAAATTCAAATTAGTGATTTACTTAAATGAAATTTCAAAATTTATCATTCCTGTGGTCCAAGATCACCAAAAGAATTTTTATCAGGTCACATTTAAAAAAAAAAAAAAATTAAGGATTTAATTTACTATATTTCACTGTACCATTTGCTATAGAATTTCAGATAGTTGATTAAAGTTAATAAAATTTCAAGAGCTTACCAAAGTTCTTGGCGTTGATGGCACGTTTGCAGCTAAGGGAAACCAGCGAGTCCAGTCGAAAAAATTAGACATATTCACTGGAAAACAGGCAGAAGTAGCTATGATTGCCACCAGACAGAAAAGGACGTTGAGACAAAACATTTCAGGAGATCAGTACTGTCAAGATTGATCCTGAACCGTCTCAGTTTGACCTTAGCGCAAATTCTACTAAAACGGTTGAGTGGTGGGTCGTATTAATATAGTGATAACATGCTTGTACAATTAATTCATAATTAATACTCGAGAGATAAGTGCATGATATTGGTTTGCATTATTCTCAATAATATTATTGACTCTAACTGAAGAGTTCATACTTTCACAATGACCCTCTTATATAACAGCTTCATTACAGTTATTGTTATTATATTAAAAAAAAAAAAAATTGTTCAATAGTATATTCTTACAAATATGTTTACAAAAACACTTAAGACGTCTTACTAGTCGAGGATTCAAGGCAGTATGATTTCATGAAGGAAATGGATCAAACATTTTTTTCCAGCTTCCAGCGTGACTTTTTGGTGTGCCAGGATGTGGTTCCTTGGGTAAGAAGGCGCCTTTGTTGGCTCATTTGTCAAACTATGTAAAAATATAAAATTTACTACAGGCATAAATATTTTGTCCAGAAATTTTGAAAATCAATGAAATATAAGAAAACAGCTTTAATATGCACTCTTAAGGCCTTGTGCAAGAGTCAGGACTGGGATAGATCTGTACTCTGCCTATTGGCCATGCAAGACGAGAGGTGCATATCTCTTCAGGAAGACCACCTCCCCAGCTTAAATAGATGGAGTTGCCTTATGCCATTTATTCTGCTGCAAGAACATAATCAGATATTCAGACGACCATCTTCACCAGAATATTCGCTGCGTCTGTCTCAAACGTGTCCATCTAGTGAGAGGAGGAGGAAAGGTGACACTATAAGAAAGTGCACTGTACTAAAAACAAATGGGGGGGGGGGGATCAGAGTCATCTTTGTAAACAGGAGTCGCACAAAGTGGTCTGCTATTTAAGATTGCCTCGATGTATGTTAATAAAGTACAATACCCTTCAAAGGTCAGTGAAGCATCCTAAATGAGTTGGTATAATAGTTTTTTGGACAATTTTACAAGTCTCCCATAGCCCACTGAAATGTAGAGCCGACAGAGGGCTATGGGCCCATACTTCCTTTTGAGCAATGTGAGAATTTTTTTTCTTGTGGTCAGTCAGGAACTCTTTCAAAGTAGACAACAGATGAGACCCTCCAATGAAATTTCATCTGCAGTCAGAGTGAATGACCATAGGTAAGCCCTTGCACGAGACAAAACAGAGACAAAAACACTTCAGTAGTAAATTTAGAAATCATCTCTAAATGAACCTTAAGTAGCTGTACAACGAATGTGGATATGTAGCTTTTGGTTAAAAGGTGTTTTCGGCGAAGAGACTACATTATGGGGTGAGCAAATGTGTGAGAGGGTTGGGTATGAAATTTCAAGAGATCTCACATTTGGGAAATTATGGTTTCGTCTCTAAACTTGTAGATCAGAAAATACGTGCTCAATTCTTGATGCTTTGAAGAATCAAGGAGTGTGAAGTTACAATCCAATATTTTCTTCCGAGCCTGAACCATCACAATTTTATGATAGTACTCATGTAAGGAGGCTTCGATATGAGAACGTTTAGGAAGGAATAGTGGATGTTTGGAAGATTGGTCTAATCTGCTGCCCACCCAGATATATCCTTTTTTTTATCAAGGAATGAATTTAGACAAAAAAGGGAGCGAGGCATTTGGCTTTTTGTAAATTCTTTAGCAAACTAAAGTCACTTGTACACATGTGAGCATTGCTCCTTCCAATTTAGGCACGGAAAGACGTTCATCAAGGGAATTATCACTGATTTTACACAAGCTATTATAACAGAAATTTTTAACATTACAAAACATTGTAGTTGGCTAAGTATAAAGAACTTGGAAAATGTGTCGCTGAGCAAATTTTCGTCGGACAGGCTTTCAAGACAACTCATGGAGTCTTTTACAAAAATTTAACAACATTCATTTCTGCTCATGGGGGTTTCATTTCAAGTACCTTTGATTTAGGTATTAATGTGACAGACTGGTTTAAGGCATGTGAGATTGAAAAGAAGTGAAGGAGCCTGGAGTCAAGAAGCATGTAAGGTAGTCAAAGTTAAGGCTCAAGTTTGTTAGTAGTAGAAACGTTTAACATCCAGAAGGCTTGGTTTTTCCAAAATCTTCACCACACTTTGGCAACAAAGGTCTTGAGATGATGAGGAGGGTAGAAAACCAGAACTATCATGTAATCAGAAAAAATGTCGAGACTTAATAGAAATATTTCATTCGGGAGTGTGTTTCACAATTCGAGGAACACCAGTTCAACGTTTGAGGCCGGACACGGAGACAATTTTGGGCAGCATTACTTTCATCCCTTCAAAAGGGCAGAACTACACCATAGAAAAACTCCTTGGACTGATTTCAACTATCTTTGAAGCTGAGGTCTATCCGACACCGTGCACAGTTGAAAAAGAAGAAAGGTCCATGGATATTAACACTTTCAGACAGACAGGCAACTATAAAGACACTAAATAGCTCCAAACTAGTCTGAGCATTCAATGCACCTTGAAAACACAACTAACTTGAGATTGGTTTCGTGACATGAATATAGAAGGAAACAGGCTGACCAATTAGCCAATGAATGTGCCTTCCTATCCATGGAATCACAACTAGGCACGCCAGTTGAGAAAGAAAAACCCAAGCACCGGACAAAAGTGAAAGTTTTCGGTATTCTTCTCTCCCTCAGCAGACAAGATTTGAGAAAACGTAGCCTCCTCATGGGGGGAGGGCAAAGCAGAGGCCCACTTCTGTCAGTAAAAACCAGACATTGGCAGCAGAAACGGTACAGCCAATTTGGTTTGTTGTTAATTACTATAGAATTAATTAATAAGAAAAAACTAATTGAATATATATCAAATGATCCTTTAAAAGATCCTGAGAAGCTGAATATAAACAAATTAAAATTATCATTGTAATTTTTTTTTTAAATTAACAATAAGATGAAAATTTTGTTTAAAAAAAAAAAGACCTAAGGAAAGTTTTGCTGGAAGGAATTACTGTTATCTCACACCTTTCTCTTTTTGATAGAAAGAGGATCTGTGAATCTAGATATTTTATATATATTGTATAGATACAATACAATATATATATTCCAGGAGAATTAAAGCCAATTACCTTGTTCTTTGGCAGAATGCCATGCTGGCCTTTGCAGGCCTGATATTCAAACCAGCCGGTCCAACAGATAGAGAACCTTAAATATTGGCAACTTGTATGTATTTTTCAATCATATGGTGAAAATAAGCTGTACAATTCAAATCACCGGGTCCAGTGCATAAGAAAATCTTCATATCAGCAGCTTGCATTTTTAAATAAACTTTACTAATTATACTTACGCATATAAAAGTTCTGGGGATGGAAAGAAAGCATTAGTGATTGCGGAAAAGATGGATGGGAAGAGTTTTGAGGAATCGTGGATTAAAGATGTTGATAAAAAAAAAAAGTACATGGCGTTAACAATATGAAATTATAAAAGTAATGATATTTTCCAATTTATTCTTTCGGTTATTGTATCAATATGAACTCTACCTCAATACATTATAAATAATTTTATCACCAAAAATAACAGACTGTTAAATTAATGTCCTATAAAACAAATAATTACACTTTAATTATTTATATTTTAAAAAACACACAAAAAAAACAGCATTTAGTAGTTTTATAAACACTTATTCTAACTCAACATGTACAAAATAAGTAACAAATGTACAAAACTAGAGTTTAAAATTTATCAAGTTATACATTAAACAATGATATGTATTGCAAAACACACCATAAAACAGACGTTTTATCATATAATATCGAGTACTTAATCCTTATAGAACATAAAATAAAAAGCGCGTTTGGTTGTAATTAAAAATGAATAATGCATGTCCAGAACCAGGTTTTAATTTATATAAACCCAAAACATTATTTGTACTAAATTCAGGATAAGGGATTTTTATTACTAATTGAAACACCTTACTTAACATGTTACACAGGATCTTTTTTTTCAAGTGAGTCTTGTTGATCACTAACAGTCGGAGTTGGTGGAGGAGGGTGTTGTTGCACTTGCTGTTGCTGTCCTGAAGACTGTTGAATTGGCGAATGCTGTTGCATCGGTGATTGTTGCTGATCTTCCGCACTCATGGTAACTCCTCGTTTCTCTTCAACTATAAAAATCAAAAGACCTTTTTTCATGGGAGTTATATATATATATTTTAACTCATGCCCCACAAACAGTCAGTAAATCATAACTAATAGTGAGAATTTATTATAATTGAAAAAAAAAATTAGTAATATACCTGGGGTATAAGGAGGGCCTTGTAGAAAAGGCCTACTGCTTGACGTGGGCCCAATAGTACTCAGAGGATTTTTCGGTTGATTACATGGAGAATCGTTTGGAATTGTACTTGCGTTGTAGCGCCCCATCGCTGATGAATCTGTAAACAAAACTATACTTTTTTAAGAGTAAAGTTAAAGTTTAAAGTTTGTCTTTTCGTTGAAGCGTTAACAATTGTTCAATTATTACAAACTGAAAAAGAATACCTCCGAAAGTGGCTTGTCATCAGACCTATAGGAAGCATTGCACATTATGGAGTTCATTTTACAATTAAATATAAATTGTTTAAAGTCTGACAAGGAAGAACTACATGCTAGATATTATCTAAATATCTAAAAGCCTGACTTTTATCATTTTATACAAAAACTGCAGGTAACCAAAACAGACTAAGAATCGGCAGACTAGGATCATTAGGGATGATAAGTGTAAGGTTCAATTAACAATGGAGAAGCATATATATACAACCATAAAGGGCAGAGAACAAGGGCACAAGGGCAGTTTCAACTGAATAAATCATCCATTTTAGGCAAAGAACTTTCCTCTAATATTCCCTGGTATATCTCCCTCAGGGTAGAGAGGTCTTATACAGAAAAAAGTCTTACTTCAATAAATTTCTAATTTATGAATATTCACAGGTCTTAATGGCGGTGTATCACCTCTTCTGATGTTGAACTTCTTGTGAACACTCCAGATTCAAGTGACTGTTGTCACTCTCTCAACTTGAAATATAGTTCTGTCTCAGACTGATGGTCTCTGGGTACAGGCCTGTCTCATATTCATTAGACTATGGGTAATTGTTGTAATTATTTGTGAACTCAGATAGAAAGACATGAGCATTGGATGAAGTGGCTACAAAGCTGTGGATTAGGGTTAGGTCTTGGGTATGGTACAATACATACCTCATACTGAAATATATATTAAAGGAATAATGAAAAGGGAATCCTTTCAGGCTCACAAACAATAAAATTGCCATAAAAAAGATCAACAAATCTCATCTTCTCGATAAGTTCACTACTGCCGGAAATGCGACAAAATACGTCAGTGAGCTGATATTAATAAAAAGGCTTACACATATAGAAGGAACCATTAAAAGCATATGTCAAAAGAAGCAATGGAACAGTGTATAGTTTAAATCACTGAGGCAAAAGGGGAAATTCAACAGACCAACACAACTGTGTACCCCAAAACATTAGTACAAACAAACAAAGAGAAACATCAAAATATCGAGATTGAAGTTTAACCACAACCTCATCTGCAAATCAAGATATCAGAGGAATGCAACCAACGCCTTTTTGGAGACATCGAAGTCTGCAATGACACAATAACGTCTGCTGCCACAAGCACGACTAGTATTTATTTACACGATGAACCTCAAAATGCTGGGCCATAACATTTTTTATGCAAAAACTACATTCAAACAAGTACTCACCATTACTGCACTCTTCTGCCTCCTCTTGTCTGTTGTCTGTGGATAAAGATCCTTGCGGTCCCTGGAAAAATTAACTTCTAATATGACTGAACCACAAAACATTTATCAATTTAAAGTATTTGTAAAAACACTTTTTTTTCAGTTTATGTTATTCAAAGTAAAAAAGTCTGAAAACAATAAAGGTTGTCGGTAATGATGTTATAAGGATATCAAAATTCTTAAGCAATTTGCATACTACAAATTGTAACTAAATGTGAAATAAAGTGGCAATTACCAAAAATAACACCTTATTGCTTATAAACTGGTGGATTATTTTTATTGAACTTAAGAGTAAGAACTTTGGAATCTCTCTATAATATTAAAAAAGTTTAGGCTGAAGTGTGAGGAAGAGATAGGAAGACTTATATGATTTTAACAGTGTAGAAATAGAAAAATATAGGATGTTAAACTCAACATTTTAATAGAATTTTTTACTTCTCTCACTATTTTCTCAATTTAATATTTAAGAAACGTCATATTATAGGTGTTGGAAAGAGACTTTTTTTCTACAAAATGCTCAATTTGAATTTTGGAAACAGTTGAAATTAGTACTCATTTAATTCATAATTAGCTACTTTATGTTTTTTTGTTTGGATTATTATGACTGCGAGGACTGTATCTTTTTTTTACGTAGTATTAAACAGTTATTTAAGACCAATTGAATTAAAGAAAAAAAAGAAGCTAAAAATCGATGAAGTTATAAGATCTCTTCCACCTCTATCTCTCGCTCTCTGTTTTTTCGTGTGAACAGATATTCAGTATTCTTGAGGCTTGTTTAAAACAGTTTGTTATGGAGGAATAGCTTTCAGCAATTCAAACTATCCAATGTCCAACGCAGGCAGATGGAAATGTCATTGAATTGTCTGATTGGTTAATAGATATCAGAAATAATACCATTAAAAAAAACTGGAAATACACCAGGAAGTGTTATGCAATAATTTAATTGAAGTGTTTTAACCATTAGATTTATCTGAGGAAGAAATGAATAGAGCTAATATTAGCAGCTAGAAATTATGAAAAAATCAATCATCTTATCGTTAAGTGTGAACATAGATATTGCTGAGTCACTAGCTGGTGACAAAGCCAACAATGAAAACCTACATTTACAGTATCCCATTGAATATTTACAATCAATAACGCCTTTGGGTTTACCTCCCGCAGAACCATTCAAAACAGAACATACAGTTATGCTATTAATGCATATGAGACAATTTATGTAACGGGACCCATTTGATTGTAAGAAAAATTGATAGGATGATACTACACTGCAAACTATTAACTGGGAATAAAAAGGTAGATTGTGCACATCCCTCGAATATATTTAGACACAAGAGGAGATACCACAATGTCCTTTGTTTTAAAACGGTTGCAAATTCCTGTCAGCCTAGCATTTGCTACGACCATAAATAAGTCACAAGGATAAAGTTTTGATAAAATTATATGTAGTGATGTCAATGTGTAGGACAAAGATGTGCATTAAAATACAATGCAAATTAAAAAATTATTTTTTCTATTGAGCCTGCCAGTTTAATTATTTGGAGTTTATCTTTTTGTCTTATTTAAAAAAATATGAATTATCTTAGGAGGGGCTCTGCTCACCAATTCCTGGGCTGCTCACACCAAGTGGGAATTGAAAAAAAAAAAAAAAAAAGGTGGAAGTGGCAAAGTGGCCCAGGGGTTGGCAAGCAAAGGCCAGAACGAGTTAAAAAAAAGGTGAAATTATGGCTAAATTAAAAAATAATATTAAGTGAATGTGAACTTTGTTTAAATATCAAAAACAAAACAATAAAAAATGCTTTTGCTTAACAGCGACCAATTTTTTTATCGGGGTCCAAAAAATTGTTTTATTGTGAAATTTTCCTGTTACCAAAAGCAACATAAAATGTATAGACAAAGTTACACTACCTAAAGTTTACTTAATTTGAATTACAGTGGAGCTAAAATATATCAATTGTCACTGTCAAATTATCCCTTTTATCGCGTCAAATTAACCTTTTTAATTTGAAATTAGCCTTTGTTGGTTTCAAACTTACCCATTTTAATTTACAATCGTCTTTCTTTACTGTTAAAAAAACTATTTAAAAAAGAATTCTTTCAATTTGAGACGTTTTTAATAATATAAAATGGGTTCTTATCTAAAATACAACATGAAAATAATTAAAATACAAATTAAAAGTTATTGACTATAAAAACAAATTATGTTAATTTTTGATGCATGATTTTTGACAAATGATTCGAGGTTTTTGAACAAGTATATTTGGTCTATCAAATAAATATGCATTTTATAGTTTTAAAAAAATCTCAAATTAATTGAAGAAATATTTGTATTTTGTATTTAGTTTTATGTAATTTTTAATTTTAATTAATTTTCATACTGAATTTTAGATAAGTACGTTTTATTTTTCTTAAATTCTGAAATTAAAAGAAGAATTTACAAAGGTTTTCTAAGAGATTTGAATTTGTTATATATAAAAATTTTAAATATATATATTTC
>CM077101.1:18838275-18851805 GCA_039619505.1 Cimex hemipterus
TATATATATTTCTATTAAAAATTATATATATATTTTTTTTAATTGACTAGTATACAAGAAATTTACTTTATGTGTTTATAATTTATACCATACCCTAAGTTTTGTAGGCTTTGAAAAATAGGTTAATTTGATTGAAAAAGCTATAGCATAGATTTACTATTTAGTATTACATTCCAGTATTACATTCCAAAAGTTGCTAGAAACATCTGTACATGAAAATAAAACTTCTAAAAGTTGCTTTTTATTATAATGTTTTAGGAGTTGAAAGTTTATTATAATAATAACAACTTCCTTATCTGTCCCTCTGATACTAATATGCAATCAAAAATATGATCAAAAGGAAACAGCAGCAATGTGTCGGAATGGTAGAAAAGCATCTACGTATCAAAAAGCATGGATGGATGGTCCTCGGAGGACCTGAATCATCCGCACCTGATTAAGAATAAGCCATGCGAATTTGACACACAGACAATTACCTTTGCACATAGCCCACATATGTGGACAGGATTTCAAGTCCCACTCAAGTGAAAAATGTCATTGGCTCCATATAAAGAGCGAGTAGCCCGATATGAGAATAGTGCTCAACTGCCAAATCGACTGCACAACAGACCAATATTGGTTGTGGTGTGCAAGATCAAAAGAGACGACTCCGTTTAACCTTAACTGCTAGCTTCCTTTAATTTTACAACATTTCGGAATCCATACCAGCCTAACATATGTTGTACATAGCTAAATGTATTTCCTTTTTCTTCCTTAAAATCTTAAAATTGTTTAAATGAACACAAAAATGGTGTGAAAACAATGAAGGCATATGAGACCTAATTTTAACATTTATCGTTAAACAAATTAACTACTATTTTAATTAAATAAATTTAAAAAATCATGACTTACTTGAGACTGGGTTTCAGAAGGTGGCATGTAATGGTGTGGCCTAGGAGCTTGCATATGGTGTGATGGATATTGGTAGGAGGGATAGTACGAATGTGGGGCATTTCCATATTGGGAAAACGGAGGCTGAGGATAAGGATACTGATGTCGAGGATTGGAAGAATACGGTTGTGGAGGATAATACGGTTGGGACGGGGTAGGAGGAGGCATTTGGTTATGTTGCATTGGCACATTTGTAGTCATATTGCTTTGGTTATTTGCGTATCCGCTGCTATACTGGTTCTGATATCCTGGATTCATCGGTTGAACTCCTCCGTACGATAGGTTATTGTTTGGCACATCTTTTAATAATATAGGAGCGGACGAATTAGAAACTCCATTCTTTGCGTCCTCTTTTACAGAATCATCCTTGATGACTTGCCGGTCACCCTCTATGGGCTAATAACAAAATAAATAAATCACACTGTTTTTAATCCAGTGTATATTATGTTTGTATTAAATATTTAATATATTTAAATATAAATTGATCAAACATCTTTTTTTTAAACAATAGAGTAAAAATAGGAAAACGTTACTCATTTGATGGAAATTTTTGAAACAGCTGTTCCAAGGTTCATAAAATAAATGACTTTATATATTTTTTAATATAAGGGGATCATTATTGATTCTAATAAATTAAATAAATAATATACAAAATCTTTATATTATAGTAAGCTCGTTGTGTAATTAATTCAATACAGCTTTGGCAACAGGGCACCATTTATCTTCACGATCAACATTTTATTGATATAGTATCAATAATCTATTAATTAGCATTTTTATACTTACATAGCTCTTCAATAAAAATCAAGTAATAATTAATAATATTCTCGATTCACCCCACTGTATTAAATTTGTTTTAGCACGTTAATGGAGAATCGTAATCATCATAATACACTTGTAACATATGCCATGACAAAAACATGGTTCATTATAATAATTAATAAAGTCAAACAACACATTCTTCAAAAACCAAGCTTTTTCATTCAGAATAGATCAAAAAGGGTGGGAATTTTTCTGCTTTAACTATGTAGGAATTCATTTTCTCACTCCAGAAACTTCTCCGAGATGAGAAATTGATGTTTCACAAAGTTCAAGAGAATATCTACTAAGTTGTTTACATTGTAAGATGGCTTACTTTCAAATTAAAGTAAACAAAAATTCCTAAATTCTTGAAATGTATTGCATAACAAAAAATTAATTAATAAAACTGGCAAATTTAATGTATAGAGAATATACTGCAATAAACTTAATTAATTTTAAATGACTGGAGATTTTAATTTTTCACAGTCGTACACCCTGATGTGTCAAGTTCAACTTTGTATTCATTTATTTGGCTTGATTTTAATCGTGTTTTACATTTGAAAGTATGCCCTAAACAGTGTTTCGCAACAGCTACAAGATTACCATGCAGTTTACATTGTTTTTATTACATGACAAATCAATTATTAAAGAGAACAGTGCATTTCACATCATGAACAACAAAGATAAAAATGTGTGGATCTACAATTACTTGGGGTTTCACCGGTTTTGTCTGTTTTCCTTAGTAAGACGCTATTTTCAGCGAGCCTACTTTGCCCGTTTTTGCACATGAGCCTTTGTGAATTTAAAAAAAATGGATATATTGAACATGATTAAACACGTTTATAGACACCAACTTATGCATTTGGTAAGAAGGGAAGTGTCCATTGGTTCTTGTACGACGTACTGTAAATATCTAAGTAAACCTGTTTTAACAAAATATCTTGCAACCATTGTAATGATTTTTTCAACACGAAACATTATATTTTTATCATTCACTTCGCACATTGTCCCGTTCAAAGGTCAAATAAAAAGCTGAAACCTTGGCAATAGTATAATAGGTTGGATACTGACTTAAAACTACCTCCGATTTCTCTCTCTCTCTTTTTTTTTCTTTACTTCTGAATCTCACCATCTTTCAAACCAAAACCAGCCATAGAATATGTGAAGATAAATGCCATAGAAATAAATAACAAATATCTCAAGGGTGCAAATATAGTAATATCAGATAGCCAGGGTGTGACCCTCTAAATGTTGTCAAAGCCTACGAGATTGCTTCCAAACTTGTCTGAAACTGCTTTATACCATGAAAAAATGAATGGGTACCAAGGCAGGACATACTAGATAAAAAGGCAATATTGAAACAATCAAAATCCCTTTTATAGCAGAAATTAAAGCCCCATGAAAAAAAATAAAAAATAAAAAAACTGGAACCTTTGATGACTAAATAACACAACAAATACTGGGAATGTAAACCAGGGATTATAATAAGCAAGGCAAAAGATATACTAGATTAAAAGGGAGCTTTGGAACAACATATAATGGAACCAAATCCCTTTTGTAGCATAAATTAAAGCATGTGTCTTGAATAACTAAAGAACACAGAAAATATAGGGCGGGGCATCAATGGCCAGAAAAAAGCTTGCGATCTTGAGATACTAAAGAACATAACAAATATTGCAAATGCGAGACATTTGCCAAACAAAAAGTGTCTTATCACAAAAACACCCCAATGGGAAAAATAGGAAATCTACTCAACAGAAAGAAACTAAAAAACAGTTCAAAACCCTAAGAGCTATATTTATAGGGCATGCTCCACTAACAACTTAAAAACAATTAACTTTTAACAGATGACAAACGTCAACTATGTCTATAGGAGTCCCAAACTGCTCTGCAATAGTAGGAAAAGATGGTACCTAGGAAAGCCATTTCTGTGCAATGAAGTCCTTCATACGACACTCTCGAGGGTGCTTAGAACAACTCCATGAAAACCATTAGAAGAAAGTAGCAAAATTTAAAGGGCATTAGAATTACTCCGACTTCTCTGGTCGTGGGCGTACTGCTTGAATCAATGATTTGTAGCACAGATGTCCTTACTACTACTCTCCTTCCAACTTTTTTGATGACACAGCAGTAATATCTTCTGACCTCGATCAGTCACTTCAGAGATGAGACCATGTTCGTAAATGTATTTATTATCAAACATTAATTTTTAATTTGAAGTCAAATTTTTTTAATACAAATGTACAGCTTCTGCACTTACGTTCATTGCTAAATATATACGACAGCATTGTCGCCTCACTTCTTACAAATTAAGGCTAACAATTTGCTTCAATTTTAAAATTAATTTTGATGAACATCCACCTAATTGTTTTTTTTTTGTTTTTTTTTTCAAAGGAATCTTCTGTTTTCTGTAAATTTGCTTACTGTGGTGTAATTCACTCCTACTCGGTTTGTTATCCTCAGGGACAGTCCTTTGCCTTGCAAAATCAAATGCCGAAAGTGTTCCTTTTTTGAGCAATTTTCCTCATGCCTAAGAAAATTTATTATATTGTTATTTCTGAATAAAAAAGAAAAAATATTATATTAAAAAGCTACATAAAAATGAATTGATTGTATCAATAAGTATTTCTCTGATAAAACAGTTATTATTTAATAATTAAAATAAGAAAATTACAGATTGTGCTTACATTAAAGATATAATCATATATATCATTCAGTACTTTCACCAAGGTAAGTAAATGAACAAAAATAATTAAATTATTTATGATAGGACAACATATTAACAAACAATTCAATAAAACAAATAAACTTCAAACATGTATGTGTCATAATTAAGTAATGAACCAATAACCATGTTCATTTGGAAGTTTTAGATCTAATATATTGAAGTCAGTTTTTTTTTTTTTCAGCATAATTTGTATGAGATGTACCCTGTTTGCCAAATACTTTTTAGATGTGCGATCAGTTTTAGCATTATTTTACCTAAATAAAGACTCATAATACTACTGCCTCCTCAGTAGGCAGGTCAGTCATGACTTTGGAGGTTAAGTCCTTCAAGATGTAACAACCCTGCCTGACGTTTCTTAGCATGAAGTCTGTACGCTGAGCTATAAAACCAATTGTAAGCCAAGGATTCCGTTCAACTTTGAATAAATATATTATCATCAGATCTGCTATGTTATTTATTGCCAAATGTTTGAGCTTATGGCATGGCAAGACAGAAAGAGGTCTGTCACAGTATGTGATCGATCAATTTTCAATTTTTTCAAGACAAAAAGCAATCCGGTTGTAAAAATCACAGATTGCCTTTGATCCTTTGAAGCACAGATTGAGTTTGTTGTTAAAATGAATGATCAAACAGAAATATTTAAATAATCAAGTTGTAATAAAAAATTACATATTTAAATCATCGTGGTCCCTTGCCTGCACCATGGGTGGGTGAACCTTGGGTCTGCCAGTAATTTATTGTAAATTACAAAAGCTGGAATTGCCGGTAGACTATGAAAAGCGATAGGCTCAACTTTGATCTACCTGAATAAGTAATCAGTACTGAAAAGGCGAATGCATAAAATAATATCAAAATTTAAATGTGTGCCACCTTTTTTTTTTTTTTGTTTTGTTTTATGGAGTGGTGTACATTCATTGAATTGCAGATATACTGTATGTAAAATTGTCCAAGCCTGTCTTTTTTTATATAAAAATAAATCTCCAGACATAAATAAAAAGAAGAATAAGAATGAACCTTGATTTTAAAAGCTTAAACTCACTACCTGTCCATATAACCTTAACTTTTTTCTTTCTTTTTTTATTTTTTATTATTTTTTTTATGTAACAATGTTTTTCCATGTTTAGCTGAGTACTAGCGAACTACGAGAGTTCTTAGTGACTTCATGAAAAAACTGGCTTTTATAAGTTAAAGAACAACACAATATATTCTTCACAGAAAATTTAATACTTAAACAATAACTTCAAGAATAGAATTGCAAACACATTCATAATTATACAAGCAACAAGAGCACAAGGCTGGATAATGCTGAAGAAAACTAGCAAATACAACAAACAGCCTAATCAAAATTAAACAATCAAATTACTTTGTTATAATCAATTTACTAAACAGTTTCTATGAATATTTTCACTAAGTAAAATTCATTTTGGAAACACGGTAAAAAAATATCTTTACATTCTATCAAATTGTATCATACATTTTAAATAAATGTGCAAGCTACAATATCTTTAAATATTAGGCACCCCAGTCATTGATTTATAAATAGACAATAGCATATTAATCCTGGCACAGTGTTACAACTTAGTAGACAAAATTCCATGCAGTAACGTCTAGACATCAAGCTAATATAAAATAAATTAAAGGAAATGGATTTTACCTGAATGTAGTGTAGTACTAGCATCTGTCAACACAACAATTATTCTTACAAACTATTGTGAAAGCATTGCATATTAGATGAACAAAGTTTACTTTGTAAATTCGAAGGCAATAGTGTTAAAAATTAAATTATAATTGTCAAGTGAGATTTCTGTGAAATATACTTTCTATTTGAAAAAGCTAGAAAATTGATGAAAAACAAAACTTAAAAAAACTCAAGAGTGAATGTTTACACATAGAAATGCATTTTATGATAGAAAAAAAGCTATAAAGGAAAACCAATAATTATTTAATATACAATAGGTAACTGTAGTCAAAAAATGCAATAGTTTGAAAGGTATTATTTGTGCCATTTAGTTTTTACCAAACTTAAAAAATGGTCTGTTGTATAACTTTACAAAAATATTTGTATTAGTAGCCTATACATATTAGAATGTACTACATATGTGATCGCAATATGTTTTTTTCACACAGTCACAGCACTAACACAAAGGCAAGCGCTGCACCCAGAGGACACATGCCATGAGAAACCAGCTGACACTCAGTGGGAGGAAATAAGGGCAGGAGGTCTTGAGTATATCAGTAATTAAGGTACTCAGGATGGTTGTATGAATTTCACTGACAAAAGGAATGTTGAAGTCAGTGAGGTTAGTGATGTAGTGAAGACATTCGACAATTTGTCCCTCTAATTGACAGAATTGGATGCATTGTATATTTGAAGGCTTGGCAGGACCCCATAGTTACACCCAGCAGTATGTCCAAAGTGCTCACAGTTATGTCTTATATCAAAATTAGTGAGTTTTGGCAGTCAAAACACATTTTGGACCAAAATATTTTTGTAATTTTCCAAATTTTATGTTAAATAGTTGTCTCTTAAGTCTTGTGTGTAGGTATAGTTCTAGGTATTTGACTTGATTGGAATATCTCTTTGTTGTTGATCTACAATGTAAGGCAAGACTGTTTTTCAATGTGAAGGTACACTGAGTACATTTTCCTTGGATGTTGGAGGTAGCTTCGATAGTGTTCGAGTTAAGAGGACAAAATCACGATATTGTCTGCGTAGTCGGTGATGATGGTATTGCGTTTGCAGTTAGGTAAGCAATATAGATATACAAGATGGGACCAAGAATGCTCCCTTGTGGGACACCAGCTTGTATTAGTCTGATTTCTGAGAACTTATTGCCCCACCTTACTGTAAAGCAGTTATCTGTTAGGTAGGATTTTAGGATAAGATAATAAGTAGTGAGTAAGAAGTGTATAAAGCATGCCCAGGTGATTAGACCCTATCAAAATAACATTAAGTGCAAATTAATTTTTGTATTGTGTTCCTTTAAATTGTTTATCCTTTAAAAGAATAGAATGTAATGTGCACTTAAATAACAGTTGAATAAGCTGTTCATCAAACATCGATTCACGGGCAAAATTAAGACATAAACCATATGTTTTAAAATTAAGCATAGCTTTAACCAACTTAATCATGAAGCAATTCTTTTAAAAGCTAAAACTCAATTTGGCTTGGTGCAACATATCCCGTGAAATTCTATACATTTTTAAACGTAAAATTTGAAATAAAAAGCTACCCACCATTTTGAACACCAACACAATTTTGACTTCAAAAATCCAAAAATATTACACACAGAACAAAACAAACATAAATGTAATTTCTTAGAAATGGTTTATATCAACAGAGATAAACACAGCATAAATTACAGAACAGATACATGTAACCTCAGTCGCAGCTACACCAATATCATTAATCAAATTCAATATAGATAACATACACATATCATCTCATTACATTCCACACATCAAATATTTTTCACATAGGCTATTGCCCAACAATTTAGCTTTCCTTTTCTTATTTAACCCTTTCTGTATAATCCTGAAAGGATAATCTGCCCGAACCATTAACAACATATTTTTTCCCTTTGTCAGCTCTTTTCACCACAAAGAAGCCAACTCCTTATACAAAAATGTCTTTTCTGAACAGACTTCCTTCCCCACTCCTTCAAAATCCAATAAACATAAAACAGCAAAATCCCACTGGCGCTCTCGACACGACACGCAAGAATGGCACAATTACACAGAAGACAAACACTTTGAATGAGTAGAAATATTCTGATTGAATATAAAAAATATATTTTGCATTGTATAAATGCACTTTTCCACATCCTAAATGTATTTGTTAAATAGAAACAATGTTTGTAAATCCCAGGCCCTGATGATGATCTCAATAAAGATTGAAATGTTGGCACGATAAATGAAATGTTTTTCTGAAACCTACACCACACCAGACCGCATCTAACAATTTCTGATTAATTATTGGTCACTAATCACCACATAATAAAAAAACATCATTTTTCGTTATTTTTTTATAATGAGTTATATAAAAAAAAAGACTGGGATCTGTGAAATGATGAGTTTATTATTTTAGTGATTAATGAGTTATTTGGATGATTTGATGAGTATTGAATAATGTGTTTTAGTGATTACATTTATTGGGTCATAAAATAAGTTCATAGCATTTTTTGATGGTAAATTCAATTAAATTTCAGTTAGTAGTAAACATATTTAATCAACAATTTGTTCCACTACCCATCATCCTCTTCCATGCCATTTTTTAATTCCTTCCATTCATAAATCAAGTGTTTGAGAAACAAACTCCTTGATGTGTTTTCTGCAGTCCCATTGATGACTGTTTTGCAGAGCCAGGAATTACTGAAAATCTAAAATAAATCTAGAATGCCAGGCAAATACACTGGGTGGGATAGCACATAGAGCCCAGTTCCAAAATTGTTTTTGCCTGCAACGGGGCAAGCGTGCTGGTGGAAAACCCTTGTGATTTCCCAATACCAGTCATTCTTAATTACAGTATACACTAGAATTAATCGTTTGGCCAGGCAGAAAAAATTCCATAATAAAAAACCATCCTTCTAATATCACCAAATGCACATTATTTTCTTGGGAAGTAATCCGGCTTTTAGAGTTGTTACACTCCAACTTTCACCATGATTTTCCTCTCTGAACTTTATAGAAAATGTAAACGATAGATCTCCATTTTTTAAGGCTGGGTCATTTGAATTGTGATTTAGTAGGGTTATCGAAGATGGATACAAAGTTGAGTTAATCCTCGTTCAATATGTCAGGAACCCAATAGCTCTGACAAACATATTTGCTCTCAGTTGCGTTAAAACACTTGTTAAGTGTCTACGATCTCTCGTCATTGAGTGTGGGTTATTTGTGGCAAAAGAAATTTGTCACAAATGGTTGAAAGAAGCCTGCCGCTTCCCAATTAAAAACCACTTAAGGATGGTGTTTTCAAGGCACTATCATTGGCCACTACAAACCATCGCCATTATGTTGGAGGGTAGTTTGCTGTGATGGTAGTGCAAGGGATGGCTTGAATCCAGCTGCCCTCAAACCCAACATACTTACAAATGGGCTTTTTTTTTTTTCAAAAACACTGGCACTCCAAGTTGATATAACCTCTGCTGTTGTGAACCCCCATGGGGAAAAAAATAGTAATGATTAAATAAACATTGCTGCAAAACAAAATCGAGAAAATCAAATGATTGAAAAATACTATGGACTTATTTTACAAGCTAATATTTTCCAACTTATAAAAAGTTAAGCATTTATTAGTAGTTTGTTCTGATGTGTAACCATTGTAAAACAAAAACAAAATGGCTGTGCACAACGCTTAAAAATGTTGAAGAAAAAGAACTAATGAGACTTCCATTAAGTATCAAGAGAAACTCACAATTTAATCGATTGTTTGCATTGTTGATATGGCAAAAATAATATATTGAATTATTATGTAAGGTTTTTTTTAATATAAAACATTTTTTATTATCTGTATTAAAGATATTATGGCCAATTAACTTAAATCCCAGGAAGGCCACCATAACTTTTACTAAAAGTTCAAAATTAGAAATACAAAAGAAACGTTTTAGAAACTACCTGATCCAAGTCTAGCAAATAAAGGAACACATTTAACAATAAATCTTCACTATACCTAATTTTTGGTAATTTGTTTCATAGAAAAAGTTTAAATTTTAGAAAGAATTTTTAAGTATAAATCTTTGATAAGGATGAAATCAACCAGTATGTATGAAACATAATACAAATACTGTTTTTTCAAAAAGTTTAAAAAAAATTAAAAAGAAATAACAACAAGACATTAATACAAAGAACTACAACAATTTCTTTAAAAAAATTCAGCTATCACAAAAGACAATTTTGACATTGCCCTATTTACAAATGACTACTAATTTTTAAGCCCCATGAAATGGGATTACAGTGGTTAGAAGGTACATCCAAAACTTTAAAATACACCTTAAAAACAATTCACGACATTAGTTATAAAAGTAAATAAAAAACACAAATCTATTTGCACACGACGAAACAGAATTATTTACTAATTTTTATGAAGACACCAATTTTTATTGCCCTTTAATCAAGCATACATAACTTAAAAGTTTAAAGATATATTTTTTTTAAACCACTCCCTTTAAAACAACTATGAGCAAACAGTAATATATATTGACACTGTAATATTTGATTATTTTTAGAATAACATGAATTACCTCTTGTTGGTTTCCTTGAGATCCTTCGTCCTGTTCTGGAGTTGTTGCCGGTGTCGACACAACAGGTTCAGCAGCAGAAGCGTGACTGTTACTGCCACCATTGGTGCCAACAATTTCTTCTTTCCTGGTGTCTTCTTGAGAGGAGCCAGGACCACGGTTTCGCTCTTTTTTCAGTATTTCATACTGACGCTCTACCATTTTGCTGTACGTCTCATCATCTACAGCTCGCTGGCAGTGCTATAAGAATACATTTCAAAATGTAACTAAGCCAATTACAGTATCGCAGTTTTTTTAATTATAATGTTTTTTAACATTTCCTCAATGTTTTTATTAATAAAATTTGATGCCGATTGGTTGTTTTTCATTCAATTATTGGTATCAATTATTTTTTTTGGGGGGCCTGGCGATCACATTTTTTTTTATGAAACTTCTGAGAATCATTTATCATTTTTCATTAGCTCTTCCACACGTGATGAAAAGGCACCGCTAACATTCACATTAACAAATACATTCACACTGGCTACAAACTTCATACTATATGTACAATTAATAATTTGGGAAGTCATCACCCTAAATTGTCTATTTGTCTACGAGTCGGTTCAAGTGGATTGAAGGGATGTATATTCCACCACAGACCTACACAATACATTCATATAATATCTATAGATAAAATTAGGGGAGTCACTGGGGTACTCCACCACACCCTCCCACCTTGCACTCTAAAAACAATTATTCTAAAAAAATTAGCTTAGTTTAGTGAGGGGACTCACTCAGTCATCTGATCATGCTAATAAATACAATCATTCAGTACCATGAAATGACCTAGTTTGATGGGTCTGTGGAATACCCTATAATCTGCCATGAACCCACTCAACTACTCACGCTAATAAATACATTCATTCCACACTACAATAAGTTGTTATTGTGGGCAAGATTTGAGGCAATATTTGAATATGCACAATACAATAATTGGATTTATTTTGAACTGTGTTAATAAAAATTATATTTCGATTTCTAACTACAGTAGATTTTTATAAATTGGCTTTTTAGCAGTATATTTTTTCTGGTCTTTGTCTAGACAAAAAACGAAGGAAGGCTCCTCATATGATGATGTTATAATGACACTTGCTGTTATGACAATTTGTAATTTCCATAAAAGGTTCATACATAGAAATAAATAAAGCTGAAATTACGCAACTTCACATAGCGGATTGGTTTTTATTCAAGGGTTCACTTATTATGATTTTTTTATTTAGTTTTCTAGTCCAAGGAACTTTATTTTCCTAACTGTTAGGTTGTTCTTTTATACACACTATAATAATGAGGTCATTCTGACAATACATTTAGCAACATTCAAATTTTTTAAACTACCCTGCCATTTTTACTATCTAGGTGAAATAAATAAATAAGATGTGATAATATAATATTTTGACATGTCCATGTGTCTTTATTTAAGTTAATATAAACCTTTTTAAGTTCCTCTTGAAAGGCCTCGCTCAATTCAGCAAACTTTCTTTTTTTAGCTTCGAATTTTTCTTCCGTTTGCTGCAACTCGGATTCCAACTTTTTCTGAAAATTAATCGCATATATTTTTTCATACTCTTTCTCAATCTTTGAATAATTAAATTATGACGTAAACATAAACAATATCTTACTTTAAAATTCAATATTTATAATACAATGTAAATTTAGAGTACCTGATGCATTGTGAGTGATTGAACTTGTTTGTTCAGCACCTGCATCCGAACTGTAGTGACCACTGATCTAACATCAGGGACAATTGTATCAGAGAATATTTCATTGATAAGACGATGATTTCGTAGATATCTAGCATATGCCAAATGCTTCACTGAAAACCCATCATCAGGATCTAGAATAAATGCAAAACACATTTAATTACAGTAGCGGGCTTTGCTGTTTAAGGAAATTTTGTTTAAGGACAGAAGGAAATTGTTTAAGAAAACTAAGTGTCAAATTTGGTGAAGAAATTCGTGAACAAGTCAGACCAAACTTGTATTTTTTATTCTATAAGGATCATTACCAAGATGATTTTAATATGTTTAACCTAGCAAGAATAAGACTAAAGGTCGAGATAAGGTGGTTGTTCAAAATCAGAAATCTGCTTTATTATAATGGTGCACCTTTTTGCAATAAAGAAAATGTAACTTGTTCATTAAACAATGACTGTTAAAGAAGACATAGTGCCTTTTGCAATAAAAATTCTTTTCTGAGATTCAACTTCTGCATCTAAATTTTGTTAAATTAATTTTGATACCGTTTATTATTTGCTTTGGTGATTGATCAGCTTTCTCAGTTTAAATATTTTTCTTTCCAAAAAGTAGAATGGGATTTTGGGATTATACTGTTTACTGGCTTGTTACTAAATTATTTTAAAAATATAATGAATTATGAGAACCATGCTTAGCATTATCACCAGGCAAGAGATTAAAGAGTTAATATTAAAATTTAATTTTTAAATGTTTACAGTTTTTTATGCTAAATCGCAGGGACCAATAATTTGTAATCTATATTTATTGAATTTACACAAAGAATAAATTATGTTTTGTTAGCAAGCAAAGTAACTATTAAAAATTTAGTAACTATTAATTGTAAAATTTAGTTAATGAATTGTATTTATTTTATTTTACAATTTTTAATTTTTTTTTTTTTCAGTGTGAACCTAAAGTTGACGTCAAATGTAAATTGACTTCAATTGACAACAGGTGAACTTGCAGGCCGTAAATCTACTTTAATTATATAATGCATAATGTTTATAACTGTTTGCAATAAGTATATTATATATATATATATATATGTATCTTATGCACATCT
>CM077101.1:18852205-18900346 GCA_039619505.1 Cimex hemipterus
ATATATATATATATATATATATATATATATATATTATTATTATATATATATTATTTTTTTTTTTTTTTTTTTTTTGTGGGGGTTTCACAACAGCAGAGATTATATCAACAGGGGATAATTTTTTCCCATGTATTTCAAGGGCACAAATTGCATATTACATTATATATGTTTGTTTCAATCAGAGTATACCGAAATCCATGTTATTTGTAATTACCTCGATACCCTAAAGCTAGCTGCTAAATATGATTTTGGTTAGTGATTTGGCAAAGTTAGTTAAAATATTTTTGGACCTAGAAACAATGCTGACTACAGAGACATGCATTAATCATTATTATTATTATTTAAGAGGGTTCGCAACAGCAGAGGCTATATCAACTCTCGGAGTGTCAGTGTTTTTGAAAAAAAAAAAGCCCATTTGTAAGTAAGTTGGGTTAGAAAACAGGGCCGTTGGATTCGAACCCGGGACCTTTACCTTATAGTGATGAGCACCGTGTCAACGCCTAAACCGTAGAGACCACAGACGCCCCCAAAGTATATATTATTATAATTACAGAAATCATTTTAAATACAACTATAGACTACCTTCTTCGTCTTCTGCTGGCTGAATATCAATACGTCTGTCTTGCTTACTGCTTCCTGACGTGCGATCGTGGCTCTCTCTATCATCGTTCGTTTGTTGAGCTGAACAAAATAAAATTGACAAATAGCATAAATTTAAAATGAGACAAAACAATCAAACAAAAACTACCTGTTTTGCCACGAGCTTTCGCTGCAACATATGCCAAATAAGCAGGTGAATTGAGATATACTTTCAATGTTTTTTCATACTCCAACTAAAACAAAATCAAAATTAGAAACTGTCCATTTGGATATATTAATTTAAAAATTGTGAATAATTAATTGTAGTCTTTGATGAATAGTCAATTTTTTTTCCAAGTTGGTTATAGTACATTTTCTTTTTATTGCTACGTAAACAATATAAATACATAATAAATTAATTAGGAGTGTAGATGACTTGTTGATTTTTTTTATTTATAAATTTCTTTATGGTAATGCATTGTGTTTGTATATGTCTAGGTACTCAAGTATGCCTTTTTTTCTATTATAAGCTTGTCTATATTGTTGAAGACTCGGAGGCTTTGTGCGAGGTGACAATGGATAGTTTTTATTTCCTGTCATTTTAGTATCTGTCTTTTTTTCTTTCTTTAATACCTTTTCTGTTTCATAATCTTCAACATATTCAGTTTTGTCTTCATCGGGCAAGTCCCTCCACATCTGACCAATTATTTTTCCTATTTCCCATAATTTGAGCTCGGGATTTTGAGCTTTAACTTGATCCCAGACTTTTCTCGAATACCTCATGTAAGGCATTAAAGGTTTTTCTGGTGGTTTCGGTGGTTTAGGTGCTCTTGAGTCACCCTGAAAAAAAGATCAATAACTTTTCTTTGAAAAGAATGAAACTGAATTAGAAAGCAGGGAAATTCTGAACAAGCAAACTGATAATAAGGCTTCCAAAAATTCAGCTCTGCCTGCGTAACATTGGGGTATTGTTCAAATGTGATAACCCATCCACAAACAGTATAAGCTAGCGATCATTACACATGTTCTTAAATGTGGAGGGGAGAAGTTTGAATATGTGATTTATGAAAGAATTTGAATGTATTTTAAAATGTACGTTGAAATAAATAACTTTTTTTACATAATTTTATTTCAAGCATATTTGAAATCTTCATAAATAGGCAAAGTAAATACAAAATTCAGTCAAATTTATTATTGTCTTTTGTTATACATCAGTTAGTTCATTATATGTATTCTGTAAATAAGCAATCTACTCAAAAGCAACATGAATCAATGTACTCACAGCAGATCCCTTGCCCACTTTTTGCGGATGGAATCCTGGATGGCCATGAGGTGTTGAGATAAAAGGAGACTGATTAGTGCTCTCTTTCTGGAAAGAAAAAATAATATAAAATAAAAACACTGTAATTTTATTTAACTCAATGTTAACTTATTAGCTTGACAATTAACTCAATTTCTTAAATTATGATTTCTAACTCTATTATTGCCATACTGAAAAGTTCAGTCGCTTTAACCATACTAATAATTGATGGATGAATGATTTAGGATAGATAATTACTGTTGTAATTTATGAAGATACAATAAATGATTGAAAGCTCGCAAAATTATGACAGTAATTATTGGTAGAACAGACAAGCCTGTTAGTTTTTTTTATAGTTAAAAATATTGGCATGATCAATCCAATTGATGTAGATATTCAGAAGGCTATCGTTATTTTAAGACCTCTTCAATTCTTAGTCATGCACAGACAAACTTCTAAACCTAATCAATCGGTCAACTAATAAAACTGTTATAATTAAACTAAAAACTATATATTTTATATCATTTATACAAATATTTTGGGGAAAAAAGGCTTGCCTTCAAAAACAAAATGGGCTTAATCACTAAGGCGATTTATTTAAATTGATTTACTGAGTTTTTTTTTTTTATATATGCCATATAATATACACTAATAAAAGAAGTATGTAGATGGAGAATTTGATATTTCTACACATACTATGCAACTAACCTAATTGAGGGTCGATGGGGGTTCGATATTCCACCACTGACTCTCTGGCATAACACATTCACTCCCAACACAAGCTAAGTATACACAACTATTATTACTATATAAATAAAAACCCAATTTCCTCCGAGAATTGGGACAGGTGATCCAAATACTCGCTGCCATGCTCAAGCACAGTTCTCAAATCTGGTGGCATTCCTGAGTGCTTTCTGCTAAGGAATTGCACCCTTCAATTAGGTAGAACACACCGAGCAACCTTTCTCTGCATGCCAGACACATTCGTGGACTTTGGTCCAAAAGTGTCCATGTGTCAATCTCACATGTCCTATTCTTAACAGAGTGAGAACGACCATTTTTCTACGAGTCGGATTTTCAGAGGGCCACCAGCTTCTCTGCCCTCATCCATTGAAGTTGCCACTTTCTTTTAATCATGTTTTTAGTGCATCAGAGGGCCGGATCACGGTGGTTAAAACTAGAGGTTGGGATGTTTGGAAATAGGAGCCTCAAAAAAAAAAAAAAAAAAAGAAAGAAAAAAACAGAGAATTCTTTTATTTCAATTTGCTCATATTTTTGATTCTGAAAAGTTAACAAGTTAAAATATTATCTTTTAAGCAATCAAAAATGCTTCCAATTCGCATATTCCTTAAATATGCAAAAGCGTGCAGAATAAAATTTGAACCAATGATGATTCGGATAAATATCTTATCATGATGGTCATAAGAATTAACAAAAGGTGTATACAATTGCATACAAATTCAGGTTCTACTTATCATTTATTCTAGTATTGGTAATAATTAATGTGTATACTTACAGTTGTACTATTTCCTCCAGAACCTGAAGCTCTAAGCCTTTCTGTAAAAACAAAAATGTAATTATTACATATATGCAATATTCAGCAATATTTGTTGTTTTTGTCAATCGGTTGGATTATTTTTCAGTATTTTGTTTGTTGAGGGCTCGACTAAGTTGGTCCTATTCTTGGTTTTGTGAAACAGGCTTATATGGTCACCTTATAAACTATTTTCAATAGAATGAACCAAGCAAGAGCGTTAAAAAATGGTTATTTTATGTTAACTTATGTGTAAGTATGTAAGTTGTAATGCATTGTATATCTTATTGTCACCGCAATTTTCATACCATGTGGTGTTATTTTGAAAATGTATGTACGCAGTTTTTATATTATTATGCTACAACATGCAAAAAATTACGGACCAATCAAAGCCATAAACTAATCTAAAGCAAGAACTACAGAAAAGATATAAATGATTATTAACTCATACCTTAACTTACCATTAAAGATGTGAAATTTGTTCTATCACAGGATTGTAATAACATGGAACATTGGCTATTTGAATACTTGTACAAATTGAAATTCTATTGATTTTTTTTTTTTTTTTTTTTTTTTCTTTTTTTGCAAACTATAACACCACCAAAATCTTCACTCACCTTTAAGTATGTTGAAGGCCATTGGCGGTCCGGTTGACAGCAATTCTGAACATAAAAGTACACACAAAACATATCAATAATTAGAGGTTTGTTCACCACATTACTATTTTCTAGAAATAATGTTTAAATTGTTTTACAATTTACCGTGTGGTGAACCTTCCTTATACTAATAAAAATAAAACAGAACAAGCTAATTTGGAGAGAGAGAGAAAAAAAGCAACAGCACTTGAGGAAAGAGTAGGCGGATAATTTTTTAAAAATTAATCACAACTACAGACATACAAAATAATGCATTAAGCAAATAATAGTAAATCAGCAAATAGACATACAGACAGCAGCTAGATAAGTTCTACAATATGAATATTTTAAAAAATCTAACACTAAAAATATTATTTACTATTTATAAAAATGTTAAATTTAAAATACATCCACTTCTAAATAAGAAAGTACAAATTCAATCTAACGAATATATTTTAAAACGTCATGTAGAGACAGGTCATATGGGAATATAGTAATTTCTTTGTCGTTTCAAAATAAAATATTTTGTTGTGCACCTTGAGAAAGGTAGCAATAAATCCGATATGTTGAGCATAATGATAAAATTATTAATGAAACCTACCTCTGGTTTCTTGCGTTTAATTATTAATTTTAAAATTGCATAACATAAATTTTAAATAATTTTATTTACAAGTTAACATTATTTACTTCAGTGCTTAAGTGAACCGTCTGTAAAGAGAAATATGAAAAACCAGTATGTTCAAGCACCAGTAAATACCGTTATAAATTCTGCCAATATTTAAGAACTAACACTCATTTCTAAAGCAAATATTATTATATTGAACTTTGCAATAATTTGGTCAAAATAAATTTAATTTTCAAGGCTACCAAACAAGTCCTAAATTTATATTTAAAAACTGTTCATTATTAACATTTAAAAATTGAAAAAACAAGTGTTTTATGTTCTCATTGAAGTCCTAAAATGATATAAACAATAAATAAACATTTTAATTTTTAATTTGAGACATTAATGCACTCACAAAAGGGTGGGAAACAAAAATAAAACTTACGATTTGGCCCAGGCATTGATCCCATGGCAATTTGTTTATAATTAGCTGGAAGCGACATCTAAAATATAATATAAAAATAATTAATTATTATTTAATACATTTTACATATGATCAACACATTCTCATAAACAGAAAATAAAGGCTACAATTTTTTGAAATAATTATTAATTATGATCATCATTTATGTATGATACGTCACTAATGACAAATGTTACTTTACTTGAATGTTCATGCATATTTACTGAAAACAAGGGAGATCATGGTATGGCCAACTTGTCTAGCAGTTCAAATCCCGCACTTAAATTTGCGGTGTTTGGGTAAAGAAGAAAATTTATTTTTGCTTGTTGGTGTAAAGTAAATAATAGAGCTGTAATTGTTAATATAAGGCCTATAAGGAGTTTAGTATTTCTTTAACAGATCACCAGACCAGTGTAATTCCCCAATTCTTGGTTTGGGGATAAACATCACCAACCAAAATGAAATCAGTTGAGACCTGAGTAAAGTGCTGAGAGAAAATGAGTAGAATTGAGACAAGGAAGAATCAAGTGGAGACAAAACAGAATCAAGATCAAAGGGAGAAGGCCAGGGAAACTTAGGACTTTAGTAAAGTATAGACCACAGAAAGTTGATAGAGACCAGACAATTGATAATTTGAGATCAGATTGAGATCACGTAAAGGGGAGAGACGATTCAAGTGGTTAACTGATGAGGAAATTTCTGAGGCAAGGAGAGTTGACAAACAATGAGAGTCATGGCAGGGAAAGTCGAGACATAAGTTAAGGGCAAAGAGGAGTCTAGTTGAGACCTGCGTAAAGGGTAGTGACAATTCTATCAGTTGACTGACAAAGAGCCATAACCAAAGAGAATAAAGACCTGAGTAAAGGGCAAAGATGAGTCAAGTTAAGTTGGAAGGTTGATAGCAGTGAGAGTCGAGACCTTAGAAAAAGGAAGAGACAAGTAAAACAGTTGACTGACAAGGAGAGTAAAAAACCAGAGGCAAGGGGAGACCAGGAAAGGCATCACGAAGTCGAAGGATAACATTTTATGATGTGAAAAAATGTACCTCCCTGTACACTAATTTTTGAATATTGTCCTGTTTAAAAAAAATCAAAAGCCAATCCGGCCATACGTTTCAAGCAAAAATGAGGAATAACAAATTATTTTTTCGTGTGCTCTACAGACGACAGCAGATCTTGAATGGAGTTTTGTGACTTTGAACCATCGTCATTTCAAATTTATTTAAAAATCAATTAGAGAAAATATTAAATTTAAAAAATTGCGTCCTCCTTAAAAGGGTATCTAGGAAAGAGGAGAGCCTTTGACATTCTACTGTTCAATCGTCCCATGGAAAAGAGCTCTTACCTCAAAAAACAGGAAGAATTTAGAAGACTGGTAAGGAAAGCTTTCAGTAAATGTTTTTGCAAGTCCGGCCCTGAGGCGGGAGCACTTTTAAGGGCTGAGCCTCAAAAAAACACCCGTACGACCAAAGGCGATGACATTGTCAACCGAAGGTGGACGGGCCTGGAGTTGATCTGGCACTCCTTATCTTAACACTGACCGAGTCGAGGAAGCTGACATCAAAATATATTGGTTACAAAACATTGGAAAAACCCTAGGAGCCAGGACTTCTCGATACTTTGGTGATAGCGCATGCTCAATTGGAATGAATCGATTCTTAAATTTATGGCCAAAGTCTAAACATAATCCTGTTTTTCGCCTCTTCCCACTTGGTGACGCACTTTCCCCAAAGCTCAGGTCAATTTTTTTAAAAATTAAATACGACAGACCGTTTGACAATCTGACCAAAGTTTGATTGCTCTTTTACATGTTTCATAAGCATTAATCCTAGGGGAAATGGATAAAAGAGCAGCTACAAGGCCTTCTGCGCGACCTGAGTACATCTATAGTGCTTCCCTATTTTTTATAACTAACTGGACCAGAAGCAGGTTGTTAATCAAACTCCATAGCCTTCCTAGTGACTCCTTAATGGAGGATCTTGCTTGTGGTTTTTCCTGCCCTAGTTGCAAGAACCTGCACCTAGACCTTCACAGAGACATAAAATCTGTTCTGCGGTCTCCTCTTTCAGGCCGTATATGTATGTTTCTTTTGTCTGTATTCCTATCCAGTGCATATGCTTAAATTACAGTGTACTGTCAAGAGCCCTACCTGAGCCCTGGGTCAGTTGCAGTTGCCTTCCAGTAATTCCTTTGTATGTTTTGCAGATGACCCTTCTATGGATCTCTTCGGATGCCTAATACCTATGGTATTGTTCCACTACGTTTTGAACTCATTAAGGATCCACGTTATGATGTATCCTCTTCTGTGGTAATATGCAAACCATAGTAGGGTTCAGGACCTAGAGAGTACATGTTGGCCCCCTTCTTGCCCAAGGGATTTGCCCAATTATTTTCAAAATCTAATTAAAATACAAATTATTTAAAAATTAGTCAGAATCCTCGGCTAATGGAAACGGGTCATAAACTTTCTTTGACTTGTGACACTTTTTACTTTTCCTTTAGTCGATTTACAGATATTGTAAAAAATATTGATCATCGTAACGTCATTTCATTTCTTTATATATTGTTTACATTACATTTTTAATACTTGTTTTCATTCTCTTATATTTGGTTATAGTTTTATATTTATATTTAAACTTTTGATTATTTCTACTCACTCCCTTTATAGTTGTTTACATGCTTCTGTTATTTAATTAAATTTTTATGATTCATTCTTACTTCCTCTATACAACTATACAAGTTTACAAACTTCTGTTATTTAATTAATTTTTATCATTCTTTCTCACTTCCTTTATATTTGTTTACAAACTTGTTGTTTAATTAATTTTTATTATTTCTTTCACTTCCTTTGTATTTATTTACAAACTTCTGTTATTTAATTAATTTTTATAATTCCTTCTCACTTCTTTTATATTTGTTTACAAACCTCTGACATTAAATTAATTTTTATCATTCCTTTCAATTTCTTTTATATTTGTTTCCAAACCCAGCTTGTCATTGGAAAGTCGCGTTGGTGGGGGTTTCAGCGGGGTATTTGCAATTCATGTCGAGACACGTGGTTGTAGAACTCCTTCAACTGATGATGAGCTAAGTGCTCGAAATCCGAACGTTGGAAAACAACTTGCTATATTTTTAAAACGGATTGAACACCGCACTCACTTCATCATTCATCATTTCTATTTGTTTATAAATTTCTGTTATCCAATACTATACATATATTTAGTTTCAATTATATTACTTTTTAAATTCTTCTAGAACTTGTAACAGGGTATATTTACCTGTGCAAATAAATAAATTTCATTGCCAATAAAACTTATCAAAATCGGTCACAAAATTATAAATCCACTTATATAATTTTTTTAAAATTTTTTATTTAGTTAGCGGTACATTTAGTTTTATTGTGTATTTGCCTTATTTCTAACGAATAAAATTGAAATAAATTTCAGTCATATAAGACCAACTATTTCTCGTTGTCTTCACTGCGGCCTCTCCATAATTTTCAAAAACCATTGAATTAATGACCGACTCAAATCTTTTTCTTCTGGATAAACGTATTTTAATTTTTTATGCTATGCGTACTTTGATTCTTATTTCTTTTATACATTGATTTTGTTTATTTTTATTTCTTGACGTTTGATTTGTCTGAAGAATGTTTAATTTTTTAATGACTTCATCAACGTCCTGTTCTTGCCAATTTAAGAAATATAATTTGTCTATTTTATTTAATTTAGGCATTCAAAGCTAATTTGTTGTTTGATTTGTATTTTCTTCTTCTTTGAAAATTTTGATTGAGACGGTTTGGAAGTTTTAGGTTGTTGGCAGTGATTCAAACCTCAGAGTTGTTCCTTTAATGGTTATTGGTTAGTCTGCCGTCTCATTCAACTCTCCTTGGTCCGTAATGCCTTACGCATTTTTGTCCTAATAGTTTCTTCTTTTTTCCTTCTATTTCCTCCCAACTCGACCCCGGCACCTTTTCTTCTGAAAACGACCGATGAAAAATTTCAGCCGATACGAACCAACGCTGAGCGGATATTTCAAATTGCAGGTACGTCTGGAAGAAGTAGAAAAAAAATAAGCCCCCCCTCGGAGTCGGGAATGTGTTTGTTTTATAGGAAAACCGATTAAAAGTTTATTATTTGCACTGTTTCCTCCAGCAGCCCCGGTCTTCGCGACAATTATTTTCCTTTGTCTACAATCTACCTTGAAATGTCTTTTGTTTACCCGTTTCATTTGTTTTTCAAACATTTTGTTGCCTACACCTTCCGACTCGCCCGTTTTATCTTCTCAAAAAAACGTTCTGTTTCTCACTTTTAAATTGTATTCTCGCTTTTTTCTTTTATCTCACTTTTTACCTAAATCATTTTACTTTTAATCTTATTTTGCGAGCTTTTGAGTTTGTAAAAATGTTCAAAACCCGTACTAATCTCGTATTTGCTATCGCTCTTATTTCAAAACGATGAAAAACTTACTTTGTTAAAAACTCAAATTTAAACTTAAAGATAAATGGCTTTTAATACAAAATTAGGATTAACGAGCTTTAAGAGGGGGATTAATCAATTTTGTTTCAAGCAACTACTTGTTGATTCATTGTTCTTTACAGCCATATTTTCTTAACTATCTGACCAAAAATAAATCAATAGTTGTAAACCGACTGAAATATATTTATAAATAATAAATTTCCTCCTAAATACAAAATAAAAGGCGAAAAAGTACAACCAGATTGACATGAAAGTATTAACAATTAATTTTGAGTCAAAGGTCCAAAACGTTGAGTTGTATAATGGACTGGAACATTGGATTGGATATTGGATGGTTTGGAATTTTAAACAGGAATATGTCCTTAGTAATTTTGTGTGTCTGAGCGATGATTATGCTTCGAAGAAAAGTACAGGTCAGCCCATTGATACACCCATTCCAGTTAGTAAATAATTATCCACTATTATTTTATGTTATTTTCATATTTTTTCTGCTGTATTTTTTAATGCTTCATGCAAAGGTGTTATCATAGAATAAGTAGGCAATTATTAACACATTCTTAGATAAAAAATTCCGTCTTAAAAAATTCATCAATTTTGAGTTAAAGTAGACATGTTATGAGGAATTTGTTAGTCTGGGCGATTATTATGGTCCGAAGAGGAATGCAGGTTGGCCCATGGCTACAACCATTCCAGTTGGTAAATAATTATCCACTATTATTTTATAATATTTTCATATTTTTTCTGCTGTATTTTTGCAATGGTTCATGCATAGGATGGGTACGAATCTACCCAGGCATTTAACCCCCTTGGGTCTTGGTCACCCGCCCTGCGTAATATATAATAGTTCATCCAAAAGTGTTATCGAAGAGTGAGTAGGCGATTAACACATTCTTAGATAAAAAAATGCACACTTTTAAAAAATGCTCAATTTTGGGTTAAAGTAAATATGTTTTGAGGAATTTGTTAGTCTGGCATGATTCATGATTATGGGCATCTTGAGACTTGGCAAATGTTTGGCAGCATTCAGCAAATACCGCATGTCTGGTGCCACTTTAACAAGAAGGTTCAATGAAAATAACCTCCAGGATCCCAGCACCTGGCTCATGAATCTCATCTTACCATAGCTCAGAAGATATACATGCATCAATTTGCATGGGAAAATGTAAATTGTTTTGAAAAACTGCTCAATTTTATGTAGAAGTAGACTGTAGGAGTACTAGAAGTAGATGTTAAGAGGAATTTGTTAGCCTGGGCGATTATTGGGTTTAGAGGATTAAGGGTATTTTGAAGGACACGCTTTAATTTGTGCAGGAGACCCTTGTGTCACATATGGTCAAACAAGAAAAAGGCTACTATATAATATTCTTTGTACTCAAGGGTTCAGCTTTCGACTGTTCCCCTTATGACCAAATCGTTTTAGCAATTTTCTGTAGATATATGTTTATTTTTCATTGATAGCCATCTCATAAGTTGGCAGACATCACCTCTAGTCATTTCGCTTAAAAACATAGTTTCCTTGCATAGATCATTTAAATACAACAAAATATATCTGCGCCATCAAAATTAATAATAATCTCTTTTCCACATCAAAAATGAATTTTCTTCACGAAGTACGTTCATTTACAAATTGCTTCCTGTTATCTCTGTGGGTCTTTGAAATGAGTGATTTTGTCTTCAGTTCTCCAACTCCACTCCAGGCAAAATTTTCCCAAATTGGATTCAGAATTGTAGGCTTGGCAATTCATGGACACTAATTTTTATAGGCCTACCCATACTCTTCTTCCTACATCATCCCAGCCCAATGAAATTTCTTGTCATGCATCAATTTTCAATCAAATTTTTTGAAATTGTGAAATATTTTTGAAGCAATATGTTAATAATCGCCTTCTCACTTTCCCATAACACTTTTGCCAATTTTGTCAAGTAAAATTAATTAAAATAATAAATATGTTTAATTATGACTACTAAATATATACGTGAATGAAAATAATAGTGGATAATAATTGTCCTAAGCACTCTCTGATGACACTTTTTCACCTAGCATTGCAAAAATATAGAAGAAAAATATGACAAGTAAAATAATAATGGATAATTATTTACCAACTAGTTAAAACACAACTCAATATTATTAGAAAGAGAGTTCAGCGTAAAATGAATCTATACTTTTGTTGCATGTAAATTTTGATATTCTACCCATATGTAAACAAACATCCAGATCCCAATTAATTGAAAGATTTGTGACTATTGACCGGATAAATATTTTAAATTTCATAAAAAATAACAAAATAAGGAGCTGGCCTATAATTTTGTAGGAGAGTTTTTTTATTTTTTTTATTTTTTTATTTTTTTTTTAAATTCTTTTGTCATTGTTATACCAACTTAGTTGTTACATGTACGACAACATGCTTTTGTTTGAATTGAAAACAGCTAGGTATAGAACAGTTCAAAATAGTTCTTTTGTTACGCGTGTCTAAACGGTGCGCAATGTTGCAAAACATTAGAATATTACTTGCTGTGAAGGGTTTAATTAAGGGAAGTCATGATGGATTTAGAAGCTGTGATAAATTAAAAGGAGAGGGGAGCTTTTAAAATGTGTTCATGAATTAGACACGTTGCTCTCTTGCATCATGTTCTTTTATTTAAATTGTAATAAACATAATAACAGCTCTGTTAGTAATGTATGTCTATGTTTTGAATATGTAAGTATTTACAACCATTTATCAGTTCCCAAATAGTAACTGTAAAATGTACTAATTTTCCAACATTAATATATTTAAAAAAATCCTATTATATATATAATAATTGATATGTGTCTAGCTGTCGAATACATTTAAAATTTGTAGCTCTTTTGTAATGCTTTTGCTAGATGATTCACAACATTAATGGCTGATGAGCTTAATAAAGCGATCACTGGCAGATTTAGAAATTATGTTGAATTAATAATAAAATGAGCTTATGTTATTATAAAAGTTTTTACAGCTGCTTGTACTGTAGGGTCTTCCATAATTATTGTTTCAAAAATGTAAGTTGTTAAAATAAATTAAAACCTCAGTACTAATTGTACTTGTTTAGCCTGACTTCTCATTTGTTTACTCTGTCAGACAGTATTTTGTAGTCAACAGGATTGAGTTTGTCAGATGAAATGATGAAGCCAGTGATGATTCAAGTTTAAATGTGACTTGGACACATTTCCTTTATTGATATTTTTCCATCGTTTGCACCAATCTACTATATATGCCTCAGCACATTTTCTGAACCAACTGTAGGATTGAACTGCTGTGTCATTGACAGGTGGATAGTTAGGAATGGAATCATTGACAGAGGTTGCAAGGGAAGTAGGTGTAATTGAAAAATCTGTGGTATAAAGGATAGAAGTTTGACAGTACTTCCATGGTCAGAGAGCAATAGACAGGATAAATCAGATCCATGTCAGACTCACAGAATATAAGACAACATTATTATGTAAATATAAGAATGTGGAATCAGACATCTTTACAATATTTTATCCATATTATTGACAATTCAAAAACTGTTAACTATGCCAGTATTAGAACCAAGAACCACTAGAATGATAAATACGAATAGAACAGCATAACCCTCAACTACCATAGTCCCCTTAGGTCTGGAAAATGATGAACCTGTAGATTGCTACCTGTACATACTGCTACCAGTAGCTTGACTGCTAGGCATATTTTCGCTCTATCTTATTCAGTGATTAGGATGATTATTATTTTGAAAGTCATGTACCTTTACTATGTACTAAAAATGAAGGGTTGTTTGTCAGTTAATTTTTTTTCTTTTTCCCATTGAGATGCAAGTGTATAGTATCCATAATTGGCAATGTTTAATTTTTGCCTATAAAAGTCTAATGTGAAATATATTTGAGTTGAAGATCAAGTTGGCTTAATGAAAATACAACACAAAACCGCAACAACTTATCTAGCCATCCTCAGTTCCAAAGTAGAAGACTATGCTGGGTGCCATCATTCGTGGTAGATCAACATGGTCTACATAATGCAATCATATCCTACACTTCTACTCCAGTCTTGTGGATTTGTATTTTCCAACGAACCAACCTGACCAAAAAACCAGATTTACAAATTACATACTACCCATGGTCAATCAACGCAGTCTATATAATTATTTTTTAGTATTTTGTAATGGCTAATTTTTATAAGTAACTGATACCGATGAGGTTCCTTGTTCCACAACTTGTTTTTATTAACTGTACTCATTATATGAAACCAAGTTGAAAACTCAATAGTATTTTAGTAATTTATTTACTAATTATTAATTTTTATGTAAAATTTTATGATGTTACTTTTTGTCTGAGAACACACCTTTTCGTTTTCCTTGTTGTTAAGGAGACAAGGAAAAAATATGTTGAGTAAGCTTAAGATTAAGATTAAGCTACAAATTGAAGGCAGATTTTATTAAAATAATAATATTAATAATGTAGCATAAAAATGTTAGTAATGTGTTATTTATTATTAGTTATTTTAATTCACATGAAAAATTGTAACTATCATCCACCCGAATCACTAAGAGATTTGTAAAAGATACATTGCACACAGGGTGTAATATATATGCAAAACTGAGAACAACTTTTGCACACTAATATTGCTAATACTGTTAAATTATTCATCAAGTGACTTATATTTATCGGTATCTAAGTAAAATATGACAACGGAATAATCTTATTAAAGATTGTATTGAAAAACTGCACACACACAAAATTTAAATTTAAACTGAGGAAAAGGTAATAGAACAATATTGAAGGAATTTTTATATTGAAAAATAGAACCATTTACAAGAGCATATTTTTTATGTGTCCTTGAATCTTGTAAGAGAGTCTTATGAAGGTAAATTTAATCTTGATTTTCGTTGAGCAAGAAGTTAGTCATAAAGCTAGTATCTATTTTAGAAAAAAAAAATTGCCATCACAACTTAATCTAAAAAAATAAAAAATTAAACCAGGTTCTTTTTTTAACATATAAATTGCCAGTTAATCTTGGTTTAATTTTCAAAAAAAGATAATCATATACTTACACATCATCTCGCCTTTACTAACGGGTCAGTCCTTGGAGGAACTGTAGGTTGTGCATTGTTTTACCCTTTTCTCAATGTTTCAAAAAGCTACTTACTAGTTGCCTGATTCAGTCTCTATCTTCGATGCCGAGTTATTTGTCTTCTTTATAGTGCTTGATTATCTGACGACACTAGATGACACCAAATTTTGCATTATAACAGACAGCAGAAGTGTCATCACTCAAACAGAAAACTTCAACTCAAACTCCAAATGCAATTATTTAATAGAAAAAGTGTTTAACTTTAAATCGCACAAACAAAGAAAAAAAAACCAGTAGTTTTCTGCTGGAGTAGGAGGCATTGTGGTATAAAGGGCAATGAAATCGTTGACTTGATATCTAAATGAGCAACAAAGGACGGGGATTTTATTGACATCAAATTGCGAAAGTCTGACACCAAACATTCCCTGAATAATAAATAGGTAAAAGCCCTGGGGCATTTGGTGCAACAGTGGTTCAGCAGGGTCATTCTGTCGATCATTGTTCCCAGAAATTAATATGGTTCCATGGCGTTTGACAAAGTATGGTAGCAAAAAAAAATTTTATGCTGCAACGTACTTAGAAAGAAATCATGGCGTGGGTTTGTGGATCTTAACTTGCACCAAATTGACCAAATTGCTCCACATATGATGAGCCAGAAAATGAAGCATATTGTCTTTTTCTGTCCTGAATACGAGGCAGAAAAAGAGAACCTTTTAAAATCGATCTTCTACGGCAGTGGGAAGTGATTAAGCCTTTTAGTTACGAAACCTTGTTAGTATCAGGCATGTCCGGGAGGCCTGCTTGCGTGGCGCGGGCGGAGCCGGCTAGGTGGTCATTGGGTGGAGCACTCAGAGTGCCTTTTTCCACGGGTTGTGGGGAGGTGTGGACTTGTCCACAGTGCTGTAAAGCGATGTAAGTGGTTTTTATCTATATCCTCCCAACGTAAGATAGGGCGAAGTTCCCAAATGTCAAAAATAAGTCTAAAGGGGGCACTCTGGGTCTCTTCCAGAGAGTGGCTTTAGTCAACTCACGCCCAGTTTTGTTATTCTATAGTGGATGATCTATCGAGTTGATAAATTATTCAGAAGGAGGGATACATAAATTTAGTAGTAATTTAGACTTTCGGCTTGTAGTATGTTCAATTCCCACCTTGCCTCTGGCCTTTTTTATGCTTAAAAAAAATTTAACCCCCCCCCCAAAAAAAAAAAAAAAAAAAAAATCAAATTCATTGCTCTGGCTAATATTGACAAAGTAAGGCCATTAACAAAATTGTGTTGTGTTTATGTGATTGAAAAGAGAAAATGTGTAAAACGTGTAGTTTACTAAATGATAATTGATTTAGTGCAGCTTATTTATAATTGTAGAATAAACTCTAATTAAACATTAATTGAATGCTTGTTTATTTAGTTTGACAAAGGTAAATTGCAATAAACAGAACATTTTAATCATAGTAACAATTGTAAATTTTCATTTTCAGCTAATGATGAGCCCTTGAATGATACTTAAGATGGACTATTTTATTTTTTCGCCATCCATTTAAGGATAATAACAGCAGGGCACCATAATGGAAGAATGGAGACTATTAGATGATTTACTAGAGTGTTCTGTCTGTTTGGAACGCTTAGATACTTCCAGTAAAGTACTCCCATGCCAACATACATTTTGCAAAAAGTGTCTCGAAGAAATTTTCAAAACTCAACATGAGTTGCGATGCCCTGAGTGTAGAACCTTGGTGGAAATCAAAATCGACGATTTACCGCCAAACGTTCTCTTGGTCCGAATTTTGGAAGGCATACGAAATGCTCCAGACCACTCTGGAAGTAGCAGTAAGAAACGGAACCAAGGGACGAGGAAAAGAGAAACAAAAAAAACTACACACGATACAGCCCAACAACCACCATCTCAGCAGCAAATTCAACCTCAAACTCAGCAAGCAACACAACCACCACAATACCATCTTCCTTGTGCTAGGGCAATTTATGATTACACTCCAAAAGAACCTGGGTAAGTTCAGTCATATCAATAATAAATAATGTAACCTCTTAATTTTAATTATTAATTTCTGTAATATTTGATTATTTTTATTAGCACGTTATTATAGTATTAACACTATTTCAGGGATTTGACATTTGAAAAAGGTGATTTCATTTTATTAAAGCAAATGCTAAACAATAACTGGTACCATGGTGAAGCAAATGGAAAAGTTGGAACATTCCCTATTAGTTATGTCCAGGTATGTCTGAGTTGTATTGTTTTTGTTATTTAAAATATTTAATCTTGTATTTTGTTTATTGTATTGCAAAAAAAGGGGGATTTTAGTACATATTTAGTTTGCAAAAGATTTTCAACATTGTAGGGTTTATAATTAAATTATGTGAAATTTCACATAATAGATGTTCATTTATCATGTATTTTGCTGTTATGTAAAATATTTTCACACAATATTGAGTTTAGTACAAAATTTAATCTGTTCCCACAACGATATTACAAATTTTGAAATTATTCAAAAAGTCATTTGGAATGTGGTTTTCTGTAGGTAATTTGTCCACTGCCTAATCAACAAACACAAGGAACACAACCACTGCAATACCATCTTCCTTGTGCTAGGGCTATTTATGACTACACGTCAAAAGAACCTGGGTGAGTTCAAATCAGTAATTGTAGCGATTTTTTGTTTTTTTGTCCATAGAATTTACATTATCCTTACCATTTTATGGCAGTAACTATCAAACATCTGGTTTTTAATATTACAAAAAAAAGAAAAAAATATATTTATGAAATAAAACCTGTTTCAGGGATTTAACATTTCAAAAGGGTGATTTCATTTTATTAAAACACATGATAAACAATAACTGGTGCCATGGGGAAGCAAATGGAAAATTTGGAACGTTTCCTATTAGCTATGTCCAGGTATGCTTGCATTTTAGTTTCTTTTGAAATAAAATTTGTGTTGTTAACACTTCAAATTATTAATTTGACTGTTGTGATGCTAAGGAAGGTCATTTCAAGTCTCAGTTATATTTGAAGTTATTAAAAAAAAGGCATAAACATTTGACCATTCTATTATTTAATTATTCAGCATTTAGAAGATTATGTTTTTGTCCTATTTTTTTCTCTCTTAGAAACTGATTAAAAGTATAGCAGTTTCGTTGTTTGTTTAGTGCGATATTACATTGCTATACTACCTATACAGTGTTATTAGACGATAAAGTTTATATCGATTAATAAGAAAATAAAAATAATTTTGTTGTTATTACTGAAATATTCTGTTCGTCTAAACTTGATATTGTGTGAAGCATAATCAACGGCTTATACAAAATTTGAAAAACATAAAATAAAATATGTATACTATCTTTTATAAATCTGAATTTTAAAAAATGTTTGAGGTAATGCTTTATTGTTATAGGTGATTTGCTCACTCCCCCCTCAAAATCCTAATCAACAACAGCAATCGCAAACACAGCCACCACCACATCTTCCATGTGCTAGGGCCCTTTATGATTACTCATCAAAAGAACCTGGGTATGTTGTTCATACAATTATTAACATAAACAATATACACTCTAAAAAAAAGGTGCACTTTGAAATTATGATTTTTTTTTTTTTTTTTTTAATTTGACAATGTTTTGGCCATATATTTTGTTCTACTACTTTAAAAATGATTTAATAATTATAATTAGTATTTGTTGTCAATTGTACAAATTAATTTCTGAGTTGAGTTAAAATCCCCATGTAAATCACCAACAAAGTTATTTAATCCTTTAAAAAGTCTTTATTCACTATTGTGCTTGTAGCTCAAAACAAAATTATTATGAAAGTGCCCATAATCAACGAGCAAGTTGCCTGTGCCATTCCACTTGGTGAGGATGGAAGACATCAGAATTATGCAGTGAGAGTTTTAGGTCTGTAATGACAGTCAGTCAGGCATTCAGCGGTGCTGGGAGACTTGTTGTTTCTAGGAGACCAGGCTAGGAACTTCCAAGAGAAATCGATTTTCCATTGCTTCTGAAATGTTTCAAAGATTTTGAACCATGTGAGAAGTGTCCATTAGCACTGAAACAGTAAGAAGAAAACTTGCAGAAATGAGTCCACATCCTAGAAGGCCAGCAACTGGTCCAGCACTTACCTGAACTTCTGATAATAATCAGAATCACTAAAGTTTGCAAGAAAACACTGACTTTGGACAGAAACTGAATAAAGGAATGTTACGTTTTCATATGATTTCCAGTTTCCAGTGATTCTTGTTTGGACAAGATATTGCCAGCCCAACTGTTGCCACCAATGTTAGGTAGCACCTTTGTGATGTTAATATTTGCACTCTAAGATGACCAGCCTGTATCCCTTATTTGAACGCCATGAGCACTTTTGGACAAGCTCGAGTGCTGCATAAAAGGAAGAACCTCCTACAACCTTAGCTGAGCTGACAGTGATGTTAATTGAAATTTGGGGTGAATGGCATGGTTAAAGGCTTAGAGTATGCTGAGATGTGTGTATACAGATGAGGAGTTAACAACCGTATTAAAGATTTTTAAATTTGTTTTATATTTTATATCCATATACAAGAGGTACTTTATTTTCACATTAATTACAATAACTACTGGAATTATAGAAAATATAGGTGTTATTACTACTTCAAAGGGAAGAACTTTATATATATATATATCAAAGTGCGCCACTTATTGTGGACTGGTGTATTAACGATGTACAATAATTTTATGTTTATAAATTAAAGTAAATACATTTATTATTAAAATGAGTTTTTTTAGGGATTTGTCGTTTGAAAAAGGTGATTTTATTATATTAAAACAAATGATAGACAATAATTGGTATCAGGGAGAAGCAAATGGAAAAATCGGAAAATTTCCTATCAACTATGTCCAGGTATGTTTGTTTTTATTTAAATACTAATAAATTATTTTACGAATTGCAATACTAAACAAATTAAATCAACTGTTTTTTAACAACATTTTTTGCTATAGGTGATTTATTCCCTTTCTCCTCCAATACCACAGTGCAAAGCGCTATATGACTTCAAAATGGGTAATGATGATGAAGAAGGATGTTTAGCATTTAATAAGGTTTATACTACTCTGTTATTACATTTTTTAAATTGAACTTACTAATTATTGTATTTTTTAGGGTGATATAATTAAAGTATATCGTCGTGTAGATGAAAATTGGGCCGAAGGAGCACTCGGATCCCGTATCGGGATCTTTCCTTTGGCTTTTGTAGAATTAAATGCGTTAGCTCAAATTGTAGTAAAAACTCCGAAAGAGTAAGTGTTGTGTTTTAATAAGTGGGTCCATAAATAAACTCTTTTTTTTCTCAATTTAGAAAAGGTGTACATTTAAGTCACTATCGAAAAGTACCTGCCCAGCCATCAGAAGGAAACAGTTTAACCCCACCAATACCCGCTCAGCAAACAACTACTGCCAATGTTTGTATAAAAACTATTTGTTTATTTTGTGCAATGACGTGAAATTGTGTTCTAATTTATTTTCAGGAAGCTATGTATTCGTCTATTTCATCATATCAAGCAGATACATCCGGCCTTCTTTCAGTTTCTGATTCAAGTGCAGCCAATTTAACTTCCCCTCCGATTACAACGTCCAGTTCGAATTCAGTCCCCACCACATCGACGTCTTCAAGTTCCCACAGCTCTCCCATATCTCCTCCACATGTTTCAAATTTAGTCGCTGCCGGCGCCAATAAACGACATTCGTTTGGTTCTTCTGTGCAAAATGAAACACCAGGAAAATCTAAAAGGTTTGTGTCAATTCATGTGAGTGTAGTTAAATAGTTCGACGTTTTTTAAAATTTTATTACTATTTTATTAAGGCATTCGGCAGAAATATTAAACCCACCTGAAAGTTCACAGCCACAGAGTTTACCACCTGAAAATACTGGAAAAGCAGTGAGTTTTGTTTTCAAATGGCATCTTATGATAAATACAGTCTCTCAAAATTATTACGGTGCAATTTTATTTGATAGAGCAATTCTAAGGTTGAATTAGAGCGACAGGGAAGTCAAAGAAGAAGTACAGATCACGTGCCATCTCCACCACCTCTACCACCTCCACCGCCACCACCTCCTCCACCCATTCAAGGACTTCAAATCCATCAATACCCGATGGATTTACTTGCTACGTAAGTGTACTTTTCAAAAATCTAAATTGTGGGGCATTGATGGCTACAAAGGTTAAGGTGTTGATTCAGCGACTCATAAATGCACAGGCCCTGGGTTTGAATTCAGGGCTGCTGGGCATATTTATAAATGGCCTTTTTTTTCTCTTTTCTTTAAAAACACTGGCACTCTCGGAGTTCATGTAACCTCATGTTGAAATACCCTTGTTAAAAATATAAAAAAACCTAGATTGGTTACTACTCACATTAAGTTGCTTACTTAATTACTTAATGTGAATAAGAACCATCTTTTTAAAAAAGGATCAAACTCCACACTCACCCCATCATTTATAATTTCTAAATTGGTTATGTCAATAAGTCACAGTATTCCACTGTTCCTATGCTGTTACAAGTCAGAAAAATTATCATAATTGTAAAATTTATGTTTTTGAGTAATAAACCCATTTTTATCAATTTTGTCTTGCTTATACAATTTTTTTTTTTAGCTATGTAGCATTGTATCCTTATAAGCCACAAAAAGGTGATGAACTAGAACTGAAGCGAGGTGATCGATATATAGTTACGGAACGCTGCCAAGATGGTTGGTTTAAAGGAACAAGTGCTGTTAGTTCCAAATCTGGTGTTTTCCCTGGCAATTATGTAGCACCCCTTGGGTAAGAAGTGTAACTTTTGGTAAACGTTTTTACCCCAATTATTTTAAACATTTGTTTTTAATAGAAGTACACATGCTACAAGACCTCAGATTCCTGGACTTTACCGTATTGCTAAAAATTCAAGCCCAAGTTCAGCAAATAATGGAGTACCTCCTATTGAACGGCCCACCATTTGTAGTAAACTTCTTCAAGGAGGAAACCAAAAATCCCTTGAAGGTGTGTTAATTTATTGTGATGTAATTAGATTATTACTATATTTGATATTTTATTATATAGGCAGTGAAATAACAAGAACTTCTCCTCAAGTTAACGAAGAACAGTCATCAACCGTTGTGCCACCACCAAATGTATCTGTTCAGGCAGTACTCAACAAGGCTAATGAAAAGGTAACAGATTACTGATAAAATTTGAGTTTTCAATTGGTGATGTAGTTTTAACAGGCCCGTCTTTACAGGTAAAAGAAAAAAAAGAGAAGGGAGTTGGCCTTATGCGCAGACTTGCAAGCATGAAGAAATCAAAATCACCACCACCAACTCCTTATTCCATGGACAATCCGGTGTTTGAGGATTCATCAGCGCTCCTTTCACAGCCTATTCACATAAGGTAATTATATCTGTTTATTTAAATGTAAAATCTTTTCGAAGAAAAACAATTCAGGGGTAAAGTTTTAAATAAACAATGTATAAGGTTGTGTCACAGCTCAGTATCAACTTGCTCAAAGATGTGACAAGTTGATAGATTTGTGACAACAGTGATTGGAAAAACCACGGAAATGGTATGAATAAGCTTTGTAACACTGTTTATCCATTTTTCCAACATAAAAAAAAATTATTTTGTATTGGATGTGTGACAGTGATCAAACCTTTCCAGTTGTCACATAAAAAAAAGTAAACATTGAACATTAAATTTAATAAATAAGTTGCTATTGTTATCTTCCCAATAAAATGCCCAAATCTGAACAGTATGTGAATATTATTTTATCTCATTTTAAAAGACATGTTCATATAAATATGAATGAATTTTTTCGAAAAAATAACACAATTGCATCAAGTAGTGTGGTGTGATAATTTGCAGCATAATTCATTATTATTAGTAGTATTGTAAATATTCTTTCTATATCACTATATTTAACTCTTTTTAATTATTTATTCAGAATTCTTTCTGGCTGCCATTAACAGTAAGTAGTACCATTCCAAATAAAAATGATAAAAAATTGAATAAAACGAGATTTATTATATCTATAATAAATGAATACTAGTAACAAATTAAAATTATCTTCATTCATATTGAATTAATAGATATTTGAAGGCAGTAGCCACATCCACCCCATGATACCAGAAAAGATGATCATTAATAATAAAGATTTTTATCGAGAAAAAATTAATGAATATTTATGTATCCTTACAGATTTGAAGAAATCAGTTTTATTAATTTCTCAACAAGAAATTGAAATAGAACAAATACAGGGCCTGAGGTGCAAAATGTGTACATCAATAGCACACTCTTTTAAAGTTATTAGGTTACAGATAAGGGTCCTTATTTCAAGCCTATAATAACAGAACATCATTGGAAGATTTTTTATGAACATAATCGTGTAATAATTCAGACCTAATTTCGGTGAAAACTTACTTGAAACTTAACAGTAAATGTAATTTTTAGTTAATTATTAGAGCTTATGTAAATAAATTATAAACATTTAAATCAATATAAATTGTATTCAGACCTTGGGAAATATAGATTATGTCTACTATATTTACAGGTCTGGATCCTGCCCTAACCAACTTCTTGGTACAAACAGCACAAGTGATTCACCAGCAATAAACTACCCTAGGATTTTGAGCCAGTCGTCTAATCGTTCTAAGCATATAGAAAGGCCATCTATTAGTAGAATTTCTCCTAGGTTTGTAATACTATTAATAATGCATATAATTTTAGAGTAGGAAAGTTTTATAAAATTGTTTTCTTTTTCAGGACGTTTACTAATGAATCAAGTGTTTCCGTTCAGCATAGAAAGTCTCATTCAATGGACACCAACTCGAGCACATCACACGATGTCAGCCCTCAAATTCCAAACCAGTATTTTAAGCCCCTCCTAACCAATGATGTTCCTAGTACTTCTACTTCGCAGTGTGCCCCAAGTGCATTACAAAACAAATTACCTCAGGGAGCACCGGACTTAAAGCCAAGAAAAGTCCTTTCTTCGGTGGAGAATCCAACTTCAATCCCTGTACCGCCTGCAGGCGATAACCCGTTACCAGAATGTCACACGCAAGATGACAAAAGGAAATCTGACATTCAGTTAATTAAAATTGAAGATGCAAAATCAGCAGATAATAAACACCCAAAAGTTTATGAGCTGTTATCACAGGTCAGTACATATGTTAAACCATAAATAATGTATTAATTAAAGTAAAAAAATAAACAAATTTAAATGAATTGATATATTGGTAGGTGATGAGTCATTCTTTTCCTGTGCCGTCTCCTCGAAAAGTGCCTGAAAAAACATCCCAAATGAAGCCTCAGCCAAGTGATTCATCGGGCAAAAATTATGCAAGGCAGTGCGCTATTGCAAAACGGATTCTTTCAAATACATGGAATTCACATGAACGTATGCCATCACCGCCCAAAACCTTACCAAAAGAACGGTAATAATTTGTCTTTAATATGATGTTAGATTTTGTATTTTTCATTGTTACTTTTTTAAAAATTAAAATTGTGCATATAAAACATATAAGAGATATTATTCAGAAAGAAAGATTTCTAAGATGATGGTGAGATTCTCTTTTATATTTCTTACAAACACTCATTTTCCATCAATCTTGACTAACTGGTTGGTCCACCATTACTGTTAGTTGGAAAATTTTTTTCTCATAACAATACTTTGCAGTTACTGTAGGAGTAAAGGACAATTTAAATAATAATAATAATAAATAAAACAACTCATTAGAATCAGGCACTTTATTATCTGTAAGTTTCTATCTGGCTTGTTATAAGTATTCTATATGGCTTTTTTCCATCATATGAACCCTTTTTAACTTCAAATTAATTTCTCTTTTTTTTAATATAAAATAATCATGCTTTTTTAAGACTATATGATAATTAATTACAGTTAAAATTTAAAAGTATGCATAATCAAATATAAAAACAAATGATTCTCCTATTATTTTGAGATTTTTTAATTATAAAAAATTAATTTATAGACCAATTATTTTATATTTAATCTTATATAATGTTTAATTTTGGTTGTAATTAATGTTGAAGTGGTATTTTAAATATAAACACATTTTATAAAATAAACAAAACAAAAATTTAAATTAAAAGAAGAATCCTTTATTTTAATAAATTTTCGTATGATATTTTATACAAGATCCCAAATTTGCACCTGTATACAAATTTTATTTTATGTGCTTACATTTAATGCCATCTCCTAAGTTTCTTTTAATGCTTTAAAGAAAGGATTAATTTGAAGTTAAAAATGGTTAATTTATTGGAAAAAAGTTATCTATTGTATGTTGGGAGTTGGAATAATAGGATAAGGATGATGATAGAAAATTAAGATAATATGTTACACATTTGAAATAATTTGGATTTAATAAGCGTGAGAGAAGAGCATTTATTTTTAATACAAGGATTTTGCCTTTTGCTTATTGTTTTAACATATTGCTTTTTAGGCTTGATCTAATTTTAATCTGCAAAGTTGATTAAAGTAAATTGAGATATGCAACAATATATTTGATTTAAGTATATAAGTAATATAATAAATAAATTTTATTAAATTATTAGTAACACCAATATTTCAACCACATATCCATTATAGTAAAGTAATATGATAAATAATTAAACAGTTAAACAATTAAATACATAAACAATTAGTTACAACAATATATCAACAACCAATATTACAATAATATTATATAAATTTTTTGTTAATAAAACACAATGAACTGCTGTAATTAAATTCTATTATTAATAGAAATACTGTTTACAATGTTTTCCCATTAGGTATTCCAAATATTCGTGATAGTTCCAAAACCATTTTAATCTGAACGTCTTAAATCTATATCTTATAATTATTGATTTTTCAGAGTTCGTTGCATTGTGCCATATCCGCCAAATAGTGAATTTGAGTTGGAATTGGAACTCGGCGATGTGATATATGTTCACAAGAAAAGAGAAGATGGATGGTACAAGGGGACACAAGAACGCACCGGGCGCACTGGATTATTTCCCGCAAGTTTTGTTCAGAGCTTCTGAGACCCACTTCATACCCTTCTTGAAACCTCGATTTAGTAGGAAGAAGGGTATCTGTTGTAGGGTAAAATGTTGTTTTAAATACTAAATCCTAGTCGCTCAAAATTTGGAAACAATTTGTAGAACTATGGTGTTTTTTTTTTTTTTTTTTTTTTTTTTTTTTTTTTAGGGCACATTTACGTCTAGTATAATTTATTCCAAATGTTTACTTCCTACTTATGGTAAAGTATTCTTAGTATAAAATGTTTGTAAAATATAAAACAACATTTTTCATTATTTTAGGTTATCAACATTTGTATTAAATTAATGTTATCATATGATATATTTATATCAGTATGCATGAATTTAAAGAATTTAAACTATATATTATTTACCTTTTGTTCAATATTTTAAAATTATTTAGTTATTTAATTAGATTCTCGACTGATAACTTAAAAAAATTGCTAATCTTAAATTAATCGATTCCCAATCCATTAACTTACATTAATTAACTATGCTACAGAAACCTTTTTAAGTCAGTTAAAACTAATAACTTGTAGCTGATTTATTAATTAATTGACTGTACTAAACGTAATTTTTTAAAACCTGCCAAAACTAAGGACCTGAAAAGTCTTTTCTATTTTCTATGACTATATGATTGTTACAATATTATGTGGAGTAAAATCACATTACGTTGCTACTACCTTCTTAGGTTTATTAATTTTTACGTATACTTTATTACTTTTTTCTTCTAACGAACACATTAAATTTTTTTGTCATTGTGTTTGTATTCCTCTGAGTGTCAAGTGTTATTGTGAGGTTGCCAATTTTTTTGAAGTAGACATCAACATTAGATGTTTCATGTTTTAATCTCGATACAAGAAATTGTTGATGTACAGAATTTAATTTTAATATTTATATAATCACAATGGCCAAATTCGGTTATTAAAAAGTTAATTTTTCACCGATAAATCTACTGTACTATATTTATATATAATATAGTCGTGCAATTGCCATTTGTTAATATTTTTGTTTTAAACAATCATACGATTAATAATTTATTATCGCTTATAAAACGAACAAGGAATGAAGAACAGTGTAATATGAAGTCTTTAATATTTGTGGTTTTCTTTCTCTAAAAATTGGATTAGGTGTTAACAAATAATAAAAGGCTGTGGACTAGACTATATCAGAAAAATGATTTAACTATTACAGGATTTCGTAATTTTTGTAGATCTCAATTAAATTGAAAAGAGAAAAAATAATAGCCTTATAATAATAAGGCCACTTGGTATTTTGTAATTTGCATAATCTCGTCATATATTATTAAGAATTCACTTTAAAAATTTTTCACTAAAATATGCAGCCAAATGTTTAGGAAACAATACTAATTTTTAAGTTAATACTGTGGAGAAAAATTAACAAATAGTTTTAAAAAAAATTTATACAAAAACAAGGTTTTGCATGCCTTTCTATAATTGCATTGTTAAATAAACAAAAAATAAATAGTTATATAGGTTTAGAATGTGAAATCTGTTATAAGTTGTTTGCACTCAAATTAATCACAATTAAAAGCAAAAATAAAAATAGTTGCATTAAAAAATACTATTACATATATTAAGATTTTATGTAGGAAAGTAAGGTGAGACCTTAAAAATATCCAAAATAAGAAAATGCTTCTATGTGTTTAATGGTCACTTCAATGTATAATTTATAAACAATTTATGTTTTAAAAAATCATTGTGAGCAAACAACGAACATTTCTCCACCAGGGTGAGGTAGTGAACGTGGAGTTTGCTCGTTATCTATCATTTCGTTCTCTCTCCAATCATCTTGAGAAGATGGCAAGAAATCGGACAGACCAACACAACGAGGATAGGCTGACCAAAATGATCGGTAATGACCAAGTTACACGCTCAGACCGCAGGAGGGAATCTCGCGATTTTTTAAAACTTTTATTTCAGCCTTCTTTTTTTAAATACATTTAAACTTTTTCCATTTACTGAAGGCAACGTAAGTTTAAGGGATATCTGAACTTTTGATAGAGTGGACAGACTGTGATCACATGCCAGTCAGTTTTAACACATTTTCTGATTTATATTTTCCATATGTGTTTGATCCATTTCAACATTTAAAACTTAATAAAGTTAAAAAACAAAGTAAAAAAACAAAACAAAAAAACATCTATTTATTAATATACTGTTCTTGTATTGAAGTCTTTCGAATTATTTCTCCAGAAAAAGCATAAATTGCAAGGGCCAGACACAATAATTGTGGTTAAGAATTTCAATTGATCCTTTTTTCAAAGATATACTTAGTTTTCACTTCCCTTCCAATTTTATTAATACATCTTGGGTCAAATGTTTGGTTGTTCATGCATCTTTTCTTGGTAGTTCAGAAAGCTCACATTCATTTGATTTTATTAAAATGCTTCTGCCAGTTGATGGTTTTATGCCTAGATTTAACACAGTACTTTTTTAACAAATCCTCTAACAACCTAAAAATATTTTTTTTTTTTTTATTGCTACATAATATATAATAATGTGTTTTTCATACCAAATTATATTTATTATATTATAAAGATAGAGATAAGTTAAGCTTACTTCTTGAGCTTTGGGCAGAACAGAACTGTAGCATGACCCCAGTGGTCTTGAGGTTAAATCTGCAGATGATGTTGAGTCAGCTTTTTCTGACTTTTCTTAGTATTCCCTTAACTTGTAATTGTATAAAAGAATCAATCTACACAGGAATTAAAATTAATTTTGAAATGGATCAAATAAGTGAGGACAGGATTGCAGTGGAAAAATTCAAATTAAAAAAAGTTTAAATGTATTTGCAAAAGATTGGAATATATATTTTAAAAAATTTTCAATATTTATTTCATTTATTTATCAGCAGTCCATAATATCAATTGGATTGTGACATCACTTTTTGTTTGAATTAATTTATATCGTGGGAAACGAAAGTTGTGAAATAATTTGCAGTTTTATAAATGTGCAATACAGTTCATTACTACCGCGGTCAAACCTTACTGAAAGTAGCTTGATTGTTTTATATGACTGATTTTTATTATTTTTCCTCCAGAAAAACAAAAATGATGTGCGGGCTTATTATTTATTTATAGAAATACAGTGAAAAATGAAATTATGTTGCCAAAGTTTTCAGTAGCTACAGTGTCATTTTATGATTTATTACTCTTTATTGCTAAAATTTACTTTAAAAACTGTGTTAAACATGAACTTCATAATTTCACATTTCATTTTAGCATAATAAGTATATTTAAAAACAGCACCCCAAGTCAACAATAATCGTTACTTTCATTTATCTAAACTTAATGATTTAAACAAACAGGGGGGAAGAACGTAAATAATTTGAGTTGATGTGAGTGCTTCAGCTGAATAGTTTTTAATGCTTTAAGTCAGTAAATGTTGATATTTTTACATTATTAACACTAACAATGGATAGTGTAATTATTTATATCTGCAATTTGTTAATTCTGTATATCATAAAATAAATTGTAAAAAATAACATGTATTTCTCCATTAAATTATTGTTGAATATTAAAAATTATGTTGTATTTATTTACCAAATGTTTCAAAAAGAACCCAATAAGTATGTAAATATAAAACGAAAATACATCTTTTCTACTGCAAACTCTTTAGTTTATTTTGCTTAAACAACTTGACTTTGTTTATTGATTGAGAAAATTATTTTCCCCCTCATTTTAAATTCAATTTGAAACCACTTTCTGTCATTTACTGGTTTTTGCGTCCTTTGATGCAGGTCACCCACCCCAACTCTCCTGCACTATAGGTCCGCATGTACAGTCGTCCCAGTCAAGATCCGTTGTATTCAGTTCCGTTCAGTTGTTCAACATCCAGATTTGTATATATATGTATATGAGCACAGGTTATGGTCAGTGTCGACTGAGAAAGTGATGAGCATTCTCAGGAGCCGCACAGTCTCATTCATATTCCATCATGGTGAATATCCGGATAGAAACATCCTTTTTTAAGCTTTAAATTTCAAATTAACTTTCAATTAAAGGAAAAAAATTCCATTCAGGTTTCAAAAAAATTTGGAATTTCAAAAATTAAAATATTGGGCTCTTACATAAAATCCCATATGATCATTAATAACAATTAAAAATTATATAAAATTAATTACTATAATAAAGAATTCTTCTTTTTATGTGGTTGTTTTTTTTTTTAAAAACCTCCATAAAATTAGTTTTGATAGTTGAGATTTTTTGCTTGCGATGAACCAAAAAGTTTCTACCTAACTTTGTGATAATGAGACAAACCGAAGCTTAATCATTTCAACTGACAGGATACGCATCAATTCACATTTATTGAATTTTTTTAAAAAGCTGTTATTGTCTTGCAGGTTTTTATTATTATTATTATTATTATTTTGAGCGTCTGTACTCATTATTCACAAAAAATAATTTCTTTCCAACTACATCTACCAATTTGATATTATATTTTATTAAATCCATTATATTTAATGATCATTGGCCAAATTACTTCTTTCAACCAAAACCTTAACATAAAAAGATTAATTTTATTTTATATAATTTTTGTGTACTTAATATTCACGAACCTTCTTCTTTATTTGATTTTCTAATAGACCTAATTTTTTGTATATATATTTTTTAATTTCACAAATATACAGTAATTTTACTTTACATGTATATATTTCAAACTTTGTCTTGAGCTTCTTTAAGAAAGGGTTTATTTGAGGGTAAAAATGATTAATTTGACGGGAAAACCCACATAATTACCTGAACTATGTATGATTCATGCTGTGCACTGTACAAGGATACCATATCCTTTTTTTTACAATAAATAAATATGATCTTGCTATGTATACAGGCATGTTCATATTTATATTGTGTTCACAATGTTTATAAATATATGACCAATTTAATTAAGTACACAAAGAAACGATTCGTTTCAGAATTTATATTTTAATTACATTTACATTATTTGAAATGTATTATCCGTTTTGTAGTTTAATTTTGACGTCATCGTTAGACGTAGAATGGTTCCTGCAGGATCGATACCACACAGGACCTCGGCGCCTCTCATATGATTGCTTCTTTCATAGCGGCGAAAGCACTCAAAACAGACACACATACACACATACAGACACACACATTGTTATAACCATAGTCAATTTATTAAAGCATCGGTCTTAAATGATACTGTTGTGCGCCCCTTGATCGGTCGGTCCTGCAGTTTTTCTATGAAAAATAGATCGTTTCCTGAGGTGATCCGCCGACCAAATGTTGGTTAAAGACTTTTAATCAAATCCCTTCAAATAGAATAGAGAAGACACGATGGCATATCAGTACTATGTCACAGCTCATAAAGCGACGGCAGTCACGTCCTGTGTCACAGGTAAGTCGATACAACAGTCATATAACCGATTTAACTTGTTTTAAGTGAGTTGAACTTTTTTTTTCACGCGGCCGTGTATAACAGACTCTTTCCCGGGCAATCGGCTGCTTCACGTGCTTCCGAAAATTTGCTTCTTATTTTTCTTCCTTCTCATCTTCGGGAGAAGATTTTCAATCTATTTATATTCTAAAGTATAAAAGTTTCTTTTTCTTTTATTTTGGTGCATGGCAAACCTCAGACTACGCTGTTGTGGAATGTTTCCGAATTTCTACCCGCGACTTTTCGAAAGACTGTTTCAAATTTTATATTCAGCACGCTTTAATAATGTCATTAAAAATAAACAGTTTCGCTCTAAATTTGACCCCCCCCCCCAAAAAAAAATAAACAAACAAAAATAATAAATAAATAAAATGAAATAAAAATAAATAATCTTAACATTATAATTTTAATTTTCTTTCAATCTTAAACAAAAGTAATTAAGAATCATACATTCATACACTCAAAAAATCTCTGAACACGTACTGCTCAAAATATAAACTCCAAATTTCTATTACAGGTCGTTGGATATAAAAGCATTATTTTTGTAAATCTTAATTCATTTGTTGTATTTATTTGCTCTACATTGATTACAATAGTGTGATAAGAAATTAGTCATAAAATGTAGTTTTATGAATGGAAGCTCTACTATGACTAACCTATTAACGTACAAGGAATTCATTTTTAATTCCATTGAGAGTGATAAGTAGATACAGTTTATGGGGTTATTTTTAAAGCGTTCAAACACCTTTTTATGAATAAAGCTTGGTTTTGACATATTGACAGACCAGTGCCTTGGGGCACGACAGTGGGCAAAGATCGTTGTTCCGTACGTAAGGGCCCCGTAGGGATTTTTAAACGTGTTTGTGTTAATCTGTTAAAATGAATACTAATTTGAAAGGAAGGGCTTGTTCAGCCCCGCCCCGAGGAATATGGGAACTCTGGGATGAATGTGTGATATGATGAATAGACTGACAAGTCATGACTGTCTTCTTCTACTACTAATTTTGCTCAACATCTTTAAAAATTTGCACTAGAAAAAGGACCAGTTATGATAGGATGTATTCCCTCAGTAGTGTGCAGGGAAGTAAAAGTATGCGAGAATGGAGTAGGTTGAACTGCCCCATGGAATATCAAGTACAGTGGGGTGAGTGTGTGACATCTGGAGAGTAAAAGTAATTTATCGCAAGAATGGAGTGGATTTGACCCTGCCACGAGAAATGTTGAGTACTCCAGTGTAATGAATATGATCAGACTTCTATGTTCGTGTTGATAAAATAAAAGATTATTATAATGATGCCATTGTAAGCAGTCTCTGTCTTAGTGTAAGTTGTAATTGTTAAAATAGCATTTAAAAAAACTTAGTTTAAAGGACCACGCAAAAAGGTCTGTAAATCTGAAGGGTGTTGCAGACCCTAACAGGGGTCATCAGGAGAAACACAAAGTATCAATAATTGGGCAACTGATTAAATAAATTAACTAATGTCGACTTACTTAAGGCTGAAAGGTTGTCACTAGTGACGTGGGACATCATAAATTGGGGGTCGTGTCAACCAGATGCACACCCGTCTTTGCCAGCCCACCTACAACATGAGAACTCTCCCAACTTTTGATTTTCCTTTCTACCCCTACCACAATAGAGAAACGTATAAAAAAGGGATGATTTGAAAATCAAAAGTCAGTATACAGCAGTCCAGAATAGTCTAGTCTAGTCCAGTCAGCTTAGGGGCTCAAACCAACTGCAGCTACAGGACTCAGCCAGCAAGACCCAGGAAGCACGATTTGACGGCTAAGGGATGATTTAGAAGCTGGTATTGGCTAGTTTCATTTGGGGTAAATCCTTTTGCAAATAAGCTCATCCCAAATTTAGAGTTGTGGCTGACTTAGTAAATTAGTTGAGATTTTGTTGTGGTTGTATTCATAAGAAAGGAAAAAATGCATACTTGTTAAAATAAATGCTGATGAACGCTCTCTCTGATTTCTTAAATTCTCGCCTTTCCCTTCACAAGAATAAGCAGTGAAGCACTTACACAGAGTACTCTCTTATCGCTTAGAATAAAGTAAGCGCTTGGTAGTCACGTGCTTACACCAAAACCTTTTTTTAATGTGTTAAAATTAGTGACTGGCTGTTCAATAATTTGTTGAAGTAGTATGGAGCGATCAGGAATAAAGTATTTTAGGTAAATACCTTTTTCATTTTTTTGCCGACGTTTCAACATTTATTCGGGCCATCTTCAGGTCCTATGTAATTACATAATTGAAAAAAAAATTATATAGTACAAGTGCAAGTAATATAAATTTTGAACCATGTATTTCATGCTCACATAAAATATGGAGTTTATTGAATAATTACTTTTTTGTACAATAAATATGTTTTATAATTATTAACTTATTAACCCAGAACCTGAAGATGGCCTGAATAAAGATCGAAACATTGAAAAAAAAATTAAAAATTCTATTAAGCAGTCTTCATTTCTGACTGCTCCTCACTATTCAATAAATTACTCTTATTATTCTATTTTATTATATATCGATTCGCTCAGTACAGTCCAGGAACTCAAGAGAACGTCAGTGGACCCCTTAAAAAATAAAAGAAAAGAACAATGAAAAGGGATCGGCACAGATGAAAAGAAAGTCGTGTTGGCCACAGAGAGATACCCAAGAACATAGAAACTGACAGGCCAATGCTTCCCATCCTGTACAACCAGGGGATTTGAAAGTATTAATTACAAATACAGTAAAATGAAAATGAGTAAACCAGTGTACTTGTAAAAACAGAAATAACACTATCAAACTCTGGCAGGTTAAGAAAGATTGCGGCCCCTGGCTCATGGAGAATGGGTCGAAAAGGGCCATACTGACAAGATAGCACATAACATCTGCTCATTCAATTGTCATACAAAAATAACTCACCAGTCTCTGTTGTACAAAAATAACGTAACATTCAAGCACATTTTCAATTGCAGAAGGTGTAACACTTGTAAGCTTATTTTGATATATTGTAGGACCTGAGTGTAATCTTCGTGCATGGTAATGGGCACAGATCAGTGTTCTTATACCTCAATTTTAAAATGTATGTAGTCTTGTATGGGCGTGAATGTGACTAGACCACTGTTTGTATTGTGTGTAGAGATTAGTGACCGTTAACGGATAATTATTCAAATATCGTGAGATGCGGTCTGGTGTGATGTAGGTATCAGAAAAACATTTTCTTTATCGTGCCAACGTTTCGATCTTTTCTTGAGATCATCTTCAAGATCATCTTGAAGATGATCTCAATAAAAGATCGAAACGTTGGCACGATAAAGAAAATGTTTTTCTAATACCTACATCACACCAGACCGCATCTCACGATATTTGAATAATTAATTGTTTGTATTGTGTTTATGCTAATTAGTAGGAATGAATATAATTTATTAGCATGAAGGGGTTGTTTAACCCCTGCCCCCAGGAATATACCTCAAATATTCTTGGGTGAGTATGTGATATTTGGAGAGTAAAAGTGAGATTGAGAATGGAATGGGTTCGATCTTTCCCGAAGGAATTTGTTGTAGATTTTCTATGTCGAGTAATGTTCTGCTGTGCCCCATAATCAGTAATTTATCCATCATCACTACTAAAAAGTGTAAATCCTCCAGCATTGTGTAGAAATGCAGGAACCTTTGGAAGTTGGCACTAAAATTTTGATGATACAGATGATTTGAGACTTCTATTAAAAGTACAAATGAAGATAGGTGATACATAAATGTTTTTATTATTGTTGTTGAACGTGTGGCGTGGTCAACAATGAAGCATTTTAGATAAACACCTTTTTCATTTTTTTGGCCGGTGTTCAGCCTTTATTCGGGTCATCTTCAGAACGTAAAGTGCAGTGTTATTCTTGTGGTGTCATATTGGTTTTGTGTGAAATTGTTGTGACATAATGTGTTTCCCTTGAGAAAATACAAATTCCTCAGATTGGAGTTGGACTCTATTCTCCCTAATTTTCTTTTACTGTCTAGATGTAACACATTCACTCCAAAGTTTTTTTTTTTTTTTTTTTTTTTGGGGGGGGGGGGTTCGAGATTGGCACTCCATTGTTGCAAATAACTTTTACTTTCCAGATGTCACACATTTACCCTAGAACAATTGCTATTTCTCACGTTGGAGTTGGACCCACTCCATTCTCCTTAACTTACTTTTAGACCCTAGATGTCACACACTTACCCAAGAGTACTCGTTATGCCTTAGGTTCAAGTTGGATGCTCTACATTCTCACTAATAACTTTTAAATTCCAGATGTCACACATTCACTCGTAGAATACTTCCTATTTCTCACATTGTTGTTGGAACTGATCTATTCTATCTGACTTACTTTTACACTCCAGACTTTACACACTTACCCAAGAACACTCATCATTCCTCAGGTTCAAGTTGGACCCGCGCTCCATTCTAGCTAACAATTCTTACTCTCCAGACGACTCACACTCACCAAGGGGTACTCGCTATTCCTCAGGTTTAATTGGACCTGTTCCATTCTCACTAATAACTTTTACTTTACAGATGTCACACATTCACCCTTCAATAATTGCTATATCTCATTTGGACCATTTTCATCTTCCTAATGTACTTGTTCTCTCTAGATGTTACACACTCACCTAATAGTCCTTGGAATCATTCAAGTTGGAGTTGAACCCTCTCTATTCTGGCTAACTTATTCCTCAGATTCCTCGTGAGGGAATACACCTGTAGGTGGGCAATTTTATAGAGGGCATTTTCAACACGTTGACCAAAACTTGTAGTAGTAGCAGTGGAACCTCTCCTATTATTCAAAAAATAATATAAAATATGATTTTTTCGCTTTGATAACAAATACACCTCATTAATTCCGACGTTCTTACAGTAGATTTTTAAACTTATCCCTAATCACACGTGTGCAGTAAAAGAAAAACAATTCAGCCGATAGAAATATCGTTTATATTAAACAAAAGTGAAGGTGATGGGCTTATTATAAAAATTATTCTAAAAGTTCATTGAATTAAAATAAGTTGGGTTACCTTAAAGACCCTGACTTGAGCAAAATGGTGGCTTGAAATGGAAGGCAGATCAGATCCTAGTCGTCACACAGTTAGGCTTAGTTTTTAAAGAATCGTCGTAATGACGTTTCCTCGTATTTAAAACGAGATCTAACGTCAAAATAAAAACACGTGTTTGACGGCGAATTCGACCGTTACAGACAGACGTCAGGAGAAAAAAAATTGACTGTTACACAGCCTACGTGTTGTTTTAGTTAAAAAAAAAAAAAAATATGGCAATTATGTATACTGTATGCATCTGCTACCTCGGTCTTAAAACTATCATAATTTAAGTTTAAATTGTAGTTTTTTATTCGTTTATATGCAGAATTTATTTTAAAATATACCACAATAGGTGTTTCAAGTTATATAGAGAAAATTTTCTCCTGAGTTTTGAATGAATCTAAACATTTCCTAATTATTTATTATATTAATTAAATTGGCAAGTAATTTTCTACCGCCCCGAGGGAAAAATTATAACGTTCTTTAATTTGGATCTTTAATAGTCGGAATAGTTTCAATTGAACATTGGCAAACAAAAAACGAACGAACGGGTTATTTTAACACCTGTGTTTTTTGGTTTTTGAGTTTTAGAGTTTTAGACTAATGTTATGTTTTGCAAGACACAATAAAAAAAAGGTTTTAGAAGTTGTTTTTCAATAATTTTCAAGCATTGCACCCATTATGTCTCCTGCTTACTGCCGACCTTCTCGTATCACGGTGTCAAGCGGACCCGGACCCATCAAGACTCCTCCTATTCGAAAAACTGTCAATCGCATCAAAGATTTATCTCACCATTGCTACTTCACCGCCTACAAAGCAACCGCCGTTGTCGGTAGTGTCACGGGTAAGAAAATTCCACAAAAATGTCTGGTTCGTCTCGTAGTTTTCCTTCTTTTCGAAAAAAAAAAAAAAAAAATTACAGGGCGTTTGTATAACTTTTTGATGTAAAATGGCACAGACGATCAAATGTGCTCTAGGTTGTGAGTTTTATCTATACTATTTCTTTTCGAAAATTTCTTCTGGTGGGTAATGAGTCCATAATTTGAACCAGTCGTCTGTCTTGCTGGGACTGAGGGTGGCGAAATGAGTCCAACAGACCATCGAGATAGGCAGACCAAAATGTCCACTAGGGTCAAATTATTTTATTATTATTTTACCAGAACAAAACAAAAATTACAGTATTGCTGCAGATTTTGGAGGGAATGTGGTGGCATGGCAGAGTAGTCAGCTTGTACATCCCTTAGCTGAGAGTTCGATTACTAACGTCACCCCCCAAAATTTTTTCCATGCCCTCCTCTTCCCCCAATAAATAAATATTAAATGATTAACACACTCTGGCTAATATGCATTAAAATCTATTTGAAAAATGTTTTTCATTTGCGATTATTTTAGTTTTCCTTTTTTGACTTTACAACATCATCAATGACCAAGACGAAGAAAAAACCTGAGTCCGGCCCTCTGATTCTAAAGAGGCTGTAAAATATCTGATTATAAGCAATTTACTTTGAGCGTTGGTGGCCACAACGGTTTAGGCATTGACACGGCGCTCATCACTGTAAGGTAAAGGTCTGGGGTTCAAATCCAGCGGCCCTGCATTCCAACTCGACGTGCTTACAAATGGGCTTTTTTTTTTTTTTTTTTCAAAAACACCGGCACCCTGAGGGTTGATATAATCTCTGATGTTGCAAACCCTCATTAAACAAAAAAGCAAATGACATCGTGGTTGGATCTGGAAGATCTGAAAGACAGTACTAGGTTGACACAAAGACATGTAATTTTTGAGCCAAAGCCTGTGAATGTTTCTATAGATATAGATTCTACCACCCCATTGAACAGTGCCAACTTTTTACTAAAATACTATTTCATAAAGTCATTAATGTAATTTTCTTTTTGTTGCAGGGCATTTCACATCTCCCAATCACCTGAATCTAATTGTCGCAAAAAATTCAAGACTCGAAATATTTCTAGTAACGCCTGAAGGGCTGCAGCCTCTAAAGGAAGTTGGAATTAATGGCAGAATCGCTGTTATTCAACTTTTCAAACCATCTGTAAATATTTCAGTTTAATCCGTTAGGACAATATTATTATTGTTTTTATTTTCCAGTACGAACCGAAAGATCTGCTGTTTGTCGTGACCGTGAAGTACAATGCTATGATATTAGAGTGCATTGGTAAAGGGAAAAATCTCGATATATACACACGGGCTCATGGCCATATCGCAGATAGAATAGGAAAGGTATCAGAAAATGGGATCATAGCTGTAATTGATCCTGAGGCAAGAGTGATCGGGCTAAGGCTTTATGACGGATTATTGAAAATTATACCATTGGAAAAAGACAACAACGAACTAAAGGCAGTGAGCATCAGGTATGCGTTCATTTGTCTGTTATTGTACTAAAAATCATCCTTCAGGTAATTATATTTTTGATGTAGTATTTTTTGAATTTCTAGTCTAATGAAATTTACAGTCATTCTTTTTATTGTTTCAAGTTAAATATCCATGCAACTATGCTAAGCTGTTGACTGATTCATAATTAAATTATATATTTTCACCAATTCCCTGAAAGTTTGTGCTAGGATTTTAGTTTAAAACTAAAATGAAGTTGTTAAGTTAATTTCACACCCTTTGAACTAACAATTCAAAGTTCTTTACGTATTATATAACTTTGGATTAACAGTGCCATGATTTTTGAAGCCTGTACAACGAAATACAACTTGAAAACGTTAATTTCTTCAGTTTGAAAACCTGAGGGATGATTGATTATCTACTTTCGATCATGTAAATTATTATTATTTTTTTATATTATCTATAGGATTGAAGAAACTGACATACAAGATTTCAATTTTCTTCACGGTTGCGTAAATCCAACGATAGTGTTGTTACATCAAGATTTAAATGGAAGACATCTAAAAACTCATGAGCTCTCTCTGAAAGAAAAGGAGTTTATCAAAGTATGATAACTGTTGGAAAAAAAGTAGCATTTTTATTATTATTTTAATTCATTGTGATATGTAAAAAATCTATTTTATCTTCTTTGTTGATAGAAATAATAAATTTCACTTCCTACACTTTTTATATTTTTTTTTTATTAATACTATTTTATAATTACACACAATTTTCTTCCTGATTACAGTATTAAATACTCATTTTAGGTACCTTGGAAGCAAGATAATGTTGAAATGGAAGCATGCTTAGTTATACCCGTACCTGAACCTATGTGTGGTGCGATTGTCATTGGACAAGAGTCAATATTATACCATGATGGTGTCACATTTGTTGCCACAGCACCTCCCGTTATTAAGGTTAGCTTGAGACCAATTTTTTTCTTTCTTTCTTTTCAACAGTGATAATATCTTCGGTATGTTTATCGCTTTTAGAATAGCACAATTGTTTGCTATGCTAAAGTGGATTCAACCGGCTGCCGTTACATTCTCGGTGACATGGCTGGTCACCTTTTTATGCTCATGCTTGAAAGGGAAGAAAAAATAGACGGTGTCCCTGCGGTAAAAGATGCAAAAGTAGAACTTCTAGGTAAATTTTTATAATTTACCCTTTTTTTTCTTTATTTTTTATTGTGAAATTAATTAATTTTTTTAAATTTCAGGTGAAGTTAGTATCCCGGAATGCATCACATATTTGGATAATGGTGTATTATTTATTGGTTCAAGGATCGGGGACTCTCAACTAGTAAAACTTAACAAAGGTCCTAACCCTGAGACGGGGTCTTACGTAACTATCATGGAAACGTTCATTAACCTTGCTCCGATAGTTGACATGGTCGTTGTTGATTTAGAGCGCCAGGGCCAAGGGCAATTAGTAACATGCTCTGGTAAGCACTTCAATAGAAGAAAAAATAATAAAGTATATAAATATATAATAAAAAATTGTTGCTCAAATTGTAAAATAAGTCATGGTAGCGGTTCGTTTTAATTTTGACAATTATTAATTTAATTTGCTGTGTTAATTTATGTACATAAAAGCAGTTTTTTTATTGCAAAATTATTATTACCAGGCAGGATCAAGCTCAACTCATATTTATCATTGTATATACAAGATTTTCTGATTCTATTTTTCAATAATTCATTTTATCATTTTTCATAATTGTTTTATAGGAGGATTCAAAGAAGGTTCGTTGCGAGTTATTCGAAATGGGATAGGAATTCAAGAACAAGCGACTATCGAATTAGCAGGAATAAAAGGCATGTGGGCTCTCAAAATAAATTCAGAAAATAACCTCGACAACACTCTTGTCTTAGCCTTTGTCGGACATACAAGGTTTTTGTTAAATCATTTAACTATGCAATTTTCTTAAATATCGGTAAATATTTTCCTTTCTGACTTTTAGAGTTCTTTCTTTGTGTGGTGAAGAGGTCGAAGAAACCGAAATAAACGGATTCCAATCGGAACTTCAAACTATGTATTGCGGGAATGCAAGCGCAAATACAATAATACAAGTAGTATGTTCTTCTGTAAGATTGATCTCCCTTGAACCTCAGCAAGTTATAAGGTAAATCATTTGGTAAAAATTTAACACCCCTCTTAACAAACAGCCCTCTATAGCTTAGACCTATCTTCAACTATCTTTGATGTTCTCTCCTATAACAGAACCTCTTTTTAAACCCTGTATTCATCAATATTAACAACAATTTTAATATTATTATTTAATAAAAAAGTTGTGTCACAGGTAGGATTCAAACCTGTTATCTTCCGATTTGCACTGCCATGCTTTACCATCGAAAAAATATATGGGGCTGTGCTCAAATTTACAAAATAATAATAAAAAAAACAACATTTTATTTCATTGTATCGCTTAATGTTCTGCCTAATCTAAATAATTTTTTCTCACTATTTTTTCCCCTTTTTATCATCTCTGTTTGTTACAGTGAATGGAAACCTGAAGACAAACGTACAATCAGTGTGGTCGCCTCAAACAATATCCAAATAGTTTGTGCAAGCGGAGGTGATCTATACTATCTTAAAATAATGGATAATGAAATTAAATTTGTATGGTTAGTATGCAGCTATATTTAAGTTACAAATTGTTTAATAAACATATGTAATAGTTATGAAAGCATGAAATTTTTTTCAGTTATTGGCCTATTCTATCGGTCTAAAGGGTCATCATAAATTAAAACTTTAATATTTTATATCTAAATAAAAATGTCTTTCCTCCCATTCTCATCAAGGTTATTTAAACCTTGAGGTGTAACATTTTGAAAAATTTTTAAATTTTATTTCAAATAAAATTTAGATGAACCAATGTATGTATAGTTAAATGTTAATTTTTAGGTCTATTACTTTAAAACACGAAGTTTCTTGCCTCGATGTAACTCCATTGCTACCTGAAGACACAACATCAGATTATGTAGCAGTTGGTCTGTGGTCGGATATTAGTGCTAGGATTTATTCATTACCATACTTAGAATTGAAACACAGAGAATATCTTTCTGGAGGTTTGTGCCTATATTTTAAGAATCTGAAATTATTTAAATTTATCAGACATATAGCATTAAATAATCAGGCCATATTGTGTCTGTTTATTGTATCATTTATAGAGTAAGAACAATCCTATATGCCATTTCCTTCAAAATTGTACGATAATCAATGATTTGGGGACCACGGTAGCCAAGTGGTTGCATGTCAGACTCTCAGCTTATAGACCCTGTGGTCATGGGTTCAATTTCTACCATCACCCCTGGAATTTGTGACTCTGACACTGTCCCCAAAACTATGATCATTGTACTCTGGCTAATACATAAAACTATCTTTATATAGGTTTTTTTTTCATCAAATAACATTTTTTAATTTCAGATTTTTTTAAATGTCAATTCTATCTTTTTTTAAATTTCAAATTACCCTTTTTTAATTTCACGCTTAAATAAACTTTTTTTAAATATTAAATTAACCCTTTTAATTTTAATTTAGCCTTTTTAATTTCAAAATAACCTTCTTTTTTTAATTTCAAATTAACCTTTTAAGAAAATATTAAAAAATTAATTCCAATTAAAATTAAAAGTTATATACAACTAAATATCACACTGAACAATTAACAAAATATACACTTTGATATTTCTCCTACTTCTCTTTTTTGTATTCTTTTTACGATTCATTTGAAATAGTTCAGCTCTGATTTGTATCCCACTATCCAAGAGTGTTAGATCATCATCTTTTTGGCTCATGAGAAACTAGACAAAAAAAATAAAAGTCGATATAACTTAGGGTTTTTCCCCCAAAAATACCCCATTAAAAAAAAATCATAATTTAAAAAATAATATAAAATAAAGGGGAACAGAAATTGAACTTACCCTTATACCATTTTTTGTTGAAAAATTATTTAACCACTGTACGAAAGACATTTGCTTTTATATTAATTGTATATAAGTTTTAATTTTAATTGTGATTAATTCCATATGCTTTTAAAGGTTTTTTATTACTTTAAAGAAAACATTAATTTAAAATTAAAAAAGGTTAATTTGATGTTAAAAAGGTTATTTGAAAAAAAAAGATAATTTGGAGTTAAAAATGGTTTATTTGTCGCAAAAAAGCTATAGGACAGTTAAAACTACATTATATAAAGCTTACAAATTAATATTTTTCCCCTTTAGATATAATCTCTCGTTCCATACTGTTTGCAAATTTTGAAGGAGCAAATTATGTGCTGTGTGCATTGGGTGATGGTTCGCTTCATTATTTCAACTTTGACCGCACAACCGGACGCTTGTCAGAAAAGAAAAGGGTAAATAATCAGGTCAATATATCTAATATTTTCCGTTTTTCAATTATCCTTTTTTCCAGGTTACTCTTGGTACACAACCAATTGTTCTAAAATCGTTTCGATCTATGTCTACCACAAACGTTTTTGCTTGTTCTGACAGGCCCACTGTGATTTATTCGTCGAATCACAAGCTTGTGTTTTCTAATGTTAATTTAAAGGAAGTGAATTATATGTGCTCAATAAACACAGACGTTTACCCTGACAGGTAAATAACGCAAAACTTTATACAATGTTTTTGAGTCAGTAAATACGCGTAAATGAAATAAAAAGTGGTTACATTTTTACTATTTTATGATATTTGATTCATAGTTTGGCTATTGCAAATGATACTCTAGTTGCTATTGGTACAATAGATGAAATACAGAAACTACACATTCGTACTGTTCCTCTTGGAGAAGCACCAAGGCGAATCGCATATCAAGAATCTTCACAGGTAAAATATTTAAAAAAAAATACATTATATGTATGTATATATTTTTTAATTTTTTATTGATATCAAAAAATCATACACTCATATGACACATTTTATATGGGGAATTGAGTGACTAAGGTCCCAGACTCTCGGCTTGTGGATCATGTTATCTGAGGTACAATTCAGCCAAATCAACCCTTAATGCTGACCATAATAACAAAAAGTTGACACGGTATTCCTCATAGAACAAAATTTTTTATATATTTTGTAAGTAATGCCAATTGGTCTTTCTCTGTATGCTGGATACATAAAGGATCCTATGAAATATTACATTAGTTCTTTATATAAAATGTGAATCCTTAAATATAAAAAGAAGTGCTATAATTGATTGAATGACCTATTCCTTGGCTGGAAACACGCCTGCAGAGGCCCAATAGGCTCTACTATCAGGGCCTTTGAGCTGTTTGGGTGAATCATCCAAATCTAGAAGAGGCCAGCTTACTCTCATCCGTGTGGTGAGCTTTGCGAAGTCAGACCACTCTTTGATGGCCACAATTGTGAAAAACGAGTATAGCCAGCTCAGATAAATTGATGTATTAATCGAGGTATACATTATACTGCACCTTTGAAAGCTGTTGTATCCCCCCCCCTTCTTTCTGAGCTTAAAGCATGTAAGTCCTAGTTATCAAGGAACTTGATTATTAGTCCCAGATTCAGTGGTTGAATCTCTTCTATGGTTACATTGTTCATCCCAAAACATCATTGTCTTTACGGAGAGGCTAAGAGTAAGGTATGGCCTTGAACCGTTTATAGCACAGGCTCATCCTCTTTGTGGCTGCTCCCATGGTACTGAAGTGTGTTCATGGCAGGGTTTTATGCTATCTCCAGAGACCCTTCCTATCTCATCTTTGTAGACAATTTGTGACAGATTTGCAGCTGTGCAAACAGTAAAGAATGCTGAAGAGAGCAGAGTAGGTTGCTGAGTCCCCTTTCCAGTTTTTAAAAGAAGTGCCAGTGAATTGGGTGGTGTGTTTGTGTGAATGAGTAAATGAGAGGACCAGTGGCAGAAGTTGAGTTTCCCATTAGCCCTTATAGTGCATTGAAGGCTGAAATGGCTTCATAAAAAAATGTACTGTAAAATAGTTTTTTCTTCTTTTCAAAGCATTATTAATAAAATAATTACCGTTATATAGACTTTTGGAGTTGTGACTAATCGAATGGATGTCCAAGGAGCTACTGGGTTAGAAGTTGTTAGAGAATGTGCTAGCACGAAAGCTCAGTCCACTACCAACTCGTTTCAAACATTTTTATCAATTAATAAGTCAAGGGGTGCTTCGCAAACTACTGAAGTCGGCTGTGAGGTGGAAGTTCACCATTTCTTATTATTTGACCAGCATACATTTGAAGGTATTCTTCGTATAAACCACCATCGGGCTATTGTTAAATTTTCAATATTTTTTCTAGTCATACATGCTCATCAGATGCTCCACACCGAGTACTGTTTAAGTTTAATATCATGCAAACTGGGAGACGATCCCAATTATTACTACATCGTCGGAACTGGGATTGTAAATCCGGAAGAATGCGACCCAAAACAAGGGAGGATATTGTTATTCGTGGTTGAAGACGGCCGGCTGCAGTTTGTAACGGAAAAAGAAATTAAAGGGGCTTGCTACTCCCTTAGTGAATTCAATGGAAAATTGTTAGCTAGTATTAATAGCACAGTAGGTTTTTTTCCCTCAATTTAATTATTTATTCAGTTATCTAATTGTTGTTTATGTAACTTCTAGGTGAGACTGTTCGAATGGACTGCTGAAAAAGAATTGAGGCTCGAATGTAGTCATTTTAATAATATAATCGCATTATATGTCAAAACAAAAGGTGATTTTATATTGATTGGAGACTTAATGAGGGCAATGACGCTTCTTCAATACAAAACTATGGAAGGTAGTTTTGAGGAGGTAATGTAATATTTTATTTCCTAGATTGTATATATTTTAACACAAAATTTTTTCTAGTCTTGAATTTATACTATGTTATTCTATTTTCTAGTGAAGAAATCATAAATTTATAGTGTTCATAAGTTGTTAGATAGCCTGACCAAATATATAAATTAAAATAGTGATACATGATGATGATGTTAAATACATTCAATTTTGCGGCGCAGGTTCAAGTAGTTTTTGTTAATCTGTTGCATTTGAGCTGGGATAAAATTGATGGGATTAACCAGAAAATGTATTAACCCTTTCAGTTATATCAGCACTTTTTATTCCCTAAGTATTGAGAACATGAATCACATTTACTTTTAAATGGAGGTATTAATTAGATATCTACTTTCTGCATTTGAACCCGATGGCCTTTTTTTAAAAACACCGGCACCTTGAGGGTTTATACGACCTCTGCTGTGAACCCTCGTTAAAAAAAAAAAAAAAAAAAAAAAAAAAAAAAATCAACATTTAGATATTTTCTCATTATTTGAGACAGTGATGTAATTTCTTTAAAAATAAAAATGATAAATTATAATAATTATTCTTGCAATATTTTTATATTGGGTTCGCAGTAAATGGTCAGCTTGATAGACTCTTGATTCACGGTTGTGGGTTTGATCCTCCTCCCCTGTTGCCCCCCCCCCTCACCTACATGATGAAACAAATATGTATATACTCTGGCTATTATACCAGTTCATAAGGCTATTAAAAAGAAAAAAAATAATAAAAAAATGATTATAAATACTGATGATTATAAATTTAATTTAGAAAATATATGATGGAGGAGTGTGTCATTCATGCTGGTCACCAGCACTGAACATGTTACGGTTGGCTGATTTTCTCTGCAACCTTCGTCCTTTTAGTGTAGTTTACGTTTTAAAGTAGTTTAAGTGTAGTTTTAGCCATAGAATCAGTAAAGTGACCAAAAACAAGAAAAAACTACAAACTGTATACACACTAATTTGTAATTTTTCATATTGTACAGGCTACAAACAAATTATTTATCAATAAAAAATCAGTAGGTAATGAATAATCAATGTCGGTTTTTATCTTGAGATTTTGTATAGCAAAGTCTCTTAGATTAGGTTTATTTCAACTATCCTTCAGAAGTGCATTGCTATTTCTTTTATAGATTGCAAGAGACTATAATCCAAATTGGATGACAGCGGTTGAAATTTTGGATGATGATACATTTTTGGGAGCAGAAAACTCGTCAAACCTTCTGATCTGTCAAAAGGACAGGTTAGTTTATAATTAATCACAAGCCCCCCCCCCATCCTATGACAATTATAGCGAATCACTGAATAAAAAACTTTTTAAGCAAAAAACAAATTTTTCTTTGACAAATATTACTTATCTACATGATTCAATAAATAATAATAAGAAGAAAAACACTTTTGAATAAGCAATTGGCTTTGGTGTATAAGAGCGAAAGTTTCGTTTAGACTTTTCTGAGCAGTAGTCCACTTTATTTTAAATCTTTCATATGCTGCAATACATAAAAACTGTCGTAGACGACTATTTTTAATTAAATTTAATGAGTGGAACTGTCATAGAATTTTAACTGTTGATTACAATGAACTGTTTAGTCATGTTTGAAAATAATAGTTGAACATGAAAAAAAAAAATTAATTTTGACTCCATATCATATTTATTTTATAAGAATTATAGACGGATTTTCTAAGTGAAGATAAAATTAATTAATCAGGCATGATGGTGATTCACTAAGACTAAGCCAGTTACCATTAAATTTGTACATTTTTCTTGATAAGTGTTTTAACAGGAATGATTTTCTTTTAATGCCCCTCTAGTTCTTCTACGAACGATGAAGAGAGGCAGTTTATGCAAGAAGTCGCTCAATTTCATCTGGGTGACCTGGTGAATATATTCAGAAAAGGCTCTTTAGTTATGCAGACTCTTGGAGATTCTAATCTGTACAACGGGATCCTTTTAGGCACAGTCAGCGGTGCTATAGGTATATATTGTGCACTATTTAGTGACCGTTAATTAATGATTATTTAGAGATCGTGAGATGCGGTCTGGTGTAATGCAAGTTTAGAGAAACATTTTCTTTATTGTTTATTTATATATGTTTGATTTTAAAGCAGTGGGAAAAGGAAGTAAGAATAGAAATTCATGTTTCTACGAGGAATGTGTGGTGTTTAGTGACTGTTACTTACTTGATTATTTGGAGGTCGTGACCGTCCAGACCGCATCTCATGACCTCCAAATAATAATTTCTATGAGGAGTCAATTTCTTTGAGTTGAAAGGGACACTGTCAATGGGGGTAATGGTTTGTCGTTCGGGCTTGGTTAGCCATTCAGAATCTACAATTCAATATTAACACCATGTACTATCACTAATGATGTTATATCAATTCTATCTAAGACAGACAAACCAACATACATATCTATTCCATTCATTAATGTCCTGTATATACAAAAGAACATTAATATCTCATTAACGGAATGCACAACAGTGACACATCTATACAGAAAACACACACTTTGAGTAAGAACAAATACTGTGATCAAACCTAAAATTTTCTTTATTTTTCTTTATTGTATAAATTCATATTCATATCTTATATGTATATTTTAAACAATGTTTATAAATCCGAGGCCCTGAAGATGACCTCATTAAAGAGTGAAACGTTGGCACGATAAAGCAAATGTTTTTCTGAAACCTACATCACACCAGACTGCATTTCACGATCTCTGAATTAAGTAATAAATAAATAAATAAATATATATATATATATATATATATATATATATATAT
>CM077101.1:18900746-18924220 GCA_039619505.1 Cimex hemipterus
TATATATATATATATATATATATATATATATATATATATATATATGTTTATATCCTCCAAAATTTTTCAAAGATTTTCATTTTTTATAATAATTTATAACCAGAATCTTATAATTCATATTTATAAAATTATTTGTAGGAGTTATAACCCAACTTTCGGGCGAGCAGTATGCAGTTCTTACGCAACTTCAAGAGCGATTAGGAGAAGTTATAAAATCAGTCGGACGTATTTCGCACGCGTTTTGGAGAGCGTTCTCCTCCGAAGTTAAGACGGAGCCAGCTGAAGGTTTCATCGATGGCGACCTTATTGAAAGTTTTCTCGATTTACCCAGGAAAGATATGGAGGAAGTCGTGCAAGGCATAGAAGTATGTAAAAATTATATACATACATGTAATTTACACTAATCCAAATTGATTATTTTATTTCTTTTTTTGTCATTTTTGTATTAGTTTAACTATCTTAGGGGGTCAAGTTTTAAACTATTACAAAAATGACAAAAAATAAAATAATCTATTTGGATAGTTTAAAACGGTAACACCCTAAGTTAGTTAAACTATGTATAGGTTAGTTAAAAATCAATCACACTATGAAAGTACAGATTTCAAACTATTTTTGATGACACTAGGTCAAGAAATGTGTCGATCATTTTTGCCAATATGCTCTAGGAGCTGAGAAAAAATTATGTAATATACACAATGTTTTTTAAATCTAATGATTATGTCTTTCTTGTGCATAAATTTTATGGTTATTACGCAATAATCAATTTATCATTTGATGTAGTGTAATAAAATAATATGTAGGATAGTATTAAATAAAATTAGATTTATGAAAAGTTATAAAAACAAAAGACACATTGAGTCAAGTAGGCAACTGCAGGTAGTAGGCTAAAAAATTATTTTTTGGAAAAAAAATTTGGATTCATTTTAGGGACCATTTAAAGCTCCTAAACACAAATTTTTACGGCAGAAAAAAATTGGGCTTTATCTAATCCAAGGCATTTTTTTCCTGCGGGGCCTTGTCGTTCCACTTAAAAATTAATAACTCCTGTCGTAGGCCAATAAAATTTTGAAAAAAAAATCAGATTCATTTTAAGGACCCTTTAAATTCCTTAAACAGAAATTTTCCTGGCATACCACTTAAAAATGCAACTCAGTAAATTTTTATTTTTTGAAAAACAAAGTGGGAATCTTTCAAGCACCACTTAATAAAATACTTAAATATGAGTTTTTGTAGCAAACAAAAAATGTACATTTTTGGGCTGTGATTAATCAGGAGTTGTTTTTTTTTTTTTTTTCTAGTTTTGTTGTTAAACTTCAAATTTCATAACTACTGTTTATTTTATCCAAACTCAAATAATGAAAACTATTGCTGGACTATTCTAATTTCAGCCTGTGTCTACAAAATGTAATTTTATACCATTGTATGAAAAATTGGGATGAAACCGACAAAAAATTTCCGAATGTTTAATTATTTTCCGTGTGATTCTACTTTATTTACAGGGGAACAACAGGACACTAGGTTGAAAAAAATTGCTCCAGGGCTAACCGGCTAAAAAATATCTTATTTTGTTTGTCATAGAAATTTGTTTTCAATGACTGTAGGGTGCTTAAGATGAATCCGAATTGATTATTTTCAAAAAAATATTTTTGTGGCCTATACTTTATTGGAAGTGTTTTCTGTAACTTTTTGTATATCTAATCTCATTGAATCTTTTATTTTCTCTGTCTCGCTTATTATTTTCTCATCTCTTAAAAAAATAAAACAAATTGAATTATCTGTTTCTCAGCCCCTAGGGCTTTTTGTGGAAAGAGCACTGACACATTTTTTTTTTTCCAACCTAATATCAATTTAAAACAGTGTCCCCACATTTGTAGTCTTCCTTTGTTAATTCCTTGTAATTTTATACTCAAATATACTTACAAATATAATATAATATATATGTAATAATTTTTTTTTTGTGTAAACAGGTTCTGAACCGAAGTACAGGAGCAAAGGAGGAAGTCACCATAGAAATGATAATTAAAACTGTTGAAGATCTTACGAGAATCCATTAAATGTCTTTTTTTTTTTAGAAAGAAAATAAAAATTGTCTACCACCATTAATAAAAGGAGGACATGTTGTGTCTGATGCTTGTTAGTAGTTTGCCTTTTTTTTTTTTCTTTAAATAACAATTGAAATAATTTATGCTATCTTATGTACACAAATATGACCATATTTTCGGGGGTGACATCGAGTTTTTAAAAAAATTTATTGAATCCTATTATTGAATTTTAACATAACTTTTTTTTTCCGACAAGATTCAAAGTTTTTGACTTTCTTTACACTCAACATTTTGTACTCTCGATCAAAATATATTTTGTAATGGATGTATATATAAAAAAAAGTTAAGTTTAGTATTTAACCTTTATTTTTCCTTGGATTTGGCATGGGAATAACAAAATTTACATATTTATATTCAAATTAGGACAATTGGCTTTCTTTTTTTTTTGTCAGTTGAAACAGAATGATAAATTATTATATAACAGTCACTTTTTCGGTCTTTCATATACAATATATACATTACAATAATTTTATTAGGTGTAATTATAACTTAGGGCAGAGTTGAGTGTTAGCGCGTCTGACTCACATTTGTAACACTACCTCTAGGTTTAGGTTAAAATGGTTGAAGATAGCTAAACTAAATATAGGTTCATTGCCGCACAGGATTTGAGAAGAAAATACAACTGTGGAATAGTACCAAAGTGCAGTAGCATTTTAAAGAGGATCGTACTCTCTGTCTGCTCCCCATCTGAAATTTGACATTTGAAAGAGATTCATCGCCGACTTGTACTTCGATATTCATGTGTTGTTGCTATATTATAGGATTAATAAAAATTCATAATCTCATGGCGACCAGTGGTTAAGTGGAGAATGTTAGAAATAAAATATGAGTCGCCACTCATGCGTGTGAGGGATTCATCTCCTGAATACCGTGCAGTCAATACACTAGATCATCAGTTTAAATTGAAGAGAGATTCGACAAAAGAAATAAATAACAAAAAAATTTTGTATTTCAAAGGTGTAAAAACAATTGAAAGAACGTCTTCTGATACGATTTATTAAAAAAATATAAAAAATTAAACAAAACTAATTTCCAATTAACTAACATTTGACATTTCAAGTTTTTATTTATAAATATTTAATGTGTATTGTCACAACGGCAAATTCAGATCTGCCGTAATCTCTCCTCTTGTAATTAAGCACTTTGAATTCAGCACTCCACAATTGCAAGACAATCCCAGCACATTTAGTTGATACATTGAATGGTAAAAAATTAAAGAAATGTAATTTTGTTAACATTGAATTCTTTTATTGCCACATAAAATGTGTTCAGGATGAAGTTGCGCAGATCTGCTGGTGCTTAATTTAAGTCACACTGTTTCAATGTCGTATTCACTGTGCACATGGTAAGTCCTGCAACACAAATTGAGGAAGTATTTGGACATTTAATGAGCTGCAGACCAGGATAAATAAATCTCTGATAGCAATCGATGTCATTTTAACAATAATTTTCGTCTGACTTTATTTAAACTGAATGTTACATTTTATACTTTTATACTACAAGAGAAGCCGAACAGAGATCTAATTACAAGAGGTTTGATTTTTTACATGAACTGGTTAATGACTATACACATATTTATATTCCTTTCTCTCTCTCTCTCTCTCTCTCTCTCTCTCTCTCTCTCTCTCTCTCTCTCTCCCCCTCTCTCTCCCATGTGCAAGTTTAAGCGATTACTGACCGCTTCATGTAAAGTCATATTGTTGATATCCCGCGCGAAAGTCATTCACGATCGCTTTGGCGATTTCTTCATCGAGGACGCACTTCCGCCAGTCGCTCCGCTCAGGAACATTTAGAATATTCTGGGCTATAATATCTCTAAAAAAAAAAAAAAACAAGAGAATTACATTTAGGCACAACAGAGCACATGTATTAAAAAAATGAAAAGAGTCAATGTGAAACTGTAGTCAAAAAAATCGCAATTTTACTTCACATGCTTATATTTCATACTATCTCCTAAATTTTATTACAGCTTTAAATAAAGGGTTAATTTGAATTTAAAAATGGTTAATTTGATGTAAAAAATATATACAACTGTAAATACTAATTCAATGAAAATTTCTAATATGTATGAACAAATTTAATCAACAATGCATGACCCATTTTGTTCCACTACATGTTGCCAACTTCCATGTCATTTTGTAATTCCAACTTTAACCCTTTTCAGATTATGTGAACAATAATACTAAATAAAAATGGTTAAAAAGAACCAAGAAGGATAAAATCGAATTATTGAAAAAAGCTACAGTTATTTACAACAAACCGATAAAATAATAGAATAAATTTTTTTAAATGAAATTTCACTTTAGACGAGAATTTTTGTTTTTGTTTTTAAGAAATGCCAAACCAACACAAGCATGGATTGTAAGAAAATTTAACCATGAATATATATAAGTGATGTGTTTACTTGTAAAAAAAAAAAAAAAAAAAAAATTACACAACACATACCTCCCAAAGCTTAAAGGGAAATCATCATCGGTAATCCTAATCAAGATTTCATTGTCATTAGGCAAGTCGATGTAGAAATACTGACAATCAGACGGTAGCGTCCGGTATATCATTGTTCCATTTGGATATTCTTGCAATTCCAAATTTTCTTTCCTAGCCCTTGTCTAAAAATGAAAAAATAACATCATTAATTTTTTTTTTTACATGGTAAATAACGTGATGTATAATTAAGATACTTTTTCTTCAATTTTGGTACCGACAGCCTGAAAAAAAGACAACCATTTTTTTAAAATAAATTAAGGTTTTTAGTTGAGATAAAAAAGTCAATGTCATGAGAGGGATTCAAACCCGATAATTGAAAAATGGCAAAAAGGAGGGAAAATTCAAAAGGTGGGGTTGAGATAGGAAGTTAGTGTCTGAGTGGGCCAAAGTCACGATAGCTAAAGTGGTAGAGTGGTGACATAATCTCAACTAAATACATTCATTTATTTAACAAAAAATAGTTGTTTTTATTATTTATTATTATTTTTATTTAAATATTTAGTTTAGTGCTTTCTAATAATTTACAATGCTGTTTTGGTTAGTGTCAACATTAGTGGGTCGGACAAGAAACTGAGACATGTCTGACAGACCAGAAATTACCAAACTTCAGTTTCATCATCCTGGTGACTTCAAAAAGTAACCTTACTGTCTGTTAAAGCTTCAAAAATTTTATACAGAAAAGAATCCAGTGGTGAAGAAGAAATATTGTTTAAAGAATGAATAAGTAAAACCAATAATTTAAAAAAAAAAACTAATTATTACTCACCATAAGAGCAGTTTTAAAGTGCTTAAACAGATTAGCAGCAAGGGGTATGCAGTGGATTTGAAGATGAGTCGATTTATATGCTCTTTCGTAGAATATTATCTCCATTTTTAGGCCACGAAAGTACTGTCTCAATGACATTTTAAACTGTACAACTTCATCTGCTGCCACGTCGGACAGCCTGTTGGCTGAGGCGAAATGTGCAATTGTTGTAATTAACGAGTGATTATCCACCACGCCTCCTTTTGCTAAAGCCAAATAGCATTCAGATGCGACCGATATTATCAGATACTTATCCACAGTCCGATTTGACAGGCAAAACCAACAAGGTGTATGCTGTTCACCAAATTTCTTCTTTTTTCTAATCCTTTCTTCTGTATTTGCGCTTCCGCACCTTTTGGAACTCTGAGACGGAGTCGAGAAGAATATCGGATTTACAGAGTATGAAGAATCAAACTCATCAGTCAAATAGCTAAAAGGATTCGGAGAAGTGTCTTCTCTCGGCAATGGTTCTATTACAGATTCCATAATTGGCCGCTGAATTCTAAGCGCGTATATGCTCTTGCTTTTGGTAGCATTGTCCATAGCCGCAAGGCCGACAAAACGCGTATAACTTAACAAAGTACCATTCTCATCGAAATGTGGAAACGGTGCACGTTCGAATGATTTCTTTTCGCACGTCGCAATGTGGTATTGAGGACGAAGTTTATTAATCAGGTGGCCCAACAGCCGAGAAGGGCTGTGTGGTGTGTACGGATCTTGCATACTGCTTGTGATGTTATACGGCCACTGGTAACTCACAAGGATATCCACGACCTGTATTTCGCCCTCTGGGCTTGTACAGGATGATATTAATTTTTCTATATCGTTTAATGTAAATGTACAATCCCTTTGCTTTGTCCCTTCTACACCGCTCATGTAAGCAATCCTCAACCCCTCTCCTGTTGTATAAACGCCATATTTTCCTTAAATAAACGATTAAGATATAGTAACAATTTGAATATTGAAATGGCAGTGGGGTCTCTTACTATGTCTGCACTCGCTGGTTTGTGCTAGCTTAAGTGAGGAAAACCGCGAGTGTAGACGTACCCAGTGCCAGTTTTGAATTTATCTAAAAAAATAATATACAATGAGGTTCCATCGCAAAGAAGTGCACACTTTAAAAGAAATATACAAATTAATTTTTTTAAATTTCAAATTAACTGTTTATAATGTCAAATAAACTTTTTTAAATTTCAAAATAACACTTTTAACTTCAAATAAACTTTTAAATTTCAAGATAACCCTTTTTAACTTCAACATAACCTTTTATAATTTCAAATTAAACTTTGTAAATTACAAATTAACCCCTTTTAAATTCAAATAAACTTTTTTAAATTTTAAAAATACACTTTTTAACGTCAGCATAACCTTTCTAATTTGAAATTAAACTTTCAAATTACAAATTAACCTCTTTTTAACTTTAAATAAACTTTTTAAATTTCAAAATAACACTTTTTAACGTCAGCATAACCTTTTTAATTTGAAATTAAGCTTTCTAAATTACAAATTAACCCCTTCCTTTTAACTTCAAATAAACTTTTAAATTTCAAGATAACCATTTTTAACTTCAACATAACCTTTTATAATTCCAAATTAAACTTTCTATATTACAAATTAACACCTTTTAACTTCAAATAAACTTTTTAAATTTCAAAATAACACTTTTTAACATCAGCATAACCTTTTTAATTTGAACTTAAACTTTCTAAATTACAAATTAACCCCTTCCTTTTAACTTCAAATAAACTTTTTAAAAATTCAAAATAACCCTTTTTAACTTCAGCATATTTTTTTAAATTTCAAATCTAAAAACTAAAAGAGGATTCTTCTTTTAAGTTGAGACTTTTTTACAAAAAATAAAATGGGTTCTTATCTAAAATACCATATGAAAATTAATATTAAGTTGTATAAAATTTATATATAAAGACAAATATTCTTTCTTCTATTAATTCGAGTTTTAAAAAAATATATAATGATTAATTTATATTTAAAATATCTCATATTAATAGAAAATCTTTAGTTTTTATATTTAATTTTAGATAAATTTTAATTTCAATGAATTTTCATATGGTCTTTTATAAGCCCAACTATTTTTTTATTTTTACATATATACAGAATTTTTACTTTACATGCCTACATTTCATATCATGTACATTTTTTATTGCTTTATAAAAAGATTAATCTGATGTTTAAAAAAGGTTGACTGATGTTAAAAAGGATTAATTTGATGAAAAAGCTATACATTGCACACAAATCTGAAATTGGACTAGCAACTTACCAAGATATGTAAGGTTTTGTACTATATCACAGGACTCCATCTTTGGATAAAACTGAATCTGTTCTTTATTAACTGGACCCAAAATAAATGTTTGTATGGGAACTGTAAAAATATATATATTTTTTAAATTAATTTCACTTACGGTCACTAATCTCTACACATTAATTACACTTGTTATCTAAGGTTCTGGTTGAGGTGAAAAAGCTAGTGTCACAATCGGACTTAGATAAAAAGTATTAAAATGTGCACCATAATACTGACATTAAAAATGTGAAGGTACCTTAAGATACGAGTGCATGAAGCCCTGACTGACAGACAATGCACAGATCAAACGGCTGGATCTAAAGGGTTGAAATTTCAGCAGTGCATTCCTATAATGAAATGGATAGCTGCTAAGAAAGGATTTTTGAAATTCCAGGCCTAAGGGGATCATACCAACTATTTTTTACCAAGTGTAGGTTGCAGTGAACTGAAGAAGAGAAGAATTTGAGAAATGAGATATATTAGAAAGTTGTACTAGCACTCTGCATTTCATTAGAAAGGTATATTAAAACAGACGAAGTTGCGGGTAAAAACTAGATGTGCATATAGTATGAAAGTTCCTAGTTAGAGGGAATTTGTTTATTAGTATGAATGTATTTCTTAGCATGGATGATGGCAGATCCTCAGCAGAATATCCAGAATCATCCATCAAAAAATGAACAAACCACAATGTGCTCAGCAAAAGCTACAACAGCTAGTCAGCCAGGGAAGAAATAGTAATATATTTTCAGTTGCTACTTAATAAGCCTTATCATTTTAATTGTGATAATTCATGTTTCCAAGAGCAATGTTTTCCTCCATGGTATCAATAAAATTAATCATAGATTTTCTTGTTTATACACTCAAAGACAAAAGTCATGAGTTTTATCAAAATTATTCAATTATGATGGTTTGAAAGAAAATACACCAAAACAGCAGAAAATCATTTAATTATAATACTAAAATCTTAATAATTTTAAAAAATGGAGTTTTTTTAACACACACAAACGCACAAGATAATCTAATTTCAATTTATTTCAATGGAGAAAATTGATATGATTCGACCATTTTGACTTATGAGCTAGGATGGGGCTTCCCAAACTGTGGTCCGCTGACCCTAACTTGGAGGTCCACGGCGAACTTTGAGAAAAAGTAATAATTACAAAAATAAATGGAGAATGAATAAATAAAATTCAAAAACTAATAACAAGGAGTACTAAAAATGAATTTTCTTTTATTCTACCACAGCAGCCATTGTGCTCTCCACAGACATGCTTTAGCTGTGAAACAAAGAATTTTTTAAGAATGTTTTTGATGAGTCTGTTCAAATTATTCATTATAGAAAGTAGCAATCAGTGACATCAAGAGTTTTCATAATACTATGTGTAGATATGGGAAGCCTTCATCATTCTCAGCTTCACCTTACAGAAGTTGACAGTCACGTGGGAAAGCACTTTCATGTTTACAAGAATTACATTCTGAGGTCGTATTTCTGTTTATGGAGCACAATTTCAAATTGGCCAATTTTTTCAATGATGAGAAACGACAATGTATACTATATTATTAGATATTTTCATTAAAATGAATGAGATAAATAATTCTTTGCGTGGGAAGCGTATCACATTTTCGATGCTAATGGCAAAGTTGACACCTTTAAAAGAAAAATCCAGTTTTGGATTGAATCTGTTGAGAAGGAAGAGGTGAAATGTTTTCTGGTGTTGAACGACTTAAGAGAAAACGAACTGAACTTGCGAGCATCGATTGATGAAAAATGTGAACATCTTCGATGTTGGGAGATGTCGTTACTTCCCAACAGCTTGAGATACAATGCTACAAGACCATGAATGGATGGTCGAACCATTTTCAGTTTCAACAAAGCCAACCATTGAATATGAATGTTTGATAGACATTACTTCAGACTCCACCTTGAAATCTATTTTTGAGCCTGGCAGTTGCCCTCATTTTTTATTCTATCTGGAAAACAAAAAATATCAACCACTTGTTGAAAATGCAAATGGACATCAGTCTCCAGCAACCAACCCAAGCTAAAACAACGTCACTCTTCCCATCATTTAAATAATCATTAACGTAAATACTTTTAAAATTGGCTCGAGTTTTACATACCTAAGATACAGTTCTGTCCAATTTGATTTTTGTGTTTCGGATTTTGTAAATAAAGTTAAACATGTCAATCAAATGTTTCTATTCATAGTGATATACCTTTCCTTTGCCTAATTAGGAATGGACTAGCTAATTTATGAAACTTTAATTTACTAAATTTTCTATAAGAATCTAATTTTAAACGCTTGAATGTGACAGGCCCTGGATTTTATTCTGTGAAAGTTAGGATTCCACTGCCAAAAAGTTAAGAAAGCCCTGAGCTAGGGTCATTGAACAAATTAAAACTCGTACCTTAAGGCACTACTTATCACACAACTCATCAAAAAGTGCTATTAAAAAATCATTTTCCTTACCGACTTGTTCGCCTGAAGTATATTCCTCCCATGCTTTGATATTATCGCCGAAAAAATTCCCGCAACATATTAACATGCTAAATGGTTTGTCAGTCTTCGTTTTTGCCAAAACGTTGCGAATCTTTTTGAAAACATAGTTGAAATTGCCATCAACATCACCAGTAAAGAGTCTAGAAACATAAGTCAAAACAAAAAGAAAATTATACAATATGAATATCGTGGGAATAATTGTAATCGTGTGAATTGTGACTGGAATGTTTGGCCTAGTACTGGAATTCTTTGTTCGGACTCTTTTAAAAAATTTAAATTTTCCTGCATCCACAACGCTCCAAGACAGTGGGTCTTGAATTTGATGTGTTGTTTTAGCATTTTTGTAATCTCATCATAAATGGAATTCTTTACTCTGTCACACAACATTGATTGAAGAGTTTCAAACATGGTAATGTTTGTGGGACGTATCTCAGAGGAATACAAAGTCAGCGGAAAAAAACAGACACTGTGGCTAAGTTAGCCCAAAAATTTGAAGTTAGTTACTTGCACATGAGGCTTCTGTAAGAGAGTAATTGCTAGCCTGTTGGTAGCAGAAACTGGCATCCTAAAATTTATCTTCTTTTTTGAAACATGTGACCCAACCATTTCCAAAAGACATTCGTTGTTGGCTGGATTCATCCGAACAAAATTTCGAAAATGCTATTCTATATTCCAATCTCACTGTGACAAGATCGGGCTCATGCTTCTTCCGATCCTTGAATATCTCATGAGTCCACCGAAGTGGTGGTTTTTTGTTAGCAATGTTTTTACTCCATAGAGCTACATAAAGGGGCTACTGCAATCCCTGAGAGCGCTACCTCATTCGACATGGCACAGACTCAAATTAGATGCGGACAAAATTTTCAGAGTGACAATGTTGCGTGACAAAGTGTCTGCGACAAAAAGTCCGAACAATTCCAGTGTGTACTAGGTTTAAGATAAGGAAAGCAGGAGTTTGAGTGAATTTTTGAAATTCTTTAAAAATTATTTGCATATATTAATGGAATTTCCGATCTTAGTTTGTGAAAAAAAGACAATGAATGTTAATTAAAATGGCATTATCGTATCACAAAAAAATTAAACTTTTGGCTTTTTGTAGAATGTTTGTGGCAACAAGTATTAAGCTGTGATAACCACAAATCGACGGAATGGCGTCATGATGTAAACATTAATGTTTTTTACCGCGAATTACTGAGTATTATTCCAGTTTTCTCTTTGAAATAGCTACTTTAAAGGTTTATAAAATAATTAAAAAACACACAACGAATAATCAAATATATCGTGTGCTTGTGTACAGACAGAAATGGTCAAGTGGAAGAGAGACACATTATTAAAACTAAGACTCTCCCGTATTAAAAAAAAAAAAAATCAACTTACATGGGCACAGAAGTGTTGGTGGACGTCATTATTCAAAATCGCAGTGGATTTTGTTTTTTTTTGGCATTAGATTCCAAATTGGGCAAAGCGAGACTTTCCGGGTTATTTCGTCGCGATGTCCATATTCGTTTGAATATTGGCGTTATTCCACCTCGGCGGAGGGACGACGGAGGAAAATAGTCTTAAATCAACACGTTCGAGTTATAAACAGGAGTTATAAAGACTTATATTTGCCAATTTCAATTATAACAGAACAGTCAACAGTAAGAAAATGATAAAACCCTAGCTTGTAAAATGTTCAATGTTGGGGCAGGGAGAGAGAGAGAATCGAATCTTTCGAATCGATCCTGGAAAAGAACGATGTTTCGAACGATTCGTTGACTAGAACAAATCACATTCGCGCCAACACATTCACACAACATATGTATATACATTACAACCGTATTCACGATTTAGGAATCCATGTATCCTAATATTTCATTAATATAATAACACACTTCACATATGATATTTAACAGATTTTAGAAGATTCAATGTTCTTTCCAAATTTTTCAAAATTTTGGAAAGGATTTTTCATGTATCTCGCGAATATAATCTCTTTCTTCTACCTAGTTATGAGGGCTTCAAGAAAATGTTTATAAATATGCTTTCTTTTCCCGTCAAATTAACCTTATTTAACTTCAAATTATCCCTTTTTAATTTCAACTTAACCTTTTTTTTAAAAAAAAAACTTCAAATTAGCCATTTTAAAATTCAAATTAACCGTTTTTATCTTCAAATTAACAATTTTAAATTTCAATTTAAACCTTTCTTTAAAACAGTAAAAAACTTAGGAGATTGTTATGAAATATAAGTTTTGTAAAGGAAAATCCCGATGTATCTTATGTATTTTAAAAATATGTAACTTTTTCCGTCAAATTAACGGTTTTTTAAATTTCAAATTACATTCATTTTAGTTTCAAATTAACCCTTTTTGTCAAAGTATTGAAAAACTTAAGATATCGAGGAATTTAGTTTAAAGTAAAATTTCAGCATATTTCAGCTTTTTTTTTTTAATGTAAAACAAGTGGGCTTTTAGAAGATTATATCAAAATTAATTTCAAATAATTGTACAACATTAAATATAAAAACAAATTGTTTAAATATAAAATGTATATAAAAAAGCCTTCTATAGGCCAATTATATAAGTTTTAATTGTAATTAATTTTCATTTGGTAGATAAGAACCCATTTTATATTTCTAAACAAATCTTAAATTAAAGGAAGAATAATTTATTTTATACAACTTTTAATGTTAATCTTGTATTTCATATACATGTCATATCGTTTTATATTTTAATATGTTCTCATATTAATTGATGAATCCTTTATTTTTGTATTTAATTATATAAATTTTAATTGTAATTAATTTACATATGGTATTTTAGGTATGAACACATTTAAATTTTGTTATTCTAAAATTAAACGAAAAATCCTTTTTTTTTCTTATAATTAATTTTATATCGGTAATTTTTAATGTTATTGTAATTAATTTTCAAATGGTCTTTTAAGAGGATACTAATTATTATATATTTAAAATAAAATCGCAAGTATAGAGTTCTTCTTTTATATGCTTATATTTCATACCTTCTTCTTCGATTTTTTAATGTTTATTTTTAAAATTAGAACAAAGTTAGTTTAATGTTAAAATTTGGGTTATTGATTAAAATTGGGTAAATCGAAGTTAAAAAGGCTAATTTGACTTTGAAAAAGGATACGTGATGTTAAGAAAGGTTAGCCTGACGGAAAAAAGATATTTTTATATCGTGTACATTTAAATCTTGCAAATTTGTTCTAATTTTAGTAGGCGGTTGAGTTCTTAAATTATTAATTTAGTTTTAATATTAGACAATTTGTAAACATTATCTTTTTTACCAGATATTATCTATTTGTAACTTGGCTCGTACTGTGATAAATAAATACGAATACGTCGGAGGGGGGGGGGACGAAATTTCTTTTGCGCCTGTATATCTCGCTTACATTGAGGTTTACGCGCATAATTCTTGCGTCAATGTTGCCCATAAGATGATGTTATTGCTAATTTTGTCAGGTGAGATATTATTTTCAGTAATAAATTTTCATATTTATTATTTTTATGGAATGGTGCGAGAATTATAGTCGTTAACTCAAAGGGAAGGGAGAAACTCTATTTTAATCAATCAATCAACTTTATTTTAGGCAACCATATAAAGGTATTACAACACATACATCAGTTAAATTAATACACGAACAGTATAATGTTTTACATTGCTTCCAAATTCATGACAATGACATAGCGTATTTCATATCCATTCATTCCGTATCACAGTTTATGTCACTACGGACGATCACAATTATATCCAACTCAAGAGCTGAATTAAGCTTTAATTCATGTTGTTGATTTATTTATAAGTTTGTTCTGAAACGTATTTGAATCGCGAGGTTCTCCACGTGCTCACTCGTTCTGCAATGCTATCTGCGCCTGCCTCCGGATTAAAGAGGTCCTCGTTCTTGCCAAAAAAGTAAATAAATAAATAAAATACGTGTTCCTAGTAATTAACGAGCTTGATTTGTTTTTTCAACCCGAATCAAAATTCGAAATGGCTTGTAAAAACCAAACGGGCGCATACCAATATAATAAATGTCTACGGAAAATACCAATTGGTCAGAAGGTTTTGCAAGCAGGATATTGATTTTCATTAAAGGGGGTGGGAATAATGGTGGTTCACGTTGATATTCTGGGTTAAGCGCCAGTCGCCAGTCTTCGGCGAAAAATGCAATAAATATGGTTTGAATTTAAGCATCGAACCTTTTACTTCTTCCGTTTACGAATCGGAACTGTTTGCACAAATGACAAACACCGACTTGAATCTGGACTTTGTGCTTTTCTCTTCGTGAACATACCCTACAATCGAGAAATGTCACAAAATCTGGAAGAGATCTGGAACGAGCTTACAAAAGATCTTCCAGATGAGAAAAACGACTGGTGGCTCAAAATTGTCGAGAAATTGAACGATTCTAAACGGAAGTGTCACAATTTGAGTTATTTAGAGAAAAAGTTCGCCCTGTACGAGTCTGTAAAACATTTAATCAAAAATAAAGCTGCCGTTCGTTTCGCCTTGTTTTTCAGCTAGTAAGTACAATAATTTCATCTCTCAAATAAAATGTGTTTCAATTAAATTTGAAAAAGTTATTTCAAATAAATCCTACTGTTTCATACAGACTAATGGTTATGAATTAAAACGTTTTTACAATCCAAATTTACAAATACCAGTTTTTCTTAAAAATTTTATCTATATCAAAAGTTGCTTCTCGTCATTTTATTATTTTATGGATAGTTTAATTTTTTATTATTTATAGCCATTTTTGAAACTGAGTAAAAAGAGGATAGTAGAGTGAATTTTTTCCGTTAAATCGACCATTTTTAATTTCAAATTAACCGTTTCGTTAAAACATTAAACAATTTAAGAGATGGTACGAAATATAAGCATGTAAAGTAAAATTCCTGAATATTATGCGATTTTAAAAAACTATAAAATAACGGGGTTCTTAGAAGACTGTACGAAATTAATTACAATTAAAAATTACCTGTACAAAATTAAGTATAAGAAAAAAGGAAGATTATTTTTAGAGTAAATAAATAAGTAAAATGGGCTCATATCTTGAATACCACATGAAAATGAATTTCAATTAAAAAGTTAACTATAAAAACTAATGATTTTTCTATTAATTCTTATAATTTCTATTATTAATTCTTATATTAATTCAAGGTTTTTTAAACCATTACATAAAAGAATATTTTTTTAGTTTAATATTTAACTTGATATGGTACTTTATATGAGCCAAATATTTACAGTAAAAAAATTTGAATTAATAAAAGAAGAATCATTTATTTTTATATTTAATTTTACACAATTTTTATTTTTAATTAATTTTCATGGGCTCTTCTAAGAGCACAATTATTTTAATATAAAAAAATAAAATAAATTAATTTAAAAAACACACATATTCAGGAATTTTAATTTACATGCTAATTTAAATAAAGTAGTTTTGAAATTAAATGGTCATTTTGACTTTAAAATGAGTTAATTGGAAAAATAAAAAACAAACAGTTAATTTGTAATAAAAAGATTATTTTAAAGAGGGTAATTTCAAATTAGAAAGAGCTATTTTAGAATTTAAAAAGGTTAATTAAAAACAAGTATTAATTTGAAATTAAAAAGGGATATTTTGAGATTAAAAACGCATTTATTTGAAGTTAAAAGGGGTTAATCCAAAGTAAAGAAAAGGGTTAAATAAAAAGGCTAATTTGAAGTTAAAAAGTGTAGTTTAGTGGTGGTAGTTTCTGAAGGACTTCCAGGGCAGTCATAGGGTTGTTCTCATTGTCACAGTGATGCTTAGACATGCCAGTCTCTGAGCAGTACTGAGGATCTGGACCACCCTTAGCAGTAATATCTTTCATGGGTCAAACAACCACTGTATATAGCCATAGGGACATCTTTGGATTCAGCCCCAGCTTTTCCTACAAAGGCGTTTGCATCTGCCAATGACAATCTGATCTTTGCATGATTTTGTTTAGTTGTTGATTCCATGAAAGTCTGGTTGAAGTTGAGTCCCAGACATTTCGCCTTTTTAGAGAAAGGAATTTCAACTTCATTTAGCATAAGGGGCTTAAGTCGTCCTAGAGTCATTTTCTTGGTAAAGGGAACAACGATGGTTTTGTTAGGGTTGATAGAAAGCCCTTCCTCTTTACATGAACTGTTTGTTATGTTGAATACGTATTGCGCCCTATGTGTAATGACTTTGGCAAAGTGCCCATTCACGACTACCATCAGATCATCTGCATAACCTACGCAATTAAAGCCTTCATCAGATAGTCTTTTCAGGAGATCATCAATCAATACTAACCACAGTGATGGTGACAGAATACCACCCTGAGGGTACTCTGGTTGTTCTCGCCCTTATTGTAGTGTTAAAACTTTCTTTCACCCATTGATATATGGATTTTGAGATCCCATTATTACTTAGCCCCTTCTATGTCCATGAACAATGACAAGGATATTTCCTTGTCATTTAATGCTTTAGACTGTAGCCTGTTTGTCATTCAGGGCTAAGTCTGTTGACTGCCCTGTCTGATATGCATATTGCCTAGTGCTGAGTGGGTTACTTTTCAGTGCTAGGCCCCTAATATGGTTATCCATAGTTTCTCTAGTGTTTTCTGCATAAAAGATTAGAGACTGATAGGTCTGTATGAACTATGTTTGATCTGTTGCCCTACCCACTTTTGGCAATTAGACCACCTTCACCTTCCTTCATACAGTGGCTGTATATCTCCAAGCTATGGAAGCACTACAGATTCTCAACAGAGATGGCATTAGTACTTCTTTCTCTTTCTCTAGTAGTATAGGGTATACCACATTCACACCCGAGGATTTATAGAGGATAAAACTCATTTACCACCCACCTGATTTTCTCTACATTGGCTATGTTAGCTACCTTCTTCCAGTCCAATTTAGAGGGTGTGTACCACCGACTATCTGAACTAGTAGGCTGTTCTTCTCCGAGTATTATTACCTGGAATGTGTTCACCAATTAATATGAATTTCTCCTGTTGTCTTTGTACAAGTTCCATCCGGTCTTCAAATGAAGTCTAACTGTCCCCCAAACCGACATAAGACCTTCCTGAAGATGTATTTCATTTTTCATTCTTTGGGGTCGGTGAAAAAAGTCTATTTATCTTTCACTGTTAGCAAAAAGTTTAGCAGTTAGGCGAGTTAGTTGCTATTTGTGAGCAAAACGGTGATCCCACCACCGATCAATACCAACAGAGGTCCGGTCGAGCGAAAAGTTGTACATATCATGTTGCCTGAAACCAATACTGATGAAGCCAAGCTTTCTATAAAAATGACACGACAATTTCTATTATAGAATTAACCCTTATTTATTTTCAAACCACAAAAAATTGTCTACTCTTAAGGTAAAAATTCTCTTTTGTTATTTATTTAGACATTAGCATTGTTTTTCCAAAGTGGCTAGCTGTTTCTGGACCAATGACTTTCAGTTGTATAGGACATTTTCTAATGTTTCTGTTTATTCATGAGTCAGCAGGTTTCCCACTCATTTTTTTCAAAATTGAAGTTTTAAATTGGATGGTCAATGCCCAGTATAAAATTAGTATTTTCCTTAATTTTTACCTACTGAGAGATTTTTTACAATAATGTATTTTCCTAGTTTATTAATTCATTGTATGGATTTTTTTAAGTAATTGTAGTACTTTCAAAATCTATCAGACGATCTCATTGTTCTAGTTTTGAATATGGGCCAATTATTCTCAACTCACACGAAAGGAACATCAATCACTTTCAGCAGTTTGCGACTGATTGTAAAATTTCTCAGGTGTGTTGAGATGTATGTGCATCAGAACCGATTTGAAAATTTACCCATTTATATATAATTTTTTTTTTAAATGCCACAACAGGATTCAATTTTATACAAGGATGTCGTGATGCTCTTGCAATGTACTGGTTCTTGCATAACTGAAGAACACAAACAAGCCGGTGTTTATGGATGTGAAGACAAACATTATTTTCTCGATTTGGACATGGTCATACTGGGATCGGAGCCGGACGTCTATGCCGAATACTGGGACAAGGAGAGGGAAGAGTACGACTTCCTACCTGTCGATATGTATAATTCGCTACGAGTCAAAGTAAGTTTTTCTATGTACGTCATGTATACAAATGAATAGACAATCTGACAAGAAAAATGGGCATTTTTTCAGGTTTTAAGGACCTTTCTACTCATTCCCAATATATTTGCAACAAAAGAATTTAGGGATAAATATGAAGAAAATGCTCGCAAAAATATTCAGGCCGATGTTTCGCTAATTAATGAATAATTTTCGCATTTGATAAATTGTTATTGTTTTATATCATTAAATAAATAATGATGATACGAGAAATAATGAAAAAAGATATACTTTCTATAAGCTCAAATTTTATTTTTATTTTAGTGTCCAAAATTTTAATTACTTCAGCTACGGAATTATAGTCTCTAAAATAATTACAAAAAAATTTATTCTATCATGAATTCAACACTTTTTAAAATGTAAAAAATATTTTTATAGTAATGTGAAAATTAATGATCAATCAAATAATTTGACGCTGGAAAAATGAAAATTGCATCTTCATTGAAATTATTGTCAGTATGCAATTTTTTCATTAATGTTTGATTCTTAATGGAATTTATAGCTTTTTCGCGCCAAATTGACACTTTTTAAAATCAAATTAAACCTTTTTAATTTCAAACTAATCTTTTTTAACTTCAAATTAGTCCATTTTAATTTTATTAAAGCAATAAAATAAATTTAAAAAAATACAAAAATTAATTACAAATAAAATTGAAAGTTGTGTACACTAAATTTAAAAACAATCGATTCTTCAATTAATTTGAAATTTTTTAAAGGATAAATATTGGGCTCTTACATAAAATACCACATGTAAAATTATATAAAATTAAATATTAAAGAATTTTTCTTTTATATAATGGTAAACAATAATTAATTAACTTAAAAAAGGATATAGAGGGTGAGTTACTACTCAGAATATTAAAGTACCCTATTTTTCAAAAATTGAATTTCGGTTGAAGAAGAGTTCATTTTAACAAAAAGCGATGTTCAGAAATAGTTTTTTGTGAAAACTTGTGAATGGTCGCCACAAATTGTAAATCCTTTTAAACTGTCTAATTCAGTGTTGAAAAACCCTTCAAAGAATGCTCATGGATGACGACTATCTTGCCGTATGAAATAGTATCCACCCCCCCCCCCAGTTTAAAACTTTCAACTTGTTTCAAATTTCAATTTGAACTACCCATTTATTCCAGTTTTTGTTAAGAAATTTTGTAACGATTACATAAAAGAAGACTTCTTTATTTTTATATTTAATTTTATCTATTTTTCAATTTTAAGTACAATTGATTATAATGTTGCTTTTAAGTTTTTTTTTGTTTCTTTAAAAAAAAGGGATAATTTGAAATTAAAAAGGATTGTTAAAAAAAGGAGGGGGGGTTCATTTTAAGTTAAAAATGGTTAACTTGAAGTAAAAAAGGGGTTAATTTTTCAAATTAAAAGGTTAATTCGAATTAACTTCGAAGTTAAAAAATGATTAATTTGAACTTAAAAAGAGTTATTTTGAAGTTAAAAAGGGTTAATTTGACGGTAAAATCTCTTGATTGGAATAATGACTATTTGTGTCTTTTACTGTCTAAAATCTGTATACAGTGCAAATCAGTGTGTAATGGACTAAATTTAATATGCTGAGATCAGACCCATAGTGACTGGTCAGTACATAAGTGCCCAAATTGTAAGATCAATGAGGAAAGCACCGAAAGTGTAAAATTGTGGCGAAAAACTGATTTTCTCTATTACACACTTATTCACAATCTTAAAAATTTATTAAAAAAAAACAATAAGTTGTGAATTATCTATCTGTAAATTATATTGAAATTAAAACAAGCATCTTGCGATTGTACAAAAAAGATTTATTGTTAAATCAGTTTGTTTTGCTTTTTCTGGTACTTTGTGTAAGCAAAAGTGTGCAATAATGTACGTATGGACTTTTGGCTTCTACTATTTCAAAGAAAAGAAAATCCTCCAAAGATGTTACATTCCAGTTATTTATTGTTTATTTTACCTTTTGTTTTCTGAAATAATTTTCTTCAGACCAATATCTGCTAAACATGTGTCAAGATACAATTTCCAATTCAGTAAACAGAATTTAACTTTGTTTGTAGTTATTAGATTATTCGTTATAATTTTCCTTATTGTTATATTGCTCAAAAACATTTGCAGATTTGCAATCGCTGAATACACCTTGCAATAAACAATGTGCAAGGAAAAAATCTAATTAAACAAAGTGCTGTATAATGTGTTATACTTTTTCCGCACAATTTGTTTTAAAATATGAAAATTATATGACAAAATGTGTGCTTTGACATGTCAATTAAAAAAAAAAAAAATTAAAAAAAATCAAAACCAATGACAAGTCAGCAATATGAAAGAAAAAATATACTTGTTGCTAAATTATTGTTACAGTTATGTATACTTATGGATGAGTTCTAGTCAAAACACAATATTAGTTATATATTTTGATTTATAAAAAAAAAAAAGGCAACACATCTCTCTGTAGTCTCAGCTTGGTGTCAATCTAATGGATTCCTATAATTAATCATATATATGGTAGACTCCCAAAATATTTCCTTGTCGTTTCATAGCTCTTGTTAAACTGGCCAGTACTATTCTCGGGCTCAGGCATTCAAGTACTACACAAGGTATCAACCAGACCCTACGTGCTGCTCTTTCCTTATATCATCCCATTGAAGTTAGAATCTCACAAAGTAGAGTCTTTTATCGGATATATAAGCTGATATTCCTACTCATGACACTTTTATCTTTACTTTTTCTGATGATGTGATTCTCTTCTCTCACACGGATCCTGCCACATCTTCAAGTCTTTTCCCTCTACAATAATTAGAGCAGCTCTATCAAATGGAGTGAGGTTTAAGACACTCTGCTGTCTCCTGTTCACAAATGAAGGAGATCCAAGTGCTCTTGTAGCTGGCATTGAGGAATGCTTTATGTCTTTCTTCTACTCAATGATAGCTGAATAATCTTCAATCGTTCAGTGTTCAGTGTTATTTGGGTATTCCTTATGCGGATGCCCATCCTCACCCCTTGAAGGGCTTGTTTTTCGGATGGTACTCCCATAAACACTGCCTTTGGTTTTGAGGTTATCAGTTTTTACTTTCTTTATCATTTTTTTATTTGTTTCTGGAGTGGTTTATTGTGATGTCTGTCATTTATTTCAAAGAGCTTTAAACACAGCCTGCCTTTTGTAGCTTTTTGTTCTTTTCTATTAAGGCCTCTTGTTTTAGTTACAAGGTAAACTTTTTTTGGTAGCTGAGTTTTTGTCCTTTAGTAGCTTTGGTTTATTCTCCTCTCTTACTTTAGACAACTTTTCTTTGGTTACATCAGTTGATGATGGAAGAGGTGGAGAAATATTTAAGAGGACTAGAGAGAAGTTTTTTTTCTATCTCTTCAGTTATTTTGATTTCTGAGAGGTTAGAGTTCAACCCCTTACATCCCGAATGAGGTCCCTCCAAGGATTGGTGAAGAATCATTCCCTCTGTTTTGATTTTATTCTTTGAAAAAGTCCCATGAAAAATTAGGAAGGCTATTTACTGCTGGAAGTCACTCGTTAGTAGTCAGGTGCTTGACCATGCAGCCGTTCGGGAGCTTCCAGCTGGGGGGGGGGGAGGATAAGGATGTTTGTACAAGTGTAGAGAATAAGGTGAAGCATGAAGGAGGAACGGTACCCAAACCTTTGTACTCTCACCCAGGGCCATGGAGTAGGTCTGAGGCATCTGGCTCAGGCATTTCCCAGGATTCGCATAGAATTTGGACTTACAACCCCCTTTCCACAGCCTGCAGCAATTAAATACTGGCAAATAGTTTGATGTTTACCCTCTGTCTACAAACCTATTATCTACTTTTAATAATTCTCTTTCGTACTGCAAGTATCTATCGTGGAATCAACATATGAGACTTAAGTCCATTTTAAGACTACTTGACAAAAGACTAATTTATGAGAGTATCCTAAACTGATATGGACTTATGAACTGGCCAAGCAGCTTACAACGAATCTAAAATCCTCAGGAAAATTCTAAATCTTGTCCTACTACACCATCCTATCAAGATATTGTTCCATAATCCTGGTCAATGTTCCACTCGTCCAACAGTTCTCATCCCCCAAGGAGATCTGCTATCCACTATATAACTGTTTGTTGTTTTGTTTTCTTCACTCTTGCTTGTTTACCCCACAGTAGAGGGTAGTTATTCAATAAATAAATAAAAAATAAATAAAATCATTAAATTTTAATTTAATGCGATTAGAGGTACATAGATTTGTCTTAATTAACATAACATGAGTTGATTTTACAAATAATAAATAACTTTGGATTAACAAAATGTTATGAAAAAAACACTTTACACTATATTTTATATATGTGATGTGTACAATGGCACAATAAATGTAAAAAAAATTGGATTGTAAAATTGATTAATTTTTATGATTAATAATTTAACCGTGATGATTAACCGTTAACTCGATCAATTGGTGATTTTGTGTGACCAAAAGACTATGGAAGTTTCAAAAGCAAAGCTTTTACTCGGCATAACTATACATGAAAAATATTTACAGTTATAAATATGTAAACTTCGTGTATGATCAAAATAAAATGAATATACTTTGTGTATGGGCTATTTTTAATTTTATTTTTTGAAATAACCCTTTGCCTTTTTCCAACAGTTGAGCTATTGTACAATATGACCGATTTATGTTAATTATTTGTATCTTCGTTAAATTATGTACACCCCCTGATACACGAAATCTTTATATCGACTCTTATAACAAATTTAAAATATTATTATATAAAAATTGTTACATCGCATTCTGTCATGGATGTACTTGAATAAAACTTAAAAAAAAAAAAAAAATCTGAACACGGAAAGAATGGATGATAAGATAATAGAACTTGCAAATATATTTTAAAAAAGTTGCATTTTTTTAAATGTCTTCATTTATTGCAAGCAACCCAATTTTCTTCGGCAATAGTGTCCGATTTTTGTGATATTTCTTTTATATTTTACATTTGTTAACGTTAAAAAATATATTACAAATTATTTAAGAAAATGTGTCTTATTTTCCTGGCAATTTATTTACAATAAAATTTAATAAATTATGTGTCTAAAAACAATTAACATTATCTTTATCAAATATTGTAAAATATAACGCTTATTTTTATATATATATATATATATATATATAT
>CM077101.1:18924320-19027784 GCA_039619505.1 Cimex hemipterus
TATATATATATATATATATATATATTTTTTTTTTTTTTTTTTCATCAGAGTGCTTTAAAAACCCTTAAACAATCAAAAAAATATACCTTTTTTTGGTTTACTATATTTTTTCAATATTTATTTAGATTTTTTAAAATGTGAATTGTGTGTAGTTGTGATTCTTGTCACTGTATCGGTTGTTATAGGTAACAAATAGTCATATCTACACACCGTTTTTCATATCAAAATATTTATATTGCAGATTTCAAATTACTGACAATGGTTAACTTGATGGAAATCCACCACTTAGCTTAATGGTAACAAAAAGCCTAAAACCTTAATATTTCCTGCCTTCGACGTCCTATAATATAGGATTGTGAAATGGTTCTTTTTTAAAATTGTCATTTTTCTGGTGTTATTTCTGATAACAGCTTAATTATATATTAGAAATAAATAACAATAACTAAAGATTATAAAACTAGGTTACTCAATCGTTATAAACAATTACGAACATTTTGTTAATGCTAAAAAAAATGAGGTCACATAGTTTGCCAGCCATCTGCATAATACATATAAAAACTTTACATCCATTCATCACAACTATTACTAAACAATTTATTTACAATATTACATTTAATTATTATACATAAGTATTTATAAAAGTTTTACAGAATATTTTTGGTTTAATTGAAGCTGAATATAAAATATTCAGGATTGTTTGTTGGACAGAAGGTTTGCCATTTGCCTAAGTTTCAATGATGAAAAACTTAGATTTTTTTTTTTCATTTAAGTAAGCTTTATTTTCGAGGATTATTGTAGTCCACATAAACTCGTACAACTTCTCCTGAATATTTTCTCTGCGATGGCATAAAATAAAAATCAGGCTGAAGTTGGTCGCCAGAATTTCTTTCCGGCCTTTGAGTGTAATAGCCTTGTGGAGGCTGGGGCTGGGGCTGCGTCCTCGGCAGGGAATATGTACTCCTCTCTACCGGGTGATGATAACCCTTCGGTCTTTGCAGCGATCTAGTATCGGCGTATTGAGCTCCGTTTCCATGGTGGTAGGTCAACATCGGGTGATTGCTTACCGGTTTGTGTTGCATGGTCGATCTAGATGAGCCGTTTGTCCTTCCAATTGAATTGTGCTGTTTTTCGTCAGATTCGTACGGTTCGAACGCGTAATTCGTATTTGCTGATGAATAGTCTTTCCAGGCGGAATTATGAGACAAAATTTCCTGCAAATATATACAACAAATTAAAAAAATAAAATAATATAATATAAAAAATACTTTTATTATATTGTAAAATAAACTACTTTACCTTGTTCAAAGATTTAGATGATTTCATTGCTTTATAAATATTACAAATTGCTTGTAAGATGGCAGCCACAACCAGAGCAATCAAACAACCTATCACTATCCAAAGTTTTGTCTCAGATTTTAGAAGAGTTTTTGATGAATCCGAATTAGACGTTACAACCGGGTTTGCTAGAAATAAAAATAATCAAATAAATATAATTTAATGGAATAGTGTAAAAAATGTTTCCTACCTTCGTTTGCTCTGAATTTAAAATAAGACGGATCAATTGTAAGAGCACCGGCTTTTCCGCTTTGAATGACTTCTTCAAATATCTTTTTAACATTCTCATTAATTTTTTGTAACTCTTCTTCTGAACTTGGCTCCTCTTCCACTTCCAAATTCATTTTGGCAATAACATTGTCGTTATCCCTGTAAGTATTAAATTTTATTAAGAGTTTGAAGTATTTGTTGCGCATTAGCATTAAAATTACTCACTGTTCGAATTTTACGACATTCAATGCTTTAAATTGATCGATTTTGTTTGTAGTCAGCTTGAAACCTGAATTGACTGCTTTTGCCAAGATTTCAAAATCATCCGTGGCGACTTTTGGCGCTTTGAAGTTTGCGCCAAGGTTCTGCAGTTTCACTTCTACTGTGTAACTAATGAAAGGCTTGGGGGGAGGAGTCGGCAACTCATCTCCTAAAAGTAGCATTAATTATTAATTAAATATTAAAGCATTAATTAATTATTAAAGCCAAGTTTTTCAGGAATTATACCTTCTGGGCAAGCCTGAATGCATACTTTGCTGGGCGAAAAGCTGGGCACGTTGTAATGCTTTTTAATTTTTTTACTCACACCATCATAATCACCTCCTTTAACCGGGAACATGACATACAAACAATTGTCATCCGTAAAAGGGAGATCCTGGAATTAAAAAAAAAAAACTTTTGATGAAGAAGAATTTTGAACCGACCGATTGCAACTTACCTGATTCACATCACCCGTATCTCGTTTTCTTTGGAATGTGAGAGTCGTCATGCCATTATCAATTTTACCAGTAAAATTAAAAATATCTTGAGAGGCGTCTAACCTAGGAGCTGTCTGCCCTATGATCCAAGTGTCCATCAAAAATGGTCTTCCAGTTTTGTCAACCCAACCGATGATTGCATCAGTTTGCGACTGGAACATTTCAATCACATTAAAATATAATTACAATAAAGTTAAACTAATTTTGCAATGGGCCCTAACCATTCTATGATCTTTGGAAAACGCTATTCCAGTCCAGAGATGTGTGTTCGTTGTGGAAATAGTAAAGAAAATATTCTTTTTACGCGAAGAATAGTGCCAACTCGCGTGATATTCACATTCTTGTTTTTCCAAACTGCATCCTTTGGGATATTCCCATTCGCCTCTACACATACTCATAGGTTTGGACACTTGGTCGTTTTCGGATTCCTCGATCGATGTTTCTAAAATAAAAGACAATTTAAAAATATGCCAAAAAAGCAGCTCAGTAAGTTTAAAAATATAACAATTAAACGATACACTTACCAAAAAAGTTTATTGACGTCACTCCTCTTTGATCTTTGTGCCCATGATATTTAAGTTCATCTGGTTTGTAAAAGTCTTTTGTAAGAGCGGCATTTGCTTCAATACCAGATTTGGGACTGTGCACATAATGACCCGGTTCTTGTCCTTGAGCCCAAATGACGTGCATCATTCCATTTTCGAATGAATGATCAGTTGGTTCCGTAGCTGAATTTATGTTTATTAAATATCAGTCGAATCAGAAAGTTATTTGTAATTTACCTTTAAGTTTTTTTCTAAACAGAATGGTAGTGACACCATCTTTTTCAAAACCCATGGCTGCAGTCAAATCATTTTTCCCGCCCCAGAAAGTGTCCAGCCTCGGTGTCGAACTGAATGGATCATATAAAATGAAACTCGTAAAAACCAACAGTTAAAATTTAAAACCAAATTTTTTAACATACCGGTCTCTTGTGTAATAATCCCAAATTTTAAACGATGAACCTCGAGCCATGCCTATGACCATATCTGTACAGTCCATGGGGTTAAAATCATGACGAGGAGTGTATGGAAGGAAGTTCAGACCTTTAATGTAAGCAAAAGTAATTATAAATCATATTAATATTCTTTTTATGAAAATTATACCTTGCTTATTTGTAGGTCTCTGATTCTGTTCTTTAGAAGATTTTTTTACTGTAGTATTTGGCTTGGATTTAGGTTCAGCATTTGGCTCTGGTTCTGATTTGGCTGTTGGTTCTGGCTCAGACTTAGGTTCTGGATGTGGTTCAGAAGATGGTTCTGCGCCAGGCTCTGGTTCTGCCTTTGGTGAAGGTTCAGGTTTGGGTGATGGTGCAGGCGTGGTCAAAGCTTTGGGCCGGCGGAACAAAAGATGTGTTCTATGCTCTAAGCAATTAAGGAAGATTAATTGAATTTATATTCCATTAATTTATATAAATTCTCACATAAAATAATAAAAATATTTACCAGTAGAAAATGGTGTCGCTCGTTTTCCTCTGACAGCTCCACCTAGAAATAAGTAAAATGTAATTTTCATTGACAATTTCATATTATATAATAACTCTTTTCCATAAAATTAAACACTTTTAATTTCAATAAACTTCAATAAACTATTTTTAACTTTAAATTAACCTCTTTTTTTTTTTTTTTTTTTTTTTTTTTTTTTTTTTTACTTCGTTGCCCTTTTTTAATATTAAACTAATACGTTTAATTTCAAAATATTTTTTCAAACTTTAAATTAGCCCTTTTTAATTTCAAATTAATGCTTTTTAATTTCAATTTATTATTATTATTCACTTCAAATGATAATTTTTTATTTTATTATTAATTTTTTTAAATTTCAAACTAACACTTTTTATTTTCAAATTAACCCTTTTTACTACCAATTAACCATTTTTAATTTCAAACCACCTCTTGTTAAATTCATATTTAACTAATAAATTAACCCTTTTCAATTTCAAATTAATAGTTTTTTAATCTTCTAATTAACCCTTTTTAATTTCAAATTAACCTTCTTTATTTCAAATCAACCTTTTTAATTTCTAATTAACCATTTTTAATTTCATATTACCCCTTTTCTTCAAAGCAACCAAAACTTAATCATGTCAAAAATTAATTACAATTAAACTTAAAAATTATATAAAATTAAATAAAAACAAATAGTTTGTCTATTGAGTTCAGTTTTTTTTTCAATATAAAATAATTATTTTATAATAAATTATTTTTTATTTTTAAAAAATCTTGATTTAATAGAAGGATCATTGGTAGGTTTTATATATAATTTTATTTAACTTTGAATTGTAATAATAATTATTTGTCATGTGGTACTTTTGTAAGAACCCACTTTGTATTTTTAAAAATGTCTCAACTTAAAAGAAGAATTTAAAAAATTGACATTTAAAATATCATTAATTATCATATGGTTGTATAGGGGTCCAATTGTATTATAATAAAAATAATTGCAAATATTGAGGAATATTACTTTTATATACTTATATTTCATATCAGCCTTTGCCTAAGTTTTTTAATTCTTTGAAAAAGATTTAATTTGATGGAAAAGCTATGAATAACAAAATAATAAGTAATTTATTGACAAAAAGTGCTTTATACTATTTGTTTGTTCTGAATTCTCTCACTACAAGAATATGTATTCTGAACAACAAACTCAATTTTGAATAAATAATATTAATACCAAATTACCTTGGGACGAGCTAACTCTGAAGGAAACACTTGTTTCAACAGAAACTTTAGGACTTTCTTCATCACGAGTCATTCTAGAATTTACTGTTCGTAGAGGTCTAAAAGGCTTCCTTGTTGTGCTACTAAATTGCGAAAGGATACTTTTTGTACTAATATGGTCATTTTTAGAGTCTCCTGAATCTGGTTCAGGTTCGGGTTCGCCCTTAGGCTCTGGTTCACTTTTTGGTTCAGGCTCTGGTTCGCTGCTTGGCTCTGGTTCTGGTTCACTCTTTGGCTCAGGTTCTGGTTCACTCTTGGGCTCTGGTTCTGGTTCACTTTTGGGCTCTGGTTCCGGTTCACTTTTGGGTTCCGGTTCACTCTTTGGTTCTGGTTCACTCTTGGGTTCCGGTTCACTTTTGGGTTCTGGCTCAGTTTTGGGCTCAGGTTCACTTTGTGGCGCCACTTTGAAAGACGCATGAGTATTTACAGTTCCAGGGAGATCTTCGATTTTAGGAAAGTTTTTACATTCAGCTGTTAAACTGCTAGGCCTCCAACCTAAACCCACATAACTAGTTCCATTCACAACCATAACAACTTCAATCTCGCTATCCTCGGGTATAATCCGCCAATAAAGATTGTAGTTGGGACTAAGCTCACGATGATTATGACTGCTAAGGTCAATGTTTGTCGATTTGACAGGTGATCCTGGAAATCAGAAGAAAATTAATACAAAATGTTTGCAAATTGTTGTTGAAAGTGTTTCTAACATACTTTTAGTACAAGCTGGGCCAAACCAGCCGAGTTCACAGTAACATTGTTTCCTCGGAGCTGATGTTGCATTTATATCAACACAACGGCCTCTGTCACCACAGTCGATATGTTCCACACATTCATCACGGTACTGACACCTCGGCCCATAATACAGCCGACTACACCTACATTTGGAAAGCAGATGAGGACCATGACCGCTGCAATCTTCTTTGTACGTTTTTTCTGAAAAAAAAAAGAAAAAAGATACAGAGATTAAATCTTCTCCATTTGGAGGGGGGGGACTAGTTCACAATTTATTACTTGTCTTGATATCGACATCAGCGCAAGACCAGAATAAATAATTAGGAGACCATTCCCTCGCTTCCCTCAGAAGGCGAATAGTGCAGTCGGAACATTCAAAATTGGCAGGAATTTGAACTGAATAATGCTGGGCACTGTAACATATTGCATATTAATACAACTATTATGACATAATGCAATATTTTATTAAAGTGTACAACTAGAAGTGTCGTTCGATCATCTCCAATCATACTTGTCTGCGCCTATTCTCTTCTGTTAGACACTTTAAACATTTTACCTTTACAAACAGGTACAAATCCACCACTGAAGATGTGATTAAAATAATATGTAAAGGTGTAAGTATAAAATGATGCAATATGAAGATCAGGATGATCAGAGGCAGAGATATTACATCAACCCATTTTTTTTTTCATAACTTTAATTCTAGGAGACCGTATAGAAAGAAGAAACAAGCAAACATAATTTTCGCTTTAAAAAAAAGTACTTACGTAGCATCGATATTCACATAATGTGATTTTTCAGTTACGGGTGTCAAATCCAGTACCGGTCTCATAAGACTATCTAAAACTTGAAGTCTGAAACCACCCTGGAAAAAATATTGCTTTAGTAAGTTCCAATTATAAACATTGATTAGTGTCAATTACCTGATGAGGATATGCTAAATGCCATGTAACATTGAATGGTTTACCAGCAAGTAGCGTTGTTTTAATTGACCCTAAAGAACAATAAATATTCAGTTTTTGCAATAATACAACCTTGTAAGTTGAATTATGTGATTTATAGAAATGATAAATGATGTAGTGAATACATTGCTCAATCTTTATAAAATGATAATTCCTACTTACAGTAGAAATTTTTCACTTTAGAAATGTATTTTTGATGTTCAATGATAACTATAATATTTCCTTTATCAGCTTTAAAAATAACTTTGTTGTTACTGTTTTTATTTTGTATCAATAGGCCTGCTTGTAAGTGGGATATTTAATTTTTTGATCTTTAGGTTTGCCAAGTTTTGTTTAATTACTTTAGCACATTTATATTTTATATTTGTATTTTTATATATTTTTTGTTTCCAATTCTTTTTTAGGGCAAATTTTAAGCCTTTATTTAACAAATTGTTTTTCTAACTGTGAGCAGGAACTATCCTTTATGTGATTTACGCTTGATACTTTCGAATTAAATTAAGCGTTTTGTCATGAGGCTGGTTGTCACCTTTTGGCATTCCGCAAGGACCTCTTGTTCTGCTGTTGTCGAGGAAATCAAGGTCATATTTCCTCGCCGGAGGAAATGTCAGAGCGACGTGAGAAGTCACGTACCCGACTGATAATAGCCACAGAGACAAAATTGAAAGCCACTTCATTCTAAAATATCCGGGGAAAAAAAAATCAATCGAATCAGTTACAAATCACATCATTAAGACAATTTTAATCAAGTCAATTTTAAAAGGTAGCTAAAGTTTAGTTTTAGACTTCCTAATAAGGAAAGTTTAATTTAAAATGCAGAATTTTGTTTACACCATTACTAAAATTGTTGATTTGATAAAAAAAATGTAAAAAAATATTTAATTACCTCAAAATCCGTTATGGTATTATTGTCATTAATGAGTAACACCTTAAATTTAATTATTAAAGGTGAACAAATACTTAATGCAGTACCACTATGACATTAGACTATCCATTTTCTAGTTTTCAACATCAGGACCTGGAAGAATTACAAAAAATACAATAAATAAAGTAAAAATAAAATTTTGAACATCATAAACACTTTTAACATCATTATTAACGTTCATTTGTACTATTTTTTTAGTTTTTTGCCATTGTATCTGAGAGGAACACTATTTTTGTAAAATGAGATTTTATGCTACGTTCCTTCAAAAATCCATGTTTGAACTAAATTTGTTAAATTAAATTAAAATTTGTGATTTTTTTTTTTCATAGGGTATGATGATTCTGTAATAGTTTTTGATCATGTCTGCCTATGTTTGCTGGAAAATGGTTAAACGGAAGAAGCGTCTGACGGACCGGAGTGATTGAAATTGACCGAACTGTAAATATTCCACATGTCATTTCCACGCCCTTGGTACGTGAAGAGAATGGCTTTGTCGAAGATAAGTCTACCGCCACACATTTTTTGTATCGTTTTTATTGTTCGCTCCTTAATTGGTTCATAATCTATATGATGGAACGTTACCGATATATTATATGATAAAATATTGTAGAAACTGTAAATGTAAACTGTAATCAAAATGGGAATAGGCACATTAAAATTGTTTTGGAGAAATTACACGAGTCATCGATACAAGGGCGAGTCTGAGGATAAAACCCTGCCATATCAATTTGGTATTTTGGAAAGCACCTCATTTTCAAAGATTCTGCTCTTTCCAATTTACAACATGGTAAAATGCTCTTACATCCTTCAAATCAACCTTGTAACTACAAATTAAATTTTTTAACTATTTACAATTAAGTCATGTAAGATTGACGTTCGTAAGGGACATTGAGCTATTGTGGAGTGAAGGAACTGAAATCCTAGATTTGAAGAAATTCAAGAAAGAAGAGATTCAATGGTGAAAAAGGCGGTGGCTTCGTGACTTCCTAACCCTAAACCAACCCTACTAAATGTAACTTTTTTCCCTCACATAAACCCTTACACTATTTCCAAATGAACCCGTTTAAACTTTAAATTAACCCTTTTTAATTTCAACTCATTTTAATTAAAAATTGAACATTTATTCAAGTTAACTTTTTTAACTTTGAAATTAACCATTTTCAACTTCACATTAACCAAGTTTAATTTCAAATTAAATTTTTAACTTCAAATTATCTTTTCAATTTCAATTTCAATCCTTTGCTAATTTCAAATGAACAATTTTTAATTTAAAAAACTTTTTTAAAATTACCAATTTACTGTTGAAATTAATTATAATTTTTATCTGAAGTTTTGGTTTTGACGAAAAAGCTAGTGTTTCGAGCGGGATCTGAACCCACGCCCTTCGGCTGGATACGCCGATGCTCTAACCATTTGTGGTATCAGCATTTTGATCCAACTGGACACCAACTTCTCATCTCAACCTACAACCTTTCGAATTTTGCGTCTTTTTGCCATATTTTCAAATACAGTGTAATATGTTTCGAATTCGAGCTGAAAGTCGTGGGCTGGACACCGCTCGTGGTATTAGCTTTTTCATCAAAACCAAGACGTTATACAAAAAGTATAATTAATTTAAAATAATTAATACGGTAAATTATGAATGCTAAATAAATATATGGATTATTACAGATTAACGTTTGTAACTTCAAATTTACCTCTTTTAATTTCAAAGTAAAATGTTTAACTTCAAATTAGCATTCGTTAATTTCAAATTGACGTTAGATCATTTTAAATGTACTGTTTTTAATTTCGAATTAACCTTTTTACGTCAAATGAATCGTTTTTAATTAAAAATCTAACTTTTAAACTTCCAAGTTAACCTTTGTTAATTTCAAATGAATAATTTTAATTTGAAATTATCCTTTTCTTTAAAGCATTAAAAATAGGTAAGAAATGGTATGTAATACAAGCATGTGAAGTAACATTATTGTATATTTGAGATTTTTTTAAATAGAAAATATTGTTCTTAAAAGGCAGTATGAAAATGAATTATTAAAATTAAAAGTTATTAAATGCATTAGATTTCGTGGTCCGATTGACCAAATGACAATTTTCAATTAATTAATCTTTATGTAAGATATTGGTTGAGATAAAAAAAAAAAGTCAGTTTCACGAGCGGGATTCGAACCCACGACCTTCGGCTGAATACGCAGCCGCTCTACCACTTGAGCTATCGTGACTTAACTTTAAAAATTAAAACACCATATGAAAATTAACACGATACAAATTCAAAATTATACAACTTCAAATGTCAACATAAAGTCCAATCAATTATTCTTTTATCCAAGGTTTTTGGTTGAGATAAAAAATTAGTGTCAAGAGCGGGATTTGAACCCACGACTTTCGGCTCAATATGCCACGGCTATAATCACTTAAGCGATCGTGACTTCAGTTTGAACGTCACTTGAAGTCACGATCGGTCAACTGGTAGAGCAGCGGCTTATTTAGGAGAAGGTCGTGTGTTCGAATCCCGCTGGTGACACTGACTTTTTTATCTCAACTAAAAACCTTACACAAAGATTAATTAATTAAAAGTGATATACAATTAAATGTAAAAATACAGGATTCGTGTATTAATAGAAATATATTTACAAAAATATCAATTTTCATTAAAGCCTACTTTATATTTTTTGAAATTCTACAATTAAAAGAAGAATTGTTTATTTTATAGTTAATTTATGTAGTTGTCCATTTTAATTGTAATTCGTTTTTATACGGTCTTTTAAGATGCCAGATATTTTGTATTAGAGAAAAGCATAATACTCAGGAATTTTACTTTACAGACTTACATTTCATGCTAATCCTCAGTTTTTTGTCGGTGGAAGTATTGGAAACTAGAAAGCATTATGCTTACAAAAGTATTCAAACAGTTTAACATATGCATAGTACAACATATTAATAAATACTACAGATACATAGCACTGTTACATAATAACATTGGAGGAAGAGATTCCGTTTGGCTTTTGTTGAATCCCTCTTTCTCCATTGTCTTTTTCCATTGCAGCCCCGCTTTTTCTGAGAACATTTTGTTTCACCACTTAACTAATCAGAGAGTCGACGTTGTATTAACATTGGAAGTAATAGTTCTGTTTACCATCTTCAATCCCATTTGACAATTATAGCTGAAGTGAAACGAGTAAATGTACAATTTGAGTCCTTAAGTTGATTTTAAAATGTCTTGACTTTATTTTTGTGAAACGACGAGGGTGTTGGCAAATACAACTGATAATAGGGCATTCTCTTTCGGAGGCCGGAAGGACAAACAGGCCGAAATTATGAAGGGACGTATTAGTCCATCCCATTCGGTTCTTCGGTTACGCATACGCGCTTTCTCTCATCAATTTGACTTATGTAATTGCCACAAAGAGAAATTCGTCGAGAGGTATTTTTAGATAAGAAAATTAAAAGAAAGAGAAATATACAGGCGACGTATGAACGGCGGGATGCCCCGAGAGGATAATCGACTGGCGCCATTTTGAATAAGAAACGAACAAGATCAGAGAAAAAGGCAAGGACATAAAAACATCTTCGACCGAACAGCTGAATTAATAACATCCAGACCGATGGCAAATGGAATCGAATTGAACCTAAACCGCAAACCCTTTGGTTTGATTTTATCACGAGCTGGATTCTTAAACAATTGGCTAATAAGGTATAGTTACAGAAAACATCAGTGAGGCCTGGTGTGGTGGCCTTGACAAAAAACACCTTATACAATTTTCTTTCCAGATCAACAGGAACAGTCGAGGCATGAATGAAGAACAAAAGTAAGATGTAAAAGGTTTCTCTCATCATGTTCATAAGGGTCCTTCCTGCATCGCGGGTTTTTGATGGAACGTGTGAACATCATCTTCGCCAAGAAAGTCCCCAATGAAGATGGACATCGTCTCAAGTGTTTCAAGGCTATTTATATATAATTTGATTGGTTTTATTATCCAGTATAAGAAACTAATAAGCAGGATGGTATTAAATAAGACTGGTTATATGAAAAGTTACACAAACGCTTTCAGTAAAGTAGGTCAAAAAAAATTTCTTTTCGAAAAAAACAGCAATTCGGATTTGTTTTTAGGACCTTTTAAAGTTCGTGAATACGAATTTTTATGGCAAAACTATATATTGTTTTTGGCAGGATAGGGTAAATTATTTTGGTGTCCTATTGTTCTATTTTTGTAGGTATTAATTTTCTTCATTCTATTTTTGTCCAAATTCAACAGATTGAAAGCCTTATTTCTGTTCTTTCAGCCTATATTAATTGTTTACATTTTATTACATCGATATAAGCGAGAAAAATAGTGACGAAGCCAACACAAACTCGCCAAAAGTTTTATTTTCTCCCGATTTTAATTCATTGTGCTGTTAGGTGTAATTTGTAATGTGATGAACCACTGTAAAGTTTTCTGTGAATCGGTGAGTCGTTTCAAAGTTATCACTATTTTTATGATTTTCGAATAAAAATCCAATACCTGGATGGAAATTTGTTTGGGGAAAAAATCTTAAAATTTTCGCCTTCCGGTCTGCGATTTTTACCCGCAAAAACCAAAAACGATGATAACTTTGAAACGAAATCATCGATGTATCTGAAACTTTACAGGGCTTTAGAACCGATCAAACTAACGCGAAGGCATTAATTCGGCCTCGACGAATAGATCAAAACAAGAGATGTAAAATAAAACTTTTCTAGGTGTGTTTGTTGATTCGTTCTTATTTTTCTCACTTATAATGGCATAATACCCAAACGTTGTTGACGTAGGCAGAAAGTTAAACAATCCGGCTTGCCGGGTAGTCGTAACGGTGAATTTGGACAAAATCCTCAGGATTTATGAATTTTTAAGTGGAACAACAGGTCCTATCCAGCCCAAAAATATTTATTTTTTGTTTGAAATAAAAATTCGTATTCAATGACATTAAAGAGTGATTGAGAAACCTTGAAATACATCTCCAGGAAAGGCAGAAACGATATTTTAAAAAGGTTATGTAAATTACTTGAAACGATTTTTTACTCGGCTCCTAAGGCTTACAAGAGTTTCCTTCCCATCACTCTGCGGAGGAATTCCAGGAACGCGCTGTGACCTCTAAAGAAGACAATGGGTGCCAAATTTACAAGAGGGCATAGCAAGGAAGACTGCTGAAGCCAGCATAAAAGGACCCCGGTGACAAAGGATCCACCGGGCTTCTGTGTCAGGCAACAAAGGCCAAATCGGAAGAGAACGCACTTTTAGGCGGACCCTAGACCTAAATAAAGTTGCACAATTCTTTTATTATGCGATAATATTGAGAGACATCTTGATTCCGATTTATCACGCGATTATATTGACCGCCCATAAGCGGCAATGTTTTCGCGTGAGTAAGTCCTATTGTTGCAAGACGTCATGGTAAAATATATTGCGGAATATTAACCCTACTCTGTGCAATGAAACAAAAAATATGGTGCAATAAAATTAAACCCCATAAAATTAATTTAACTAACGCTAAATGGACAAACGTATTGCGCAATTCGTAATACTGTACAATATAATTAATCGTATAGGGCCCGCCTTAAACAAAGAACACGTTTATAATTTTAAATAAACATTCTTAAACAAAAGAAGAAGAAAAATGGTTAAAATGCCGAAACCGACTCTTGCAAAAAGAGGATCAGGAATTTATTTTTACCATAGAAAATTCGAACTCCAATGTAAAATGAATATTTGTTGTATTCACTAGTTTTCGTGGACCGCTTGACCAATTAATATTTGTTGAAATTTTGCACAATACAAGATGAAAGTATCCTATAGCTCACTAATCTAAAAAATACCCAAACATTAAGCAGCATACAAAGACTACAAACTAACAGCAATGTGTCACATGGGCAATAAAAGCAACCCCGTCAATTGCACTAGAAACACTGCTAAACCTGCATTTAAAATATTTAGGCAATATCTTGAAATTTTATAAAGGAAAAGCTCATTTAGGCTCCAGAAACAATCAAATTGGATGGGCACTAAACAATTCAAGCACACAGCAATAAATTAAATCAAACGACCATTCTTAGAAATGGGTACTGACTTCATGATCCCGGACTCTTTACAACATTCTATGATGTCTCAACAGACGAAAAATGGGAATAATTCAGGAAATAAGATACAATTATATGACATACAGATGGTTCCAAAAGACATGTAGGAACCGGAAAATGAGTTTTTTGTATAAGCCCAAAACATGAACAATCTTTAGGGAAGTTACACCTCGGTCTTTCAAGCTGAAATACACGCCATGTACTTGTGGCTTAGAAAATCTTAAAATAGGTTACACTGACAAAAAAATTATACTATCAGGCAAGTCACGAGCAATGAGAACATGTCCCACAGTTCGTATGAAAACAGTATTGGGATTAATCCTCCTACACCACATGGTAATAAGGACAGCACAGAAAACATTAGTATTATCAAAGAGAAGCCTCGAATAGGAATAAAATTAAAATGGAGAGACAGCAACCAAACAATGAAAGACCATGGCTCGAAAAGACGACATGAACAGGATTTTTGAATTTCCTAGATACCAAAAAAGAATGGGAACGAGAGGAAAACACATCCTTTAAGAATGGCACCATCGTTTGGTGCACAGATGAATCTACAACACAAGAAGGTACAGAGGCAGGAGTATTCGGTCTTGGAACCAATATACAGCAGTATCTGGCAAGCTGAGATTCATGCAATCGAGAGATGTACTCAACTCAATCATGTCAGATAGCCAAACAGCCATCAAAGCACTAAGCTCAAATATCATTAGTTCCAAGATGGTGTTGAACTGCAAAACCAAATTAAACATAATCGGTACGCAGAACAAAGTCAGCCTCTGCTGGGCCCAAGGATATATGGAAGTAGTAGGCAACAAGAAAGTGGACACCCTTGCAAGGAAAGGAGCTGCTACACCGCTGACAGGACCCGAACCTTTCTATGGTATAGGTTCCCACTCTATCAATGATTATTCAGACCGAAGGACAAAAAGACAATGAAGGAACAATGGAATTTACTCATTGGAGACAGGCAATCCAAGAATCTCCTAACAAATTTCGGAAGAAAAGAAATTACAGAATGTGTCAAAGGAAGCACGAACAAACTGCGAATCCTAACAGGATTCTTAACGGGACACTGACAGAAGATTGAATAATCCAAGACGGCACATGCATATTCTGCAAAGAGGCAGAGGAGACACCAACACATCTACTAATAAACTGTGGTTCTACACTTGGCCGCAGGAGGAAGTGCTTTAACCATTGAAATCGGTTCCTTGATGAAACAGGACTGAACGGTGTGCTTTAGGCAGAGAATACATTCCCGGAAGATAGCCATTTTCTCTGACAGCCAGGCATCTCTCAGGGCCTTAGCCTGATGCGAGGCGAAGGCAAAGCGTGTTTGGAAATGCATGGAGGCCCTAACGGACGTAAGCGACACTAATGACCTGACACTGGCATGGGTCCCTGGACATTCGGAGCATAGAGGCAACGAAAGGTTGACATGCTGGCCAAAAAGGGAGCCAACATGGGCCCAGAACCGTACTGCAGCCTAGCAGCCTGGCACAAAAGAGGAAACATTTTAAAATGGATCCTTAATGAGGCCAAAACATGGTGGAACAATACAGTAGGCATGAGGCACTCGAAGAGATTCATGGAAGGACCACCCGCAAAACTTACAAAAGAACTACTGGAAGGCAACCGCAACCGAACCAGATCTCTGGTTGGACTCCTGACGGGGCACTGCCACTTAAGAAAGCGTATGCAACGGTTAGGAGTATAGACAGAAGAAATACTGTGTAGATGCTGCAGGAAGAAGAGGAGACCGCAGAACACATTTTATGTTTCTGCGAAGGTCTATGTAGGTGCAGGTTCTTGCAACTAGAACAAGAAAAACCACAAGCAAGATCCAAGGAACTGCTGGCAAAGTTGTGTAGGCTGGTTAATAGCGCTAATCAGTAAATAACAGAGGAGGACAATAAATCTATTTAGGTCGAGGTGCAGTAGGCCTTGTGGCCGCCTCTCTTATCCCTATCCCTTATACAGAGAACGGCGGAAACAATAGCTCTTAAAGGGCGCAGTATCTTACATCCCGACTATCTACATCTACATCAGACAAGTCAAGCACTTGAAAAAAAGGTCATTATTTAAAATAATCGGTGAACACATCCAAAATCGTCAAAACCCGTGCAAATACGACATCCTAAACGTGGTGTCAGGGCAAGATGGACCTCAATCCTTTGGACTACAAATTGTACGGTAGATATTGTTCTTGAGGCTGTGAAGTTCTTCAAAGAGAAATTCAACGCTGAAGATGGCAAAAAGGCTGAAGCACGTCTCGACCGAAACCAGGTACGATAGTCAGATCAAAATGACCAGAAACGACCAAAATATTTAATAACTAGATAATATATAAATAATAATGGTTACAAACGGTCAAATTAAGTTAATGACAAAACTGCATCAGAGGATATTGCCAAAAGTGTTGGTAATTATTACAAATAAAAATACCAATAAAAGCTTAATTGTTAATTGTTAAATATTAAAGGAAAAAATACTTACATATCGAACATCAGAACATTAAATTCCAGCTTCTGTAACAGAAAATAATATATGAATTACTGTTGCGATAAAAAGACGCTTATTTTCATATTAATAAAGAAGGATTTTACTGATGTCACCCACATCCGCCAGCATATTTTCTCTCTTTTTAGCATTCCAAATCATACAGGAAAAAAACAAGCAATATTTAAAGAAAAGAAAAGAAGAGTCTGGTTATTTTCCGCTGCTTGTCGTCCGTCTCGGCCTTGCGGGTTCGCCCCCGGCCTAATACCAACCGTTGGTGTAAATATGTATTTATTTATAAACGGATTGCCCGCGATGCACATGGGTCTAAGTGCAGGTTCATTGTAAGATTTCTTTTTGTGAAATGTTCGGCTTTAGCGTTACAAGTTTACTCTTCTCTAGCTCTCTTATAGCGCGATCTAAAAGCTCTAAAGTGGTTTTTCCAAAATTCGATATGCAGATTATAGGTCTGAAGAGGAGAAAGAGCGGTAGGGCAGGGTGGAGGAATAGCATCAACCGCTCAATCTGGCCCTAGAAGGAATCCGTGATTGAGTCATTCAAACCACATCTATATTTAATAGACTAGTTCAGTTCCTTGGTAAGTAAAGACAGTCGTGATGGAAACTTCCTTGAGAGGTAGCGGCAAGAATAAGCTACCTGTAAACCCCGACAAAAACCAAATACATGGTATCTAGCCAAGAGATAGGATATGAAAGAGAATTGCGAGGGCAAATGCCTATATTTAGACTCTCGTCACTGTCAGGCGAATCCAAACAAATGATAACCTATGCATGTACCTTCATTGCACGAGTTAAGCAATTGAAAAGCAACTGGTATGACGAAGTTCAAGCCTACAGGGGTTTGTGGCTTAGAAAATTTCTAAAGACAATAGGAACCTCTTAATTTCTGAAAGGAAAATTCTACCTCGGATATTTGGGGCTTGTGAAAGTTAGCTCTACTCCCCCCTCTAGTTTTATAAGCGTACAAAGATGGTACCATTTAGCACGAATAATGACGAGAATCCCAAAAGACTATATCAAGATATCAAGTACTAGCAAGGTACTTGAGTTACAATAGATGGGAGAGCTGGAATTCCTTGAAGAAGCCAAAACCCAATAACAGTATTGTCGTGCTGATGATGATTGCACAAGCATGTCATCAGGGTGTTCACTACGATGTCATCAGGCAGAACAATAGACTCGACTATTGCTCACAGTTCACCTTTCAACATTTTGAACCGTTGCATTCGGCGTCAAAAAACCTTTGAAACAATGTAAATTGACGATTTGCAATTTGAAATAGTTAAGCCCCTATTCGCATATCGCTATCCTGGGAAATGAGACATCTCATGTGAGGTAAAGACCATCTCATGGTTTTTCTCAAACTTAAAATACTTGGGATGACAAAGACAGAAATCTGTCTTCCATCTGAAACCCGGGTGATCGTACATCAAGGATGAAGGACGCGTCACTCTCGATGTTTTGATGGTCTCGCGATCTTTAAGTACATAAATAATAAAGTAAACTTAATCGGAAGTAATAAAAAAAAAGAAAAAATTAAGAATCGATTTGGACGAGATGACAGTGGGGCTAAAAAGATGATCGTATTACCTACATGCAGAGGAGTCGATTAGTGGGATTTTTGATGAAAAATAATCATACTGTATTGTCATTGCTTATCACGAAACGCTTTCATATCAAGTTCACGTAAACTGTGCCAATTCCGTTAAGTTACGGTTTCCTCCATCTTCAGTGAAGAACTGACTTAATGGCGCAGAAGGCACAAAGCGAAACGCGTTCATAATATTTAAAAAAAACCGAGCCAGGACGGACCCAAGTGGTTCAACGTGTGTTCACAGCACTAGCAGAGCAACCCACCGTCAACTTTTAAGTGTACTAAGGTCGAAAACGTTTTAAAAACAGGCAAACCATATCAGGAGTGATACTTGGACTTAAATGGTTAATTTGAAGTTAAAAAGGATTACTTCGACGGAAAACCATACTACAATTTTACTTAACAAATTTGAAATCATTATATAATAGAAACATCTTTAATTTATTGTTTAAAGTTAGGTACAACTTATTTAATAGATTTTATCTTTTGTAATTAAAGACGATGAATTGGATGTTAAAAATGCTTAATTCCAAGCCCCTAAAAAGTTAATTTGAAGGTAAAAAGGGGAATTTGAAGTTACAGATGGTTAATTTGAAAGTAAAATGTAAATAAAAAAGGTTAATTTGAAGTTCAAGAGAGTTGTTTTAAGTTAGAGAAAGGTTAATTTGATGACAAAAAAAGGTTAATTTGAAGCTAAAAAATTAATAAAAAGGTTAATTGGAAATTAAAAAGGGTTATTGTACACCAAAAAAAGTTAGTTTAAAGGAAAAAACTAAATTTCAATTTTTAATCTTTATATAATTAAAACATCTTAAATTTATTATTTAAATTTAGATACTACTTAATAAACGTATTACTGAATAAAAAAATATTTAACAATTAAATAGAATTTAATATACAAATTAGATGGGTAATTTTAAGTTAAAAATGATTAATATTAAGCTAAGAAAGGATTAATTTTAAGTTAAAAAAAGATTAATTTTAAATAAAAAAAGGGTTAATTAAGTTAAAAAAAGATTAATTTTAAATAAAAAAAGGGTTAATTAAGTTAAAAAAATTTAATACGATCTTAAAAAAGGTTATTTTGATAGAAATGATGAAGTTTAATTTTATGTTAAAAAATATTATTTGATGAAGAAAGCTATGCTCCAATCTCTGATAAGAAATATTTTAACCATTTTTATAAAAAAAAATTATTTATAAATAATGCTTCTTTTTTAAGATAACAGGAGGTTCATTTGTAGTTACTAATGGTTAATATTAAGCTAAATAAGCTTTATGTTAAGTTTAAAAAAATTAATTTAAATTAAAGAAGGTTTTTTCATAAGAAAGGCTAATTTGAAGCTAAAAATAAGTTAATTTGAAGTCAAGCAAAGGTTAATTTGGTATTTAGAAAAATATTATTTAAGCTTATAAAAAGCATAATTCGACGTTAAAATGGTTAATTTGATAGAATTTATGATGGGGGTGAGTATCGGTATGAAGGTTAATTCCATGTTAAAAAGGAAAAAAGCAATATTCCAATATCTGATGAATTTTTTTAAATTCATACGGTCAATTATGTCTACTAAATATGTATAAGGATTAATGTAACTATTAGAGATTGTCTCAGTTTAATATTTAAATTTATATAGTATTTATTAAATTTATTTTTTTAAATTAAAAAGGTGTAATTTACAGTTAAACAAAGTTAATTTGATTTTAAAATAACAAAAAGGTTAATTTTAAGTTAAAAAAAGCCCTATTTTAGTCTAAAAACAGTTAACTTGAGGCTACAAAAAATTGTTAATTTGTAGTTAAAGGAGGGTTAATTTTATGGGAAAAATTATATTCCACTTTGTCTGAATCCGTGTCCGTCCATTTCCGGAACTGTATTTTCAAATTAGGATGGGAATGTTTGAAAAATCTGAACTATTCGGTGTTATTGTGCAATAAACTTATTTTCGCTACTCTCCGAGAGCACAAATGAGGAGGGGGGGTTAATGGAAGCTAGGAAAAAGAGGGCGAAATTCCTCGACGGCTATAACGGCAGTTATACGTGTGACAATTAATAAAGTATTTTCGAAAGAGATGACGCGATTTGATTTTTTTTTAAATTTATTGTTTCGGTACAACCTGTCCGCCGTTCCGTCCGTGTACCTGTGCACTTGGTAACGATTGAGAAAATGTCCTTGATTCGAGTTCCTTCAGCCCTGCCCCCATTCCTGTATAGAAAGTTCCTTCTACTCTTTCAACTTTCAACTCAATCTCGTACCAATTCTCAGTCCCGAACCGGCAAACGTGGAAGAAGTTACCATATAAATTGCCAACTTTATTATAAATAGTTACAACTTCGCTTCCAGGGTTGGAAGACAATGCGCACAGATGCAATATCGGATCTTCTCTGGGAGGGTTTTGGAGAATCCTCCATTTTCTTCGCCCTCGTTCAACCTTCCAATCGTGGAAATTATATATTTTATATGAGGACCTCTACTATAAATTTATATTACCTTTATAATAAATACAATTATAAATTTAAAAGGTTATTAATTATGAGAATTTAATTATTGAGAAAAATGTTGAAATGAACCCTCTTTTGTAATTTAATTTGCTAGCCTTGAAAATTAGAATGTTAATTAACATATAAAGCTAAGTTTATCGTATATAATAACTGACGAAAATAATAAAAAACAATCTTCGTGGATAGATGAAAAATAGATTCTATTAGAATATCTAGTTTTGGCCAACTCCACATAATATTGAAAACTGAGTTGATTGTAATCTACACACAAGATTGAAAAGAGCGGAACTAAACGGACGAGCGGGACTTCTATAGGCTCAATGGGAGGAAAATTGAATTTATGTTTTACAAAACTTGCCATTTACTATACTATTATCGGACCATCTTCATGTTTCGTCGTTTTCGTTTTTGGTCTGCCTATTGCTGAGAATATCTGTTGACCTACAATCATCATTAACAAAGGGAAGAAAGGAAATATTGGGTCTGACTACATCACTGAAGATGGCAGGGAATCGAATCGCGTCTGACGCGACAAAACGAAAAAAAGCGAAGTTAAACGGGCCGAAACGACTGAATTACGCGCTCATCACCCCGCACGCATTAAAATGTAATCATTAAAAATATTTTATGTAAGCAAACAATAAAAAAAAGAAATTTAGTTAATTATGGATTTAGTTTTGACTATCGTGGCCCATCACTGAATGGCGAAATGTCAGATGGATCAAACGGGGAGGATACGCAACCAAAAAGTTAATAGATCTAGAAGGATCAGGAGGATAACGATCAGGCCACCGGTAAATTTGTGATCTCCCTTTTTGGATAAGAATCGATTTGATTCAGCTAAGGATAATACTTAAAAGTGTCAAGATGTCGCAGGACCAACTTCAGCTGCTTTAACCTGCCAACTCGAATCTTCAAATCAAGAGATCAGTATGATATTCGAGGTTATATGCCTTGTAAAAATCCTTGGAGACCTTTCTATGCACCACATTTTATTTAAGGTTGTCAGTGAAATGTAAACACTTGAGGTAAATATTTACTGCCTGGATTTTTCTATGGGGGTCTGAAGGGTGATGAACTTGTAGTTCGGTCTACCTAACCACGCTGGTTGCTCTGCCAGATGCGTTTCGGAATTTCTCCATCTTCAATGATGAGCCACGTTGGTCAAAACAGCTCTTAAACCGAACATAGAAAATGTACAACGAACAGGACTTTATTAAAAATACAAAACGATATATAAAAGCGGCGAATTCTGAGTCATGATGGCACAGGAAAATTTATGGTCTCTCTTTTAGACAGAAATCGATTCGATTAGGCTAAGGTATTGAAAAAGTGCAAAGCCGTTGCAAGAACAAAAAGACGATAATTTACAAAATACCAAATTCATTCTAACCTACAAATGATTTGAGGTTATGTGTCTTTTGAAAATCCTGGAAGGCCATTAAAGCACTACTTTTATTTAAGATTGTCAGCGAAACTCAAACACTTTAAGTAAATATTTATAATCGAGATTTCTCCATGGTGTGTGCAGGGTGATGAACTCGTAGTTTGGTCTACTTTACATCTCCGGTTTGGTCTGTCAGGCGCGTTTCGGCATTTCGCCATCTTCAGGAATAGATTTCTTGTGATAAATTAATTTAGAAGAAGATCCTCAAAAGAAAAAAAAATATTCCTAATTTTTGTAATGTAAGCTCGATCCCAAAAAGCCAAACTGTCAGTTTTTTGAACAGTCAGATTGAAAAAAAAAGCAAATAAACGTTAAAAATCCCAAAACAACAACGACCTTTATCGACAGTGTTCCCGCTCGATTGGTTTCGTTGAACTCGTCGAGGTCTGCATAATAGCAAAATCAGATACATTTGTAATAATAATAACTATTTGAGATCAGCTTTGATGTTTGCATGGCCGATGAAAAACGCCACCAACCTTGTTCGCATTACTGACCCCCCCCCTCAAAACCAATGTTCATGACACACGCATACTTTAATGCCTTAATCAGCATCCAGTCAACAGTGACAAAAACATCGAAAGGAAAAACGTGTTTACGTTCAGCCGGTCGACAAGAATTGGGTTGTACACGATTTGTTTTCCCAGTACTTCAGATCCGACCGAGATAATCCGCCCCCGATAGATTACTTCTAAAGATAAATCGAAAGTTTTGTTAGTCACCGTGAAAAGTCGCAGTGAGCGGGGAGGGTGACGTGAAGATTAAACATTCAACTCTTAGCTTTAAAGCTAGTTACGACCGTTGAATTCGATATAAAGCCCAGCGCATTTATTGTGGACGTTTCATAACAAAGCTCTTTATTTCAAAAGCTGGACACGTTTGACGGAAGCTTCGAATCTTAAGCGGGATTTTAAGGAAGGAATCCCGATACCGTTTATTATATAATTAGGGAACATTACTATATCAGTTCATGTTGTGCCTCGTAAGTGAAAGGTCGTGTTTACGAACTGCTCTACTCCCGAGTTCAACAACGATAAGTCGAAACCTTTGTTTTTCGTTCTATTTTAAAATTATTACAAAAATTAATTTAAAACTGTTTTAAAATTATTATCGGTATTGTCTTGACTATTGTTAAGTGGTTGAGTTGGCTATAATGCCGCTCACTGGAATTCCTACGTCAGTAATAAAACCAGTAAAAAATAAAGATACTTCAGAAGGGCAAAATTCTGAAGTTAAAAAGCGTAAAACTGACGGTGGTGATTTTGAGTTTACGATAAGCACAGCTAATAAATATGAATCGCTTTCTGACATGGATAGTATGGACGAAGATTATCCTCAGTCTTCAATATGTAAACCGAGAATGACTGTTGCTAAAAAGCCTGCAAGAATACCTCCGATCGTGGTGTACAGTTATGTGGATAACCACACTGCGTCTCTGAAAGCTTTGCGTGCAGGATGTAAAAAAGATTTCGACATAAAATACAAGGGGAACAGACTTGTATTCCTGGCTAAATGCAAAGAGGACTATAAATTTATAATAAGTGAGGTTACTTCAGCTAAACTGGAATATCACACGTATACGCCAGCTGATGAGGTTAATCAAACCATGGTCCTAAGAAACTTGCCACCCAACGTTACCTGCGAGGAAATAACTCAAGATCTTACTGAAAAAAGTATGAGTCCAATCAAAGTCTCACAAATGACTAAGAAAGACTTGTCTGGTAAAGTTATTAAATTTCCGTTATTTATCGTTACGTTTGGCAACACTGTGAATATTAAAGACGTGGTTGCTAATAATAAAGTGTGCAACTGCATAGTGAACTGGGAGCGATATAAGAACTTCAGTGGTGTCACTCAGTGTTACAAGTGCCAATCTTTTAACCATATTGCTAAGAATTGTTATCGCAAGCCGAAATGTTTAAAGTGTAGCGAATCCCATCTGACAGAGAATTGCACTGCTCCGGCCGAAAGCCATCCTGTCTGCGCTAACTGCAGCGGTCGTCAACCCGCGAATCATCGAAGTTGTGAGGTACTGCAAAGACACATCAAAGCACGTTTACACTCGACAATGCAAAGCAAGTCTTCTAATAAATCTTCTTTTCAAATGCAACCTTCAGATTTTCCTTCATTAATTAAATCAAGCTTCTCTACTAAGCCTGATTCTAATTCTGCATGGGGGTCTTCTGCTACCAGGAATAGATCTTCCTCTTTTGCTCCATCTTCACCTAATAATAATCCTAGCAAGGAATCATGGAATCAAGAGAATAACGATACTTCAGTTGCCGACTTATTGCATGAATTCAAATCTTTTTTCTCTTCTTTAAATTTTGCCAGTATTATGTTTCACTTAAAATCTTGTATAATTAAACTGAGACAGGCTCCTGACCTATTTAGCAAAATTAGTGTCATAGCTGATTTTATATTTAATATAATATGAATTACAATACTAAAATAATGTTCTGGAATGCCAGATCCGTTACCAAAAATTTTATTGAATTTTCGCATTATGTTCAAAAGTATAAATTCGAAATTATAGCCTTAAATGAAACATTACTTAAAAACAAACATAAAATAAAATGTGCCGGTTATAGTACTTATAGAAATGACAATGGCAGAGGAGTTGCGTTAATAATTAAAAATAATATCAAACACTATGCTATAAATCTTCCTGATCTTAGGTCTATCACGGCTGTTGGTTCTGTGCTGGAGCTAGCTGGTAGAGTGGTTCTAATTATATCAGCTTATATTTCTCCTTCAATAAAGCTAGAGTGTAATGACTTGCGCAGGTTATTTGGTCTGCACAGGCATGTTATTGTGGTTGGTGATCTGAACTGCAGGCACTTGGCATGGAGCTGTTTTAGTAACAACAGAAATGGTAAATTACTTTTAGATTACTCTTACAAGAATAATATATCAATTATTGCACCAGATAAGCCCACGTACATACCTGACCGGGCCAGTGCTCGTCCCAGTGTGCTTGATATTGCTCTCGTCAAAGATATAAATCTCAGTATTACAGCTGAAACTCATTGCTCCCTTTCATCTGACCATTTTCCTGTTGTTTTAAATATTGAGGGGAAAATAAATACTATCCCTGATAAGTATATTTACAACTATAAAGCCGCCAACTGGAGAAGGTTCAGGTCGCTCATTGATAGTCAAATATGTATTAATCCACAAGTGGTGAACTGTAACGATATTGAAGAGTTAGCGGAGAGTTTCCAGAATACTATAATAAGTGCTGCTAAAGAATCTATTCCCAGGTATTCTGTGAGGTATCACACTAAAGAATTACCCCACGCTATTAAATGGTTAATAAGAATTAAAAATATTGTCAAAAAGGTATACTCTTATAATCGAACTCGCTGGTTAAAAAGAACTTTAAACAGGTTGATTCTTCTTATTTCCAAATTATTGCATCTTCATAGAAACTCAAACTGGTCTAAATTACTTTCCGGCTTAACACCTGGTGATAATCATCTGTACAAATTAACGAAAACTTTTAAAAATACTTCAGTAAATATTCCACCTCTTTCCTTAACTAGTAATACTCCAAATGTTCATCCAACAAATCTTAACAATTATGCTTATAGTGCACAACATAAAGCTGACATCTTTGCTAACTATTATGAAAATGTTCACCTCGCTAATGCGCATCTTGGTATCCCTTCTTTTACGAGGCAGGTATTGTCCACAACTAAAAAGTATTTCACTACTATTAACAAGCACAGTAATTGCAAATTAACCTGTCCCAGTGAACTCAAAAATGTTATTGTCAAACTAAAAAATAATAAGTCCCCAGGTATAGATGGTGTAAGCCCTAAATTCATAAAAAACATTTCTAATAAAAGCTTAATACACTTTACCAAAATAATTAATTACATATTAATGTATGGTTATTTCCCCAAGATTTGGAAATACAGTAAAATAATTGTATTACCTAAACCTGGTAAAGACTTGTCTCAGGTGAGTAGCTACCGGCCTATCTCACTTCTTCCTTGTCTTGGCAAAATCACTGAACGCGTGATATTAAAAAGAATCAACCTGTTTATTGAAGAGAAGAACCTACTGGCGGCTGAACAGTTTGGGTTCAGGTCACATCACAGCACCACAACACAATTGGCAAGGGTCACAGATATTATTGAGCACAATTTTAATTTGAACAAGCACACTGGGATGGCACTGGTTGATGTTGAAAAAGCGTTCGACTGCGTGTGGCACAATGGGCTTCTCTTTAAGTTAATCAATTATAAATTTCCCAAATACATCATTTATCTAATAAAGAGTTATCTGGAAGATAGGAAATTTTGTGTCTCGCTTAACAACGCAAGCACTGACTTTCGGCCAATTGCTGCTGGTGTACCCCAAGGCTCCGTCCTTGGGCCCACATTGTTCAATTTATTTATTAATGGTATAACCGAACTAAAAGTTAAGCCAAAGTGTGCCCTATATGCTGATGACACTGCTTTTATGATCTCGTCCTTCAGGGTAGATACAATAGCTAGGCATCTCTCCGTAGCCCTTGAGAAAACATTTAATTACTTTTACAGGTGGCGGATCAGACCCAATGAGTCAAAAACAGAGGTGATTCTGTTCACTCGCAGAAGGCCTAATGTTGATTGTTTTGTGACAATAAATGGAAGGGGTATTCCATGGAAAAAAGAAGTGAAGTATCTCGGTTTGATGCTGGACTCAAAGCTTACATTCACCAAGCACATCAACACGGTATGCGATAGAGGATTGGCTCTGATCTGCAATTTATTTCCATTGTTAAATAGACACTCTGATCTGAGTATAATTAATAAAAAGTTAATTTATTATTTGTATATTCGACCCATGCTGTTGTATGCGGCTCCTGTCTGGTCTAATACATGTATCACCAACTACAGGAAGTTGCAGGTTGTGCAGAACAAATGCTTGAGACTGATTGGTTCCTTTTACAGGTGGACGCCAATAGACTACATGCATTCAGTATTGGAGGTGACTAGTATCTCTACACAAGTCCACAGTAAAACATCAAAATTTTGCAAAGCTTGTGAACTTAGTGAATACACTAATATTAGAAATATTGTTAACTATGAAGCTGCCTCCTTGCAGACACTTTACAAAAAATATAAGTACAAACGAGTGAAGCACATTTTGCTGTAAATTAACTATATAATGTAAAGGGTTTTTTTAAATTTTTTCCCTCTGTACTAATATTGAAATATGTTTAAATTAGTTCTTTTACTTCTGATCAGGTATATAGGCAGGAAGCCTGAAGCCAGTCTTTAATTTCTTGTAAATTCTGTATATTCTGTAAATAAATATTATTATTATTATTATTAAAACATTACTATATTAAGATAGTTCCAAAAAAAGTTATGCGAAATCTTTCTAAGATAGAAACGGAATGATGGACTTCCGACTTTTCACATTCCACAAAGCCTACCCTCCTTAATAGTAAGGGATCCGCGGCAGATGAACCACTAAAATGAAAACTACTTAACATTTACTTAGAAAGTTTTATGTTAAAATCGAATAAAGTAGTTTGGTAGATATTTTTGGACTGCCTGAACTACGTGTTTGATCTGTGTTCGGGACAAGATCTGACAAAAATGACAGGAAGGAGCTATCAGGTCACTACACCGCGAGCCAAGAGAAAATTTCACAAATTCGAAGTTTACTTAATGGTGAGGGTACTAAGAAGCCAGAGTTCGTTAGTTTGATAGGCCATTGCTGCAAGTCTCGACTCACGTTCGAAGGTATGACAGTTATTGTACATACTATGTTTAAGTTTTTGATATGCCAGTGAACAGTATATACCCTTATAACTCCTCGGAGTTTTACCCTGTCTAAATTTATTTTTTATGATGAGGTTTTTTTAGTTTATTATGCCTGGTACCACCGGAGTTTCTTTTTTTTCTTGAAGACCCATTCTGAAATGGAGATGGAAGGATCTTGTAATCTCAAGTATAGGTCTTGTTGGACCAACATAGTGTTGCAGACCCTCCGGCCAGTTTGTCTGCTTCGTTATCAAAAAGTCTGATGTTTTTTGTTGTACCAGATTTTGGCTGTGACCTTTTCATGTGGCAGTTTCTTCTTTACATAACCTACGTAACACTGATTCCAAGAAGTGAAGTTTTCCTCCATTTGGTCTAAATTCTAACCCATTGAAATTTATAATACAGTGCAGTCGACGGCCAAGTATCGCTTTCTCTGAATTGCTATATGGGTGAATATAAAATATTCCTAATTGTGGATTTCATGTTTTGGAAACACTGTCGGTAACACTGATTCCATTTTTCCTCAATCCCAAGTTTTGGCGTTTTACTCTGTTTACTGTAGCAGCTGTAGCAAGCTATTTGACACCTGTAGTGTTTGTTTACTTCGCCTTTTGGTTTCTCTAAACCCAAACTGAGAATGACAAGTGTTTGATCTTGAAATCCCAATTTTAAAGTCAGGGTCTAAATGGCCTTGTAACTCTTCTTCTGGCCGGTTTGTTCATCCATTAGCCAAAATTCCTTTGAACCCCTTGTCGCGAGACTTTTTCCCAAAATTACTGGCAATGGTTTTATTAGAGAACTGGCCTATAATGTAATGTTGATTTTCTTTCCTTAATAGATAAAAGCTGTAAGTAATATTTTGACCCTACCTTTTTTTTAAGCGATTTTGTAATGCCTCCGTGGAAGTTGCTTATAAAACTCCAGCCTGCATGTTTTTGCCTTTTCCATTATTTATACATAATTTTATGTTGACCGGAACAGATCAATCGGAAGGCCTGCTGAGGAGGCACGTCTCGTCTCGGTCGGCACCAGTTGAAATTTTTGCTTCGTCACCGAAGAAATACAAGGGAGGACAGGAGGAAAATATATATTTTTTATCCAATTTTCCTCGAGGGGAGCTTACTCTGGGGCTTTCTAGGATAGGAAAGGAAAGGAAAGGATTAAAACGATTCAAAGGACCGAATCCAGTAAATCCAGGACATTGGAGGTACCTTGGTGGTGACTTTTTCCTATTTCTATCCTAAACACAATGCAGTTTGATTCGAAAATCGGCAGCTCTTTCACTGAAAATATTTTTCCGTTGCGTCACAGTCGTTGTAATGTCAAACCGACTAACATGGGTGAAAGCGCTCAGACGTAAATAAAATTAATGGTATGATAATAAGTAAACAGAAAGGGGCTCGAAGGCCACCAGTCCCAGATGTCGGGGAAATGGGCACCGAGGACAACATTTGAACACAACCAAAATCAGGTACCCTAGAAATAGATATCTACTACAAAACCCAAAATCTTCTCTATGGGCTTGTGATCAGTCGAACAAAAACCATTGATTTTATGCTTCTGGGTTTGGTTCAATGTCTGAGCTGATATTTCGAGATGCGCGAATTGGTGAAATTGGCCAAGACAGACGTTCGTTCGAACCTACAAAAACTTTTTTGTTGTGAAATTCGACATCAGTGAAAACGAGACGAAATCGGTACCGGAAACGGTGTGGCGAATTATCTTGTCAGCGGGATGGGATGCCAACCCCCACATTTTTCCCAGTGAAACTTTCGCTGTTTTCCACGACAAAAAGTGACATCATTAAATATCATGTCGAGTAGAACCGTTCATTGCTGGTGTGTTGGAACAGTACATCCGCGGGTTAATTCACGGATCACTGTAGAGACAGGTTCCAATAGCTTAAATCTTCAGGTGGTCGTGACATCGACAGTCTTCAGACGAATTTTCAGATTTCATAAGGAAAAAGTACTAGAATTCATATTGGGGGGCCTCGTACGAGAGAGATAAAAAAAGGTTGGATGTTATCAACAAAAGTATAACCATCTCCTCGGACAGCAGTAGTTAAATCGTTAAGGATTGCATCAAGTCCTGGTCAGACATTGGAGAAAACAATGAAATCACGGGGTCGTCTGAGAAGATCTTGTGAGTCAAGAGGACGACCGGTGAATGGTCCTCAGAGATTTGAGCCGGAGAAGAGGGATCGCCCTCATCCGATTGATGACTGGACATATGCCGTTGACCCACGGGCAACTGCTTTTGGGCCAAATCCCGCGCAGGTGCCCCTTACGTAGAGATAGATAGCTCGCTTTACCACATAATAGCAACGTGACATGCCAAGGCTCCATAAAGCGAGCGTGTATGCATGCCGCCCTGTTCCGTTTTTTAGAGTGAATGATGAAGAGTGAAGGTGAAATATAGTGTCACCAACGCACCACCAGCAGTGCGTGTGTGTGTGTGTGTGTGTGTGTGTGTGTGTTTCTAGGGTCGCCTAGCTAGCGTATGTCCCTCGTCGGAGAGAAGCGAAAATACGGTCATTTGGCTTAGGGGGATACCAACGGCCCAGCCACATGACGGGGTAGGTGAACTCTTGATGTAGACACTAAGGTCAGCACATCGGGGAGAAGCAAGCCTTCGGGGTGAAAGTCCGAATAAAATCAACCCTTGCGCTCGTACCGGGATGTATAGGGTAGAATAACAACGAGGAGTCCAACAAATTGGAAAGTTAGATTAAAAATCATTCACCAGCCTGGCAAAAACCTAGATCCATCTGACAATGAGTTAAGCCAAGGGATTCAAGGGGATTCTACTCCAGGACAGCTTGACAAAATGTTGATCATAGTTCCATAGCAGAAACTAATGGCAGAACTACGATACCTTGAAAGTGCTAGGAGTACAATGACAGAACGACTGCAGACTCAGGAGGCAAATGTATAGACTCGGAGGAAAGTAGCCTGTTTAGTTCGTTAAAGAAGAAAAAAGGCCGAATTACTATAGGACGTACTTAGGACTGTTATGATAGTATGATTGGATACAAGTCTACGGAGCCTTATCTAAGACTGAGAAGCAGAAACAAGACTGTGCAGACATTACAGACGTTGGAGATTGTCGTTACATTTAATGATTAAACGTAGATGTTGAAGAGCGTGCACAGTGCTACTTTCCCTCAGAAAAGATTACACTGTTCAACTATTACAAGGAAATATAATGCAATAAAAAGTTAATTAATTCAAATGCGGAGGCACGGGATAATACAATTTTACATCAATACCTGAAAACGTCATCGGTTTCGTATTGGCTATCTAACATGTGATTAAAACGTAAACCACAAGGAAATTAAATTCACCTAGGGTTGCTTTCGAGGCAATGTTGTTGCCCAAGAACATTTTTCATTCACGTCCTTCTCACAGATTGGCCCAATTCCGGCGAAAAAAATTTCCGCCCCGAACACAAAAACTCCCCCGAGTACGTGGGAATATGCAAATTGTTATTTAAACGGTTCAACTGTTATACAACCGTTTACGGCTTTTTATCTGTAACATATTCCCGGCGCATCCGTTCAGAATAAACAATCTGAGTGTAGGTGATTTAGAGGAACTGTTTCAACGACACGTAGAACGGTTGCAGAATCAAACCGTGACTAATTGGTCAGGAAACTATATTCCAGACAATAGAGGTTTCTTATTTTTTATTTTAATTTTTATTGCGACGGTGTAGAAAATCGTAGTTTAATGTCACCACGAGAAAACGGCAGAGTTCTGACAAATGATAATCTATAATTGTTCAAGCAGAGGTCTCATGCGCCTTCGAACTCTTTCAACGAGATATTTAAATTGTAGTTTCAACGTTCAAAAATGAGTAAACCTAAACAAAAGTGTGCGACTTTCAATGAGTTATTAACATGACAAAAAAAAAAAAAAAAAAAAAAAAAAAAAAAAAAAAAAAAAAAAAAAATAGCAGAAGGTTGCAAGTAAGGCGTGGATGGTTTTGCGAGAGAGTTTTCGAACTAGGACGAATATTAAAATTAGAAAGAGAAAAAGGGTCAAGACGGTCCGCAACATTTCGACAAAACTATATGAAACTATTACTTTTATTAAAATACCATTATTTTATTTTCATTTTTTAATCATTGCTTTCTATACAAAAATCTATACAATTGCCAGTGTACAAAAAAGAAATAAGGATCTGCCAGGACCTAGATTTATGGTCAAATTAACCCTTTTTAACTTCAAAATTTTCACATTAACCATTTTTAACTTCAAATTAGCCCCCTTTTTATTTTATTTTTCAAATTAACCTTTACTTTAAAACATTAAAAAATCTTACTAGATGGGATGAAATATACGCGCATAAAATAAAATTCCTTTGTATTTGCGAATTTAATTTTAAATTAAAAAAGATTAATTTGAAGTTAAAAAGGTTCAATTTGACGGAAAAAAAGCTGTATAATAAATTAAATATAAAAACAAAAGCCTTTTCTTATAGTTTGAAATTTTTTAACAATAAAAACTCACTTCTTGTCTAAACTACTGCATGAAATTTAATTAAAATTCAAATAAAAAGGTTTTTAAAATATAAAAAGTTTAAAAAAATAAAATAAAATTATTTTATAGATCAGATATATTTATTGCAAACTAAACCGCGGATAATTTTTTTCTTTTTAATTTGCCATATAATATATAATTTTAATTGTAATTAATTATCGGCCCCAACGGTTTAGGCGTGGACACGGAGCTCATCATTGTAAGGTAAAGGTCTCGGGTTCGAATCCAGCTGCCCTGCCTTCTAACCTGACATACTTAAAAACTACTTAAAAAAATATATAAACAAAAATGACAATAAAAAATTATATTTTTACAAAATTCTCAAATTAAAGAAGATCAGGTTAGATTTTATATGTTTTAAATTTTAATTTCCATATGTTCTTACATGAACCCAACTAATTAATTATTAGATATTTAAACAGAACTAACAAATATACAGGAATTTTACGTCGCACCCTTATATTTCATACTATCTCATTTAGCTTTGTTGTAATGCTTTAAAGAAAGGGTTAATTGAAATTAAAAAGGTTAATTTAATTATGATTAATTTGATGGTAAAAGAGTTAATTTGAAACCAAAAAGGCTAAATTGAAGTAAAAAAAAACGTTAAATTGAAGGTACAATATTGGTTAATGTAAAATTAAAAAGGATTGGATTTAGGTCTCTCCTCTCCACAATACATACGTTATTGGACAGCCTAATTGTAAAATCGTACCTGCCAGTGTTAGACAGGAAGCGTCCCACACGGAAGCCTTTTTGGACCTCTTACTAGATCGGTGACATTTCTATCCTTAAACAGTGTTCTCCACTTTTACTGACGATACAGGAACTCAAAACCATTTCCAGTAACTACGTCAACTCCACACGGCGTTACTTGGGACTTCACTCAGAATAAAAAACTTAGTTGGAATCTGCACACGAGACTAAAACGGAACAAAATGTTGAGATACAATATGATCCTCAAGCCTTAAGTATCCCAAGATCTCAAGTAAAATGCCTAAGAACCTAAGTTAATCCTCCTTTTGTATCTACTAAAACTCAATATTCTCTTTGATCCTGCTGAAAGCTAATTACGAAAATTCCCATGCCATGATACCTCAGATCGGTTCTGCCAACCTAGATAACCCTTGGACCGAAGCGCAGATGATAACGTGGCGACAAAGAAATAATAAACTAATTAAAAATTCTTGGATGCAGCCACATAAATAAGATTCAATTTTGCAAAGAGGTTGGAAACTAGAAAACAAGGAACAGCAATAGTCAGATTTTATGGTCACTTGTTGAACTGATACTTGGACACTTTACCAGATGTTTGTCAAGTGACGATCAGGTCAACATTTGTCAAACCGACTCGCAGACTAACAAGCACCATCAAAATAAACGTCGGACGATGCCAATAAAGCTCTGCCCGAAGTTAAGGCAACGCGAATTCATGCAACAATGTTCGTGTAATGAAAGCGACTGAGTCCAAAGTCAACTAGCATGCAATTTAAAACTAGGGATATTCCTTTCACCTCATGACTAATAATGTCTAATTTTCACGAGTGACAAAATATTCGGGTTTCTATTACTAATGTCTTGTTTTTCTGTCGGTGTACTTCCGCAATTCATTATTTCGGAACGATGCGTTCATTTTGAAATTGATTATATAACGAGAATAATGATTTTAAAAAAGTTACAAAACATTTTCGAAATTAATGTGGACGTTTAGTCTAATAAACTAGTTAAAGCATTTATCGTCTTTTTTTTTAGTGATCATTAACGTGAATTCTCATAAATGTTTATTTGCACAAGCGAGCCGAAACATAACCCCTACACGTGACCCATACGAAAACACATTTCCCTGGTTGAAGCAGCCTTTTTCGAGTTATCAATGAGCGTTGTTTAATGCAAAGTTTTCGAGACAACAATAAAGTCAAACAATAAAGTTCAAACTTATTCACTCTGATTTTATCATTCTCTCGCTCTATCTCTCTCCCTCTTTCTGAATAACTTTGAGTCATATCGCTCGTAATAATCCTGTCTATTCAGCGTTGATTATTAGTCATGTTTACAATGTAACAACGGCTCGATTAAAAAAGTTTTTTTTTATTAAAGGGAGAGGACCGGTACTTATCGGCTCTCAGAGATAAAGGACAAATAAATTTTTCACTTCGGAATAAAATAACACTTGCAAATATAATAGCTAAGGTAAAAGTCTGTGAGTCCATACAAGATCTCCAAAACCTGGGAACACACGACAATCCAGGGCACAAAAGGAATTTTAAGTAATGAACAAACAGATCAGCCAGAGGTTCTTCATGGCCATATAGATCTAAAACCTACAGCTTGGATAAAAAGATGAAACATTCGTTCATCCGAGGATAGGTGAAGAAAATGTAAAAGTGGATACTCAAGAGGTCCGAGACACAGTACATAGCTGCAATTAGACACGGTGAAACTCTGCGCAGTGGTAGTGCTACATACTGTATACGCTGCACCACATGGATATATGGTGAGGTAGGTTAGTAGGCGATTGGAGGAGAGGTAATAAGGCGAAGGGTTAAGGTTATTAAGGTTTAGGGTGAGGCTGATTCTCCATTTCTTGAACCCGACCACTAGAGGTTTCTGAAAGCCATTACCAGGTCTGGGTTTACTGAAAGGATGGCCGTATGATCTGCACGTTCGAATATTTCCGTATCGTGATTGTAAACTGCACACATCTAAAGTCTCATCTAAAAAACCTCATTTCTTGGAATCAGTGTCGTCCACACTATTACCAAAATATGTGATGGAAAAATTCCCTCATCTCTTGGAATCAGTGTTGGCAAAACGTGGGATGGAGGAATACATTCTAGGGGTAAAAGAAGGGTAACGAAAGGGTTATATAGAAGTCCGAGATTCAATGATGTTACACAATGAAGAGGAAGACCACTAACATGGTATACTGGAGGTATGACCTAGAGCACGAAAAGACCCAGGAAAACTAACTAATGCCCTATCATCATCAACAACGTCCTGCCAACATGTTGATCATTCTTTTTCGAATAAATTCAATCCTTCGGATTTGTCGAGAACCTAATCCACAAAAGGTTGGACAACGGGAAACAAGGAAGCTAGCGGGGACTGTGAATAATTTAAGTGCGGCAATAATTCAGGAGGATTCGATCCACATTTTTTAATGTTTTAAGCGCTTTTATGCTTTGTTTTTTTAAACATGACGAGTTCACATTTTATGACCGTCATAATTGCTATTGAGCAAAAAGTAATTACTACTCATTAAATTAATATCGTTCTTTCTATGGCCTATTTTGGAAATCCAAGCACAAGTACATCCAAAAAAATTTAAGAAGCACAAAAGAGGTTGAAAATATTTTTTAACTTAGTAAATAAAGCGATCAAGGAAGAATATTGCTAAGATGATTCATTTAGAGGAATCACCCGGCATTTTATCACACCGTATTTGTCGGCTAATTTGATACAGTGAATATCAAACTATTTAAGCGTTGAACGACGACACAGAACAATAAATCGGCAAAATTTTGTTTTTACTTACTAATCATAAATGTATTTCCCATCTATTTCTCACGACGAAATGAGGACACGGTTTCTGTGACGGCCCGTAACAATTAAATTGCTTCGAGATGTTCTGCACGCTCACTGATCTTCGCTCTGTGCCATCCACCTGTTTCGCCTTTTTACCGTTAGAGATGTACAGATCAGTATAAGGAAATACCCAGCAGGTGGGGGATGAAATCGTACACACAGAATTGTTAATCTGAATTCATTATACGTCGTATAAAATTATATGACGCTGTATGTTTTACAGAAATAATATAAACTATGGTTCCTGCGTAACGAATGTGGATCAATCGCCCTGTATCCTACCCAACTTTTCCCATGTATAAACAAGTGTCCTTAAGTTTTTATTAATAAAGTAGTAATTGCGTTAGAGTAGGGTATTTTTTATCCGCAAAAGTAGATTAATGAGTGTCAGTTCACATCATCATCGTTCTGTAATAAGGCGAAGGAGGACAAAGTTTACCTTGAATCGGGTTCATGGACGTGAAGGCATGGGAGGAAACGAACAGCTGACCAATCAGTCAACTCCGTGGGATGAAGGTTGAAAAACGGTGAAGGTGTGAAAACTGAAATACCCAATCAATAAAACAAGGCAAGTTGAACTTGCTTAGCTTTTAGATAGCTGCTTACCTTGTAGATTTACAAAGCTGTCAACAAGGAAGGCGAAGGAACTCATCTCTCTCTACAGACATGATTTGAGGAGAATTACAGGCCTCTATGCCGACCTCTCTTTATACCATATAAATAAGATAGAGCAGAGACAAAACATCCCGATTCACTAAGTAGAACCAGAGACATCGGCAAATATCCTTTGTGAATGGGAGGCGTTTCCCGTATGGAAAAAACATCACTTCTTGTAGTCAGAGTTGCCCACAGTGTTACCAAATTTTGGGATGGAGGAAAAACCTCACTTCTTGAGATCAGTGTTACCGAAGCACAAGATGGACGAAAACTCTTACTTCTTGGATTCAGAGTTGCCCACAGTGTTAACAAATCTTGGGACGGACGAAAAACCTTGCTTCTTGGAATCAGAGTTGCCCACAGTGTTACCAAAACATGGGATGGAAAAGGAGCTCGCGCATATGACCATATGAAGAAAGGTTCCTCGATGTAATCCACATAATTCAGGAGTTTCTTTGCTCCATATAAAGAGCGAATAAGAATGTCACCACGTGAATTCTATTTGAGCGAATCTCTGGGTAGTATGTAATAGAGAGAACTATGTGAAATAAAGAGTTGTTTTTTATATCTACAAGTGTTTTTTCCCATGCCAATTACAATGTGAGAATTAAGACTACGTTGAAAACATGTGCTCAAACTTTATATCGTCAATGCTATGGCAAAAGGTTTTCTTGCTTCGAGTATATTTCTGAGTTTCTCAACTACAATGCTGTCTGAAATACTTTTTGATTCCGTGGGAAGACCTAAATCGCTCCCAGGGTAGTAAGATCGGCCATTCAATCGAAGGAACGTCATAAATCCATGGTCATCATCAACTCGAGTCAGTTCTTAGCCTTAGATTATTGAAAATCCTTTTCATTTCGTCCCTCAAAAGACGGTAAGTCAATTAGAAGCGTATGAATGAAATGGCTTTTGCCAATCAGTCGGAACAAAGGAAACGGCCAATTGATCACAAGTACGGATGGATGGATACGACAAGCTTCAACTCAAGTTAGATGTAACGCATTGTGTAACTGCTAATTTACTTCCTATATAAAAAAATATAGAAAAAATACTAGTAAAAACTCAACACACACTTTTCGAACATAATAGTGATAGGATAGTACATATGACTCAACCGGTTTAATAAAGCGTTAGGTGTTTGAATTCTGTCGTGGCTCTTCATATCGAAAAAGGAGTGATCCCAAGGATTTTATACATTTTTCTTTTATAATTCCCTTTTTACATAGAATAAAACTTGTCCCATAAGATTCCGAGCGATGGATGTGGGCCATATAATTTTTTTTTATCACTGTTATCAAAACATGGGATGGGGGAAAATTTCACCAAATGGAAACACTTTAGCTATTTCTCTAAATCGCATCATATTGAAACGATTCTTTTTTTTCTTTTTATAGATAAATAGTAAGTAAATAATTGTAGTAAGGTGTTTAAAAAAACTGCGAAGAATTCGTATTATACTAAGAAAGAAATATCAGTTGTAATAACCGAATAGACTAAAATGGAACGGAACAATGAAAACGTCCTCACTGGACCACTACCAAATTGCTGTTTGATGCTTAAGAACAATGTGCAGAATCTCTGTCTTAAACAAACAAAAAGGTTTAGGTTAAACCTTTTAACACGTCCCAAGTACTCAGTGAAGAATCAAACGTCTTGTTTTTCCTTAAGTTTTATAAACCATTTAACTTGAATTCTATGATATTTCAGATTATAAATCCGTTTACAGAACGGAAAAATTGTAAAGGAAAAGAGGTCAAAAGAGAGGTCAAATAAATTTGACAAATTAGTCCTGCTATCCGTTGGATTTGATTCACAATATTTTAAGGTTTTATGTCCTAATGTTGAAAAGTAATCTTGTAGATGATAGAAATCCTACCTCTAGTCTATTATAAAGTCACTCCCTCTCAACGGAAACGTCATCCGCCACCTTGGGCTTGTATCAATAGACCAGGAATCCTCTTAAACGAATTAAAAGGACAGCACTGAACCAACGACTACTAAATACAATCAACACCGAAACCAATACGGAACGATCGAGTTCAACCCAAATTTTTAATCTCCGCAGAATCTATAGCATATCAAGAATCCTTAATTTGCAACAAAAAACTTCAATCCTACATATCCAATAAACTCCTCGTACAATATTCCTTGCAATTACTTCCCAACGATACGCATCGACGTCTAAAAAGACGTCAGGTCACGTGATCTGCTCGCAGAGAGCGGGGGGGGGCGATTAAAATCAAGGATTTGGGAAAAGTAAAACCAAAATAATGAACTGTGTTTTTACAGGCAAACTTCCGAGTCACAGAGTACTCAGATTATTTAATTGTAAAGCAATGGAGGGCCACTGAGGATGATGACTCCAAAGCTACACACTTCCAGTCGGATCAAGTAAAACGTTCAAAGATTTTAACGGTTTCCTTCCACGCCGACAGTCCAGACCTAACTCACTCAGATACATGGATCACTTTTGAGATTAAGGTTCAAGAGTTTTTCAACAGCCGTTACAGCTAGTGACTTATGAAAATACTTATTACAAATACATACGCGAATGTTTTTTTTCCTCCCGGTCTGACAATGACAAGCTCTTCACCTGGGGGTCTCGAGGGAGTTCTTTGTCATCCACCCCCATGCTTTGGTAACACTCATTCCAACAATTGAGGTTTTTCGTTCATTCCATGTTTTAGTAGCACAGGGGCCAAACTGATTTCAAGAAGTGAAGTTTTTCCATATACTAATTAGCCGTCGTCTCATGTGGAGTTTTGACGGTCAAAACTGATTTCAGTCCTATGTGGGTCCATGTCTGTTGCCTTCGTATAGTCCTAAGTTTCTGACTTGGATGGAAGTCTCTACTGATTTTTTAAGTAATTCAATTTAATAAAATTAATTATACTTTCCAATTTTATGATATACATCGGTTAATTAATGACTACTTGTATTTATTGGTCTTTGATCCAATGAGGCTCGACAAACCGTCTTAAAACTGCTTTATCGAATCTTTTCGGCCACAAGTTCATCGTGCAGCTACATACAATGACTTATTGTACATGTACGTGTAAACAGGTACAACATATGATATTCTATACCAGTGGCATTATATGCCATCCAGTGGAATGTCAAACGGCTTGAAATAATTCATTCAAAACTGAGGCTCTTGTGCATATTGTTTTGGGATTTCCATTGCAATGATGTTTTTCAGGAAAAAAATCACATTTGGCCAAATAGCAGTTATGATCTCCAAGTTCCCCAACGGCCTCAAGTGTGTCAAAGATGGAAATAAACAAATTTGTGAAGTAACACAGACAAGTCTTGAAAATGTCAAGGATAGTGGTAAAGTCATTGAAGGCATTGTTACATTTTACTGTTAGGTTTACAGAAACAAAAGCGTTCTTGCCTGCTCCCCCCCCCCCGCCGATCATCCAAGGATAAAATTGGTCGTCGACCGGAGCAAAATCGAAGGAACGGAGGCGAGAGATGGAACATTAGAACAGCGTTTGTAATGTTGGACTCAGGCAAGTTTTTTTCCTTCGGCTTATTAAGAATTCGGTTATGAAACGTTTGGGAACACTCGTGTTATGGTTATGAAAGAGTTGAGAATATAGACCAATGATGAAATGTATGTGAAAGAATAAAGAAGCAATACAGCAATTATGAAATCAATTGATAAAATCATTGTCTTTACCGATGCCTCGTGCTACTTAATGGAATGTCAAATTTAATTAATAAAAATGAAGTGAAATTTCTCCGTATTTTCTGCGGGGTGATGTACGAACTTGTAATTCGTTCTTTATCGAAATTTTGGTCTCCTTTATCTCGCTGCTTGAGACTGGTTATTGGTTTTTTAATGCCAATAAAACGTGTTTCGTCTTTGCGCCATCCGTCTTGTTCGTTTCATATTCTGAGTAGCTCTTTATTATACGCCGGATATTTTGTTATAAGATCATGCCCGAGGTCCTCTTCCCTGAATTCTTTAAAGACGGGGCATAAACCGATAAAGTGAAAGTGATCCTCGCTTAAATCAAGATTATAAAATGAGGACAGAAATATTTTTGGCTAATGGAATGAAATTTATACATAATATTTCTTACCGGGTTTTAAAGATTAATTGGATTTTAAATAGCATTTTTGACAACAGACTTTCAGTTAAGACTAATTAATTCTTTTGTTTTTGTTTTAATTACCCCGGTTTGTTTAGAAAAGTTGGCACTGATTTGCGACTTACCCTCCATCCCCCATTTTGGTAACACTGTAGTCAACACTGATCCCAAGAATTTATGTTCTTTCGATCATACCATGTCTTGATAACACTGTGGGCAACATTGATTTTTAATAAGTGTTTTTTTCTGGGCTCTCGTATTTTGGTAACACTGTGGTCAACACTGATTCTAAGAAGAGAGGTTTTTTTCTCCATCCCATGTTTTGATAACACTGACTCTAATATCTAAAGTTTTCCTGCATCCCATATTTTGATACACTGTGGGAAAGGCTTCTCCTCCATCCCAGAGGTTTTAAAACACTGTTTCTAAAAGGGCGAGATTTTTCTCCATCGCTTATTTTGGTAACACTGCAGTCAACACTGATCCCAAGAATTTAGGTTCTTTCGATCCTCGATCGAACACCTAAGAAGTGAGATTTTCTCCCAATGTATATTTTAGAACACTGTTTCTAAGATCTAGGTTGCTATGCTTTCCCATTTTTACAATTTTTAGGAGATTCACCGACTAATAATTTTTGCATCCATATCATTTTATCGTGAATTGTAAAGAAATATTATTTGTTCATTTTAAGCGACCTTTCTGTTATACGATTATAGGAGATTCTCTCTGTAGATGAATGTAATGTATTTTAAAATTATAATGATAATGAAAAGAGGCACCATCCTGAAATAATGCCTTCTGGAAGTCAGAGATGGTATCCTACTAGCTAACTAAAACATCTATTACTCTTAATATGAAATCAACAAAAATATATTTAAAAAAGTGTGTTATTTTTTTGTTGTGTAGCATGTCACCGAAGTGAATCATAAGCGAAGCATAAAATTAATTTATTATTGTGATCGTGAAGCACGAACGAGCTACATATCGATTGTGAAAAAGAGCCGAGCCGAAAGGCAGTGTTGGCCAATTCTCAGATAATAATATGATTGGTCCCTAAAAGCATTTACATCATAAAAACAAAGAAAACCAGCTATGATAACCCTCGTATTTTATTTTTGCAACCCGTTTGTTTTCACGATAACCCATAATAATATTTTCGGTTTAAGCAGGCTACGTGAAGTGAAATGTGAGCGACGTGCCTAGGAATGTGAAATTTTCACACGGGATAATAAGTACGATGAACGTTTCATAATTCACCGCTGTCACAATCGATTATTGCTTGTAATTTAAGTTTTATTTCCTTTCCTCAAATTTCTCCTATGCGTGCTTTCCAGGGCACTTAACATGGAGGTCGTGTTTTCCTTGAAATTAGGACTGCTCTATTTAAAAGAAAAACCTATACTAACAATGCAATAAACAGTGACTTAATCTAATTTACACAAAAAATCAATAATTAATAGAAAAATATTATCTTTTTCTATTTTGAAAGAATGCTCGGCAACGTCGCTCGTGAGATTGTACAAGCTTCATCGCCACTCAATATCGTGAAAGGTCAATCCTCACAAAAATATATACGTAAGGCTCACAGCAGCTATGGAAAATAAAATTTATTCCCATGCATTATATAAAACCGAATCGACGCCTTACAAATTCTAAGGAAAGATAATTAATCAATTAAAAGTCCATGTTAAATGTTGACATCGCCACAGGCAGAAAACCAGTCTTTTAGATACTCCAAGGCCGGTACTTTCAATCCAAGATCCCTGCTCGGAGTGACATTTTTTGGCTTTTAATGGAACGATATCTAAAAAGATAGATTTCACACCGAACATCCAGGGGATATCCATAAAGCTTGACAATGCACAATTATGCATATATAGGCATTAATCCACAACTTACTTGCCCAACTCAATGTTAAGAGTTACACATTAATGCACACTGCTAAATCAGGAGCCGATGCTGTGTTGAATTTATCTTAATTTATTGGAATAAATGTAACTTATTAGCGTGAAGGGAAGGGGTTATTTAACCCCGCCCCGAGGAATATCGAATACTCTGGGGAAGTGAATGTGACCTGACTGCTATGCTTCTGTCGTGTGTTGTGCTAATGTTAATTTATTGACGTGAATTAATTATTAACGTGAAAGGAGGGCGTTGAAACCGAAGAAGATTTTATGGTTTTACTTCAAATTGCTACCACCAAGCTGTGGCACCAGTACATTCTCTTGTTCTTATTAACCCTTTTTGACTAATTTTTTAATGTAAAAAGCCTAAACCTAATTCTTTTTATCTCTGTTGATTAACAATAAGTTCTTAAAAATACAGTCCACGTTAGTTACTTAAATCCTCAACAGAAGGGGCTGCTTATTATATAATCCGAGTACTCTGGGGTGACGGTGAGCCGTCGGGAGAGTAAAAGTAATTTATTAGCGAGAATGGAGTGGATTCAAACCCGCTCCGAGGAGTAACGAGCACTCTGGAGGATTGAATGTGATCAAACATCCACGTTTGTGCAGTTGCAGATATATTGTATATTTGGTGTGTATATTGTATGATTTGTTTCTATTCAGTATTTGACTACGTGAGGTACAACCTGCTAGGATATCGTCTTGGCAGAGAGTCCAGGTCGACACGCTCAAATGGCTGCAATTTAAAACGAAAAAAAGGAAGACACGCGGCGGGCCGGCGATGACCTCGACTGTTTGTCGGCCCATAAACTTCCCACTTTATGTACATATATATATGAAATTAATAATGTCCTCAAAATCAGATCAGGATGATCCTCAGAACAGGAAAACTAATATGCGAAGCGCTGTTAAGTAACTAACTCAATCGCCTATCCGATCCCCTGAAGGAGCCAAGGAATTACTTGCACTTCAACTGCTTGGTAAAACTCAAATTTCCTCAGCATACCTAGAGCATACAAGGAGTTTAAAGTTACAAGGTACAAAGTAACTGTCTATGAGTCGAAACCGAAAGGATTTGTAGCTGGTTTACAAACGACTCTCCGTTGGTGACAATTTATGATAACAGGCAATATTAGTTTTATGGATTTTTGTTTAAATATTCTTAATAAGAAATTTTACTGTTATCGCCTTACTGGAATTTCGTCTAAACTGTACAACATAAACAGGTGTTTTTTGTTTACGATTAGAAAGGATATGATGAGTATGTAGCGTTAGCAGAGGAGACTACAACTACTTTTTTTTTGTAACGAATTTGTAAGGTAGTTACTAAATTCCTGGCTGGGCCGCAAAAATCAGGTTCGAGACCGAGCGTAACGAACTCCATCCCGCCCAACTCATGGTGGAATTTTTCAAATGCACACAAGTCGCAAAAAAGAGTTTTAACGGGCGTTTTTGTCGAAAGTTCAATAACATAAGGTCGCATTGGAAAAAGTGAACCATAAAAAGGAACGGCCTGAGAGAATGTCGGAGGTGTGACAAATGTTTGTGAGTCGTCTCATGCACGCCCACTTCCAACGGTACCCACGGTTTTAAGAAACATGCGTGCGTCCGACCTCAACCAAGTCAAATACACGTCCTTCGAAATGTTCAGCCGAATCGTGATTGTCTTGCCTCAATTGGAGCCTTGTTCAGTTATTTAATGACCATACCAAGACCTGATTCAATTTTTTCCCCACTCTTTTGGGATTACCTATCCGAGCTGTTCTGGTCCATCAGATTCATTACGTTCAACGATCAGAGTGGTATTGTTATAATTATTTCGTTAATAATCACTCAATATGCTCCTAGTTCAAACCTGTAAGTTTATTTACCGTAGATAGCATGCATGTCTTGACGTTTTTTAGATGCAATTCCAATGCTAAACGTTAGTCTAGGACACGAAGTAACATGGAACTTCTTTTATATTCATTATTTCATTTTCTATACCAATCTGCTACACATTATGTCTCTGCAGATATTCCGGAGCAACTGTAGGATTTGTATAGTTCATCGGCAAAGGGTAAAATGAGTTTTAGTCGTAGTAATGACCTCTGCAGTATAAAGGATATACGGAGTGTGAATTGATGTCAAAACCGCTAGAGGATATCGTACATGTCAAATTCGACAAAATTTCACTATTGTCCAAAATCTGATTCCCAACTGTATTCGAGACGTTTCACATTTCAGGAAAGTTTAAACGTTCACAACTTTATTGTATAAAGTCCAAACCATCTCGTGGAAAGATCATTAAAAACCCAATGAGTTTATTTTATTTATTGTTATTTTAATCTGAATTAAAAATAAAAATAAAATGTAAAATCGCTTAGAAGACAAACTTTCACAAGTTTCCAATGTTTCGCCTCCTTCGCCTAAAGTTTAAGTGATATAGCGCTTTTAACAAAGTTTCTAATGACCTTAATTTCTCAAATATCAGTTAAAGCATCTGTCCGTCAAATTAACTGTTTTTAACTTCAAATTAACATCTTTTAACTGCTAATTAGCCCTTTTTAACATCGACTTAAACCTTTTTAACTTGAAATCAACCTTTTTTAAATTTAAAATTAACCCTTTTTAATTTCAAATTAATCCTAAATAATGGAACCTTTCTTTGAAGCAATGAAAACATAAACATATAGAAATTAAAAGTCATATAAAATTAAAAAATAAAATTCTTAACAAAAACTGGAAAATACGTGGTTAATTTAACATTTTGAATAATAGGAAACTAAAAGAAATAATTAATTTACAAAAATCCCTCAAAAACGTTCCAACAAAAAATAAGCGGAGGGGAACAGAAGTTAACTTGACATTTAAAACAAGTTAGTTTGTATTTTAAAAAAAAGGTTAATTTGAAGTTAAAAGGGATTTGAATTTTAAAATCTTTAATCTAGAGTTAAAAAGGGGTAATTTGACGTCAAAAAGCTATATCACCAGTGTAAAATTAACTTTTAATTTTTTCTGTTATAAATAAACAATAAAATTTTGAAACTAATTAAATATACTATCATTATTTAAGAAATATAATGAAAGTTAACACATAGTAAAAAAGGATGAAAAGAAGGCAAAAGTTGAACTAAAAAAGCTAATATAAATTAAATTAAATGTAGATTAAATTCGAAATGTACATCGCTCCCTAACAAATTTTTATAAAAATTCTTTCAAGTTACTTTTATACCCAAGGTGTCTTTTTTGTGTTTATTTTGTACTTTCATTATTTTTCCAATAGACGTTTGACTATTTTTTGGACCGTTTGTAGCCGAAAAATCAAAATGTTAGCGATGAAACGTTAATTTTACATTGGTATTAATTGATCTTTGAGAAATTATGTGTTTTCACAGCGCATCAGTAGGAAAACGTTTCGATAAGCTCCATATCTGTCTGTAATTACAGAACCGAGAAAATCCTTAAACTTTATACAACTTCGAAAAATTGAAAAAGTTTATGGTGTAGATCGTTTTTTATTTGCTTTAAGGTTACAATTTAAAAAAAAAAAATTAACACCACAGGGTTTTCACTGCTCATTCCTTTAATGCGATCAACTTTAAAGTAGGATTAAAACATTTTATGAGATGAAGTGCATTAGTAGTTATAAGGTTGTGGAAGGTTGAAATTAGTGAAACATCTAGAATAAAATTGGGAATCAGACTTTAGACAAAGAGACTTTTTAGCCCAATTAGACATAAAGTACTAAACATGAACGTAGTGAGACTGATAGGCCAAAATGGTAGGGAAAGTGCAAACACGGCCATAACTGGAAATTTCAAACATTTAATTAAGTAGGTTTCCGTTTGAACATTTAAAAATATCTCTTGTGCCATTTTTAAAGTGAAAACTTGACTTTAAGAAAACTAAGTACCTATTTGGTTCAAAATTAATGCGGGTTAATGTAGTAACGGCAGGCTTCAGGTCGCATCGTCAACCCTCTTGGAAACTTGAGGACCTAGGATATGAAACCTTACCGCACCCTCCGTATTCACCAGACCTTTCGCCTACAGAATTCCACTTTTTTAGGCATTTTGATCACTCCTCGAGTGATAAAATTTTTAAGAGAACGCGGTGAAGCCGAAAACGCCTTCCAAGACTTTATTGACAGTCGAAATAAAAATTTTTATGTCAGCCGAAGAAAAGCGGTTATTACACGATGCCAAATATGTATAGATTGTGATAGAAAATATTTCGAATAAATTTTCTTTATTTTATAAAAATTAAAAATAGTTTTGAGCTTATTCAAGCCTTATTTTTGCACCGCTCAATATATTATATCGATCTTATGGTCAAAACGTAACGATAAAAAATATATCATATTGACAGTGCTGCGAGGTGAAAAAAAAGTCCGTGTTTTCTGCCCATGAAGTAGTTAGTAGGTGACAGTTGATGTCCCCCGTTACATACTTCCGTGTGACAGAAACTAGAGGCTGTGATTGCGGAAACAAAAGAGAAACTCTCGGATTCACCATCGCTTCAATAAACTCCGACTTAACAGTTAAGCCCCAATTAGATATATTTTACATGTCCTTTATATTACATTATATAAGTATATTAACACGGATTTCTTAAATGCTTATGTCTTGGAGTGGGGGCGAACTCCAACGAGAGAAGTAACCAAAATATCTATTGTGAAATTAACACTATTTAAGGAAAAAATCCAACTTGGAGGAAAAGCCTCAGTTATTTAAATAAGTGTTACCAAAATGTGTGACGGGGGAAAACCTCACTTCTTTGAATCAATGTTGCCAAAATGTGTGACGGGGGAAAACCTCACTTCTTTGAATCAATGCTACCAAAATGTGTGATGGAGGAAAAACCTCAGTTATTTAAATAACTGTTCCCAAAATGTGTGATGGAGGAAAAACCTCACTTCTTTGAATCAATGTTACCAAAATGTGTGATGGAGGAAAAACCTCAGTTATTTAAATAACTGTTCCCAAAATGTGTGAAGGAGAAAAAACCTCACTTCTTTGAATCAATGTTACCAAAATGTGTGATGGAGGAAAAACCTCACTTCTTTGAATCAATGTTGTCCACACTCCACATTGCGGCCATGATATGGAGGCAAACTTCGCTTATTCGCATCTTAAAACGGTGTTCAATCAAAAATGGAATTTTATGGAATTTCAATGTAAAGAATGATTGTCTGTAGCCATGTCAATCTAAAAATGTGTAGTGGTTCGAACAAGCCTGCTATTTCACAACGCTTCCATCAAGTTAGGGACATGTTTCATTAAATTTGTATGATTGTATGTTCGGAAGGTAAGTGTAAATAGCGGAAAGAGTTCGTATAAGTCGACTGGTGAGCCGTGCAACCTGATTTTCGACTCATTTTGGAAAGAAATTGTTTGAAAACTGTTCAAACGTGAATTCCATACTTGGTGAAATCATAGAAAAGATGATGAGAATTCGGATGATTAGATTACGAAGCTTTCTCTGTTTTAGGGGGGAAAAGAGAAAACCATTGACCGTCAGGAGTCCATTCGTTCTCTCGTCACTCACCGTGATCCCCTTTCGAAAGAAAAAAAATTTCTGCGTGTCCATCAAAGAGATAGAACAAAGGAACGGCCCATTTCAATACTTATGATTGTGCAAGAACCGAGTGTGGGCCCTGTTATTGATGATGTGGTGCAGGTTGGCCGAACGCGGAAGGAGAGAGAAAACAGGAGAAAAAGACTACCTGTCAGTCTGGGAACTCCTGTTCCTGTGTCAGCCTGATAATAACATCGATAGCAATATCAAAATTAGAACAACTTTAGAAAGTGTTCAAATATACGAAATGAGAAGCGATGATCTTCTCAAATGGTACAAAACCTTTGTCTTCATTTATCTTCATCCAATAGAACGGTTTACAAAATGCACTGTATTCAATTTATCGTTGTTATGATACACGTTCTTCAGTATTGAAAGATTAGTGGAATATGGAATTGTATGGTATTGTTTTGAGAAACGTTTTCGACGCGAATGGAAGAAGCCGTGCCGGCTCGTGACGCCCAGAGCTGGTTTCCGTACATTCCAGGAAAAAAGACGGTCCATGACCTCTTAGCGCGCTATTTTGACAGCATATCTTTGAGACAAGAGTAAAGAGAGGATGCATAAATTAAATGATCCTAACATCATTTTGAGACGAATAATTACGAATTACAAGAACTCACGTACCGGTTTGTTTTGATACAAAATCTCAAAGGTTTATTTTGGAATTTACACAAGTCCGGTGGTCAAGGAGGGAGAGAAGAGATTGTCGGCAAGGAGGCCAAGGATTTTATCGCGGCGGACATAGAAAATTACCCCTTCCAACTAAAGGCACCGTTTACTTAAAAATTTAGAGAAAACAAGTAAACCGTACTTAGACTGACCAAGATTTTAATGGGCAATCTTATTGTACAATCTAATCGTAGAATTACATTCAAGGCGGGTCAAGAACAGGAGGGAAGAATCTGTAATGGGCAGCAAAGAAACTTCTTGCTAATTTGATGGTATGCAGTCAATTTTAATCGTACGGTTTAATCGAACGCAGGTGGCAGACGAAATTCTATTTGACGGTCATTAAAAATTGGCATTTATTCAATCACAATGTAAAGAATGATCTTCCTCACAATACTTTCTTCCAATACAAAGTCTAAAAACACTTGGTGTCCATTACGTAATGCAATGGAATTTAACATAAAATCCTTCTTCCAATGCTTGCATGGAAAATTCACAAAATGTCCCCAATCAAATTTCATCAACGTTGAAAAATGTTTCGGCAAGTATGAACTAAAGCCCCTCACTTCTTAGTTGTCCGCAGTGTTACCAAAAAACAGGATGGAGGAAAAACCTCACATCTTAGAATCAGTGTTGCCTACAGTGTTACCAAATCATGCGATGGAGGAAAAAACCTGACATCTTTAAATCAGTGTTATAAAAACTGGGGATGAAGCCAAACAAATTCACTTCTTAAAATCAGAGATGCCCACCTTTGTACCTAAACCTACCTAAATCGAGAAAAACCTCACTCTTTGGAATCTGTATTATGTATATTACGTAAAGAAGAGGCACATGGAAAGGTAACATTCAAAACAGTCAGTGTTTGCATCCAAAATAACCTGGGAAAACTTAACATTTTGAGTGCGAAGCTTTTCCATTGCAAAGAATGATCGTCCATACCCATGTCGATCTAAGAAATGTGAGGTGGTTCAAAGAAGTCTTCCACCTCACAATACTTTCTTCCAATCCAAAGTTTCAAAAAAAACAACAACAATTGGAATCATATTATGTAATGCACTAGAATCTAGTATAAATTCGTATTTCCAATGCAGCGAAAGTAGAATTCTTAAAACGACCACAATCGAAATGCATCAACCTTGAAAAAGTCTTAAACTCGCGTTTTTTCAGGTGGTATAAACTAGGTAGGTTGAGATGAGGGTTGGTGTCCGAATGGATCGAAGTCACGATAACTCAAGTGGTTTAAGCAGAGCCGTATTGAGTCGAATGTCGTGGGTTCGAATCCTCCCGCTCCTGACACTAGGGTTTTCATTTCAACCAAAACCTTACGTAAATATTAATTAATTGAAAGAAGTTAGTTGGTCAATCAGACCACGAAATAGTAGCATATACCGTTTACTGTACTGAATATTTTTTACTTGGGTTATTAAAAAATGGTTTTTAGTTTAGATTTTGACAGTTTCCTGGGTTTTTTTCGGCCTATGAAAATTTTATTTCCGATTTCTGGGACAGCCTTTCTTTGAAAGCTCCAATGTTGCTACTAATAACATTTTCAATGATCAATTTCAATTAACCGCACTAAAAACCGAAGGATTTAGCTCCTGATAAGACTTGATTCCCTGAAGACAATTTCGACGGTGGTCGGAGATAGTGAAAAGATCCAAAGTTCGGGAAAGAATATAACTATGGGTAAACATGCAAATTTAAGGAAAAGAAAAAGAAAGTTGTCTATATGAGCTTAGTACACGGGTCCTGAAAACCGGAGTACAATGGGACAGCGGTGTGAAGAATATGTTAAAATGGGTTTTGTTGTACTTTCAACACGAGACTTGAGTCTGTTTCTCACAATGGGGATCGTGAAAATTCAAGTCCATATTTATGTGGATTAATTTTATAAGTAAGGATTTCCATTTTTGTTTTTAATTGGCATTCATTGGGCGATTTACGTCTAAAAAGCAAACAGACAATTCTACAGTTGTTATAACGTGTCACTTGAGAAAACTTTTCTCAAGACGCACGCACAAGCAAGGTTAGAACTATTGTAGTCAGATTTAGCTAATTACATAGCGCACGTCTCAACAACCCGTAGTTAAATTTTCTTTAAAATGTCAAAGAATTATCAACCCGAATGACGGATTTTCTCTCCAACTCCTTTCTTCCATTTTATCCATCCTTCATGCAAATAATCGTTCTCGTTCTTCAATGTCACAAGTGAATCGTCCACCGAAGGAAGGAAGAGCGCTTTCAACCTTTGTTTCAACTTTGTTTCATTTCCCCGGGTAGATCTTGGAGAATAAAACAGAAAACAGTATATTGAACAGATACGTCAGTAACAAGACCTAAAATATATCCTACGAATTATTTATGCTGTGGCAGCAGTTACAAATGCAAGACCAAAACATGAGCAATCGAACTCATTAGAGAAGTACACCTCTGTTCATTAAGCTAAAATACATATCAGTGTTTGTGCCATAGAAAATCATAATCTCGTAAGAAAGTCAAATCCCAAATAGTCGAGTGATTCTACTGAAAAAGTCCAAACTTGGGAAAACATAACCAGGGCAAAAACAAATTCTTGGTTAAGGACAATACAATCTGTATATAAAGATCAAACATTCCTCCATCTCAGAATTGGTCCTCAAAAAACAAAAGAAGTGTACGAAATCCAGATGAGCTCAAACACTGGCACATACTCATAAAGGTAGGCAGGATGAAAGTCAGGTTGGTGATAGTGCTATAATATATCGATCACTCGCATCTGAGAAAATACCCAAACTTCAAGGATGACTCTTCAGTTATAACACTGAATGATCTAATTCTTGAAAAAACGATCGAGGCAATCGAACTAAATTAACAAACCCTAGTAGGTACAAGGCTGCAGTGTTTAGGGAGCATCAAAACCCCACTCATCATCCATGTTAATCCTTAGAGCTTAATAGAACATGTCTTTATTATTGAATTTGATCGAAACTGTCGAACCGAGTTCAATCGCCTGCAGAGATAGAGACAGAAGAAAAAACTCGCGATCCGCTATAATAGGGCCGAACCTCGATGTTCATCCTCAAGACCACAAACCACATGAGTAATGAATTACAGCGGTGGGGGATGTTTGAACATAAAAAGCCACTGCACATAACCGGCATGTCTCAACCGTTTTCCCGTTTTGAAAAAGGGAAAAATCTGGGTTTTTTCGTTGTCTATTCGTCATGAGACAAAATAGACATTTCCAGCGGTTGCTCACAATACAATCCGAATGTTTACAACGTCTGCAGACAATCGTACCGCCAGGTTGTTGTCGTTTACTTAAATTCTCACGATCAACCTGTCCGATACCCTCGACGAGCCGGAGGACAATTAAACGAGAGAGGCAATCGAGGGAGGAGTGTGAAAAATGAAATCAGGTCACTTATTGCTTAACACCGCTGAGACCTGGCCGAGCGGGACCATTGAATAGTTTTATCCGAGAGTTCCGTTGTAATCCATTCCAACTGGGAATTATCTTGGGAATCGGTGTAAATTCCTAGTCATTTAGCAGCCATTGTGCAATATTTACCTTAATCCTGTTATTAGTGGTAAGACTAGGCCTTCAGTTACGGGATCGATTTGTAAAGTCGAGGATGTCAACCTCGGCGAAATATTTCACGAGAAAGGAAATTCTTTATTTAATTCCACTTGATTTCTCTCGTGCGCGCTTGACTTTTTCGCAATATTGGAAAATAAATTCGAAAAGCCGTGTCGACTCCCGCTAGCGAAATTTTGGATAGAAAGTGAAAACTATTAACTCAGCTGGAAAGATTTCCACAAAATGAGTGAAATTTCCAGCCATTCAATTTTGAAACGGCCCGTGAGGAGTTTCATATTCATACCCTGGTGGTTCTTGCTTTTAATTTTTGAACAACTCATGACACCCATTGTTAACGTCGTAGCTGTCCTGATTTTACTTGGTCCTCCGGGCCGGATGACCGCTTACGTTGGTGAGGAGGATGCTCGTCTTTCTCGCACAGCCACCCCTCCGTCACGGTCGCTTGAGAAAAGGGGGAAAGGAGACCGGTAAAGAAAATAGAAACGATACAAATTTAAATATTAAGTCCATTATATTTAGTGGTCTATTGACCATATTATGTTTACTATTTAAATATTGAGAAAAACTTCGAATTTATTGAAGAAAGGATCTCATTTATAAAAAAAGAAAATGAAAAAAGATGGATTGACATTGATAGGAAAGGAGACAAGTAAAATAAGGACAGTTACGGCGTTAAAACCCGTTCATTACTTCCTAATAATTAAAATAAATTTATAAAGTTTTCTTTTTTTAATTAAATAAAGATTAACTCTTTGTAATAAATGGGGAAAAAATTGTCGTATAATTAAAAAGAAAGTGGTAGACATATTTCAATTTCAAATCTCGTCTTTAATAACCGAACGATGACCCCCTCGGGCAGAAAGGCTGAACGAACAACTTGGACCGGATATCGTCTTTCCTCGTTCTCTAAAGTAGAAAATTTGAATATTTTATCCCTTTCTTAAAATCCAAGGTTCGAAGCAATTATTACCGAAAGGTTAAAAATCCTCAAGTTTCCGTGGTTGAAATATTTAATTTAATTTTGTCTATTACATGGACGTTAGGGCTTACGGCCCATTTTTTAGTTTCTGATGATGGGCCGTAAGCCCGAAACGCCTTGTAATAGACAAAATTAAATTAAATATGGTTTAACCAAGGAGAACTTGGGATTTTTCAACGTTTGGATAATATTTTTTCCCCTCCCTTCCCCAGTCAATGTTCGTCCATTACGAAGCGGTGAATATTGTGTTTTTTTAAAATATAAAGCCCAAACAGGATTCCCACAGGGCGTAAATCGTTGATACATAACCGTTAGTTAATCAGAATTACTCAGCCAATTATAAATTAAATGCTTATCTGCGGCTGAGAAAGGACGGATCAACAGTAATGAATCATTATCTAGGAATCAGGGAGAATCGGAGCAATTGCAAATTCAGATAAAAATAGAACACTTTAGGACTGAACCTTTAAAAACCTTCAAACAAAAATTAAGCATACCAGAGTACATTTGTTAATCAACCCTACGGCCTTAAATTTCTTAAATTTATAATGATGACCTAAGTCTCTCGATGAAACTAAGTGCTTTCCGTTGAAATAGTTCTCGACTTTATCCACACCAAATTGTCGATGGAGGGCGGATGAAGACTCAATGTTGTTGTTACACGACTCGATGTCATCAATCACAGACTCCACCTTCTTATATTAAATCAGCAAGCAGGGTTCTATGACTATTTTTGATAAATCTTGTGACTTCATTAAAGAAGATTGGCCTCGTATGCGAGCCCTGAGGAACACCCGAATCAACACCAACATTACAGACAGCACTAAGCTCAACCTAGTACGGTTTCTATTGTCTAGGGAAAGTTTCTGCCTCCGTTTTCCTTTTCTTCAGCATTTTAATTGCAAAAAAATACATAAAAGCAATAGAACAATTCTATAAAAGAAATATAAGCAAGTAAAAAATAAAATTCTTTTATATTTGCGATTATTTTAAATATAAAATAATTAACATCTTAAAAGACCAAAGATCAGTCAATTAATTACAAAAAATTAAAAATCACATAAAATTAAATGTAAAAAAAAGATTCTTCTATTAATTCGAGGGTTTTTAAAAATATAAATAACTATCTTTTATACTATTTTTTTTTTTAATCTTTAATTATTAGAAGAATCATTTGTTAAGATATTTAATTTTATATAGTAGTTAATTTTCCTTTTAAACCTTTTTTTAAATTGTCAATTTAAAATCAGAATAGTTTATTATTATAAAAATCCATATTTGTTTAGTGGTCACAATTGACTATATTTATTGTTCCAATTAATTATTCTATATATCTAAGGTTTTTGGTTGAGATGAAAAATCGGTGTCACGAGCGGGATTCGAACCCACGACCTTCGGCTTGATTCGCCGCGGCTCTTACTATTTGATCCATCGTGTCTTCAAGTGACGTTCGAAATCAAGTCACGATAGCTGAAGTGGTTAGAGCTACGGCATATTGTGCCGAAAGTCGTTGGTTCTAATCCCGCCCTTGACACTAATTTTTCATCTCAATCAAAAACATTCGATAAAAAGAATAATTGATTGAACTTAATTTTTATATTTAATGTTATATAATTTTGAATATGTACAATAATAATTTTCATATGGTGTTTTAATTTTTTTGTATTTGAAAATAATTTGTAAACATGAAGCAATTTTACTTTCCAAATTTTTCCTTTAAATACACAAATTTTTTTATTGCTTTAATGAGAGGGTTAATTTGAAATTAAAAAATATTATATTGAAGTTAAAAACGGTTAATTTGGCGGAAAAAAAGCTATAAATCCATTGTTCCAATATCAAGACAGTTGTAAATTGATTGATTAATTTTTGACTTATTTTCCATGGTATTTGACCACCGTAAGCTCCAACCTGCCCAGACGTATTATCTTTTTTGTGTACATAGGCTATTTTTGGATTTATACTCTACGTTTTGCCCCCAAAAATCTTTAGCTCAGACTTGCTGACCTTCGCTTTCTGTATCGTTTCGCATTTTTCTTCCAGGTGAGCTTTTGATCTAAAATTATTTCTTCATGCGCCGTTTCGTTCGGGATTGATCGTCTCACACCGCCTTTTAACTAATTCGAGGACAGGAGGTGAAACAGTGTCGCCATTTGGCCTTTGGCAAAATTAAAAAGAACTAGGGATGAACGACTCAAACCTGCTCAAGAAGATAGACCAATGCCAGATGGTCGTAACTCGTCGACCAGAATATATCTTATCAACCTTTTTGCCTTTTGAGATATCTGTATGAACATTCTTGCCAGATTCGACGGCATTTAAAATAAAATATTGATCGATACATACTTTTAGGCGCTATTTAAAGTCCGAAATAAACGAGTCCATAATCTTTACAATAGGAGAGCATCTACTTATGGGCTGTAATTAGATAATTTATTTTTATTTATTTATTTATTATTTTTTTTTTTTGAAACCACACATGTATTTTTTTTAATGAAACGGTGATAAATATGATATTGGACAAGGTAATTTCACCAGTCGGAATCATCAGATAAACCGTTCTCAATTACGTACGTGAATCTTGACTCGGCCAACACAACCGGCAGGATATTATAAAAATGAAATGAATAATTTAACAGTTTCTCAAGAAATTGTAACTTACGGCTCGCCGCTCCCTGGCAATGTAAGGCGAATCAGAAAGCAGATAATCTGTTGCACCGAAGACGTTGACAAATCGCGTCCGGCAATTTTTGAGAGGATGTGACATAAAAATTAAATGTCAAAAAAAAATTGGCGTTATATTTTAATTGTCGGCTTAAGAAAGGCCCGTCGGATGTTGAATTTCGGAACACCTTTCACTTGCCAAAAAGAAAATAACTAGAATAACATCTGGAACATCAGTACGTCTTTTCTAAGGATGTAACGGTCTTCAAATTTACAGTATACGACTGATTATCTTCACTTTTACTTTCGTGAAAGAAACACCCGGAGGTTAACGGGTGCATCCCGCTCGATCCTCAGCCAATGCCAACAGCACCTCACAAAATGGACGAAAACCCATTGAAACACCAAGTTTTTTTTTTCAAATCCTACACGACTCAAGGACGCATTTTAGAAAAATCCAGGGCCTTTAATAGAGACATCGGGAATTTTTTAGGGTCCTTTGTGAACTAGGCCATTGAACCAACTTGTACGTAGTAACGTCATTATACAGTCGCGAGCTATTTAATAAAATTGAAGCTACATTACCCAAGGTATATAATGTAGATGTATATGTCGGGGTGTAATATATTGCGCCCTTTAAGATCGATTGTATATCTTTACATTCTTCCAGATTTATGGTGAGCTCTTTTTTTTTTTTTTCTTTAACGCTCGGCCACAGCCCTTCTGGAACTCTTTCTATACAAACCTATGAATACATGAAATTTTATATGTAGATGTATTAGACGGGGTGTGCATTACACTGCGCGAAAATCAAAAATGTTATTTATACTCGAAATTTTCGACTAACCTTACAAAAATTTTACTTTAGGTTTTTTTGTAGTGACAAAAGGATGTTGACTTTGTTCTTCGTTTTGTTTAATTTAATTTGTTCTAATTAATTCACAAAAGCCAAATTGATACCATCAAGAGTGGTTTAATCGGTTTTAAAGCTCAGTAAAATTTCAGGTAGATTGGTTTAGAATTGAAATTGAAAATTCTAATTTTTAAAAGATTTCATTAATTTTTATTATTCTAATTCTCCTTCAATTCCAAAATTGGATTTTAGAAAGCAACAATTTCGAGGATATTACTCCAAAACGTAATCATAATCAGGACTTGATTTAATGTAAAAATGTACTTTAGCCCATTTGGCCACTTCGGGCACAAATTATGTTCACACATAAATACCCATGCCAAGGCTAGCTGCCAAGTACAGTTTTGATGCAGTGACCGAGCGACCTTTAGCACTTACCAAAGTGGGTTAAAGTATTTTTATCAAGAAATAAAGCTGATATTCGGTTTTCGCACCTCCAAAAACCCCTGATTACAAATTTTAAGGGAAATCAAAAAATAAATTTGCTCTAATTAGTCGCGATTTAAATTATTTTTTCTAAAATCACAGAAATGACGATAACTGTGAAAAAAATTACACAAATCCGTTATATTTCATGGTCTAATAACCAAATCACTTCTTTCAATTATTTAATCTTTTTATGTAAGGTTGTGGTTGAAACGAAAGAAAAAGCTAGTGTCACGAGCGGGATTCGAACACACGACCTTAGGCTGAATACGACGCTGCTCTACCACAATAGCTCAAATGGTTAGAGCAGCGTCGTATTTAGCTGATGGTCGTGGGTTCGAATCCCGCTCGTGACCTAACTGTTTCATTTCAACGAAAACCTTACATAAAAATATAAACTACACTAAGTTTTACAATTTCAACTCGATTATTTTAATGTTGAATCCAAAAATGTTTCGCTCTTAATTAACTTGGTCGTAAATTTTCCCAACATTCAATCAGAATTGCTGATAGTTCCACAAGGTTAGAATTCCGATCCAAGATTCGTTATGTACAAACGTGTTTTATACGGATTTTATTGACAATATGAGTAGCTAAAAGAAAAAAAAGCGCCATTTCGACAGGCCATTTCACCACAACCGTTTGCCTACTACGATTTAAAGCGTAGAAAAAATGTAAAGAAAGAGTTATTATATAAATTCGTTGTTGAAAGATCTTAATCCTTAGGGCATTTTTATTATTATTATTTATTTTATTACAATGATACTGATCACAGTCGAAAAATTACTCACATTTCTTTAGGCGTTGCCAAAATAATGCTTTCGTCTCGGCGTAAGGTGAAATTTTTCGGCCACTCCAGCCTTACTAGTTTTATTTCATTTTCGGCATTCCGTTATCGAGACAAAAGAAGTCTTTCAGACCGAAACAGCGAGGATAAGCGAACCAAGATCGTAAACGGCCAAATGATGCAAATAAAATCCCGTCGTTAAATTGAACATAAAAATTAACGTCCTTTCCGAGAATATTATTTGGAAGGAATTCAAGTGAGCAAGAGGGACGAATAAAAAATTCCCCCCCCCCAGCGCTTGTTACTCAATTAATGTACACGTTTATGTAATAAAAGATTTATATCAAATTCCATCGAAATCCGTTGCGGTTTGGTCACTTAGTAGGTCGGAAGGTATGCTCGTGTGTAACCGTTTCGGATTTTATGCGCGAATAATTAGCTTTTTTTTTATTGTTTTATTATTTGTATTGACATCCTGTCCGGTACTCGGATTGACTTTCATGCCAGCGATACTCAAAATTAAGTGATTAAGATTAAGCTTACAATGGGAATTTTTAAACCAAATATCCTTCCTTTATATTGCAATTAGTTAAACCGATTCATTTTAATATCTACTATTAGAAAAGAATACGTAGGTTCGTATTAAATGAGACTAGATACATGAAAAGTTAGAAAAATACCAAGTCGCTACCAGTTAATGTAGGTCAAAATATTTGGTTTTTGAAAAAACAATTCAGATTCGTTTTAAGCTTTGAATTCCTTAAATACGAATGTTTGAAGCAAGCAAAAAATAAGACATTTTTCGGTGTGATTCGACGGAGGCAATTTATTTATACGGTGTCCTGTTGTTCTACATAAATATTCCTTCACTCCTGTTAGTTTTATCCAAATTCAATATTGTTATAACCTGTTGAAGACGTGAGGGGGCGGTCAAGAATGAAGTGGTTTAGAAAAAAACTTTTCATTTTTTTTGTCGTCGTTTCGACCTTTATTCGGGTCATCTTCAGTGTCAAGTGTGTTGCTATTCTTAAGGTGTCTTATTGGTTTTACACAGAACCAATGTGACACCACTAGAATAGCACAGCACATTTAATGCTCTGAAGATGCCCTAATAAAGGTCGGAACGCCGGTAAAAAGTGAAAAAAGGTGTTTTTCTAAACTATCTCATAATGGACCGCTCCTCACGACTTCGAAAAATTATGAAACAACAGTTCATTAAGAAACATACGTTGTTATAACCGCTTCAAAACTGAATTATTATTTTTAATTTTTTTCTCTCGTTCTAATTTATTTACGACGTTTAGAGTTTAGAAGGTTCTATGCCTCTGTAAAGTTCCAAATAATTCGGTGAATTCGATTCAAAATTATAACCATTTTTGTGATTTTCTTATATTTCGAAGCCGAAAAGTTTGCGTAAAAATTATATGTTTTAATTTGACTAAAATTTTGTATTCAGGGTTTTTTGAAAGTGCATAAACCTAATATTAACTTTATTTTTATGTATATAATTTGTACTCTACGTGGGAAAGTAGGCTAAAATATTTTTTTTTCTTGACAAGAGCGAGAGAAAAATTCCTCAAAATTTTCGCTTTTCAAAACGGCTGCCATTTTTTATTTTCCAAAATCACAGACATTCCAAAAACTTTGAAACGTCACTACCGATCTGTTTTGAAACTTGACACGGCTTCAGTGCCATCGGTGGAATCAAATCCTCTATGAATAAATTAAAACAAGAGAAATAAAATAAAATATTTTATGTTTTTTTTTTTTTTTTTTTTTTTTTGTTGAATTTCGTACTTATTTTATTTGCTTGTAGTGGCATGATATATAAACATTGTCGACATGGGCTGAAAGTGAAATAATCCAGCTTTCCAACGGTTGTCATAACGTTGAATTTGGATAAAATTGACGGCAGTTATGGATTTTTATGTGGACCAACAAGACACCAGGAAAAATGTCTTTTTTTACAATAAAAATTCGTATTTAAGGGTTTCAAATGGTACATAAGATGAATCCGGATTGATTAAAAAATCTGTAACCTATTATACTGGAAGTCTTTGAGTTTTTTTTTTTATGTATTTTCATTTAATACGATCCAGCCTTTTACTTTATTATCCCATTATAACAAAGCAAATCAAATTATTTTTTCTTCGCTCCTAGATATACACTATTTTTCGACTCAGTCTAAAATTCAATGAATCGCCGGACGAAAGAATTTTTGAAGGTCGGGAAAAGCCTTTTGTCAGTCGCTACATGTCATTTGCAATTTTGCAATCCCGATATCAGATATTGCGAGACAGACACCTCACCGTCCAATTCAGACGCGATGGGAGTCCATGCATAACAAGTGAAAACACCATTTTCTAGGCCGGCTCCTCGACTCAAAAAAAAAAGAAGAAAAAGAAAAAAAGGTCGTTGACCGAAACAATAGAGCCTTCACTTTTCCAATGGTTGAAACACAAGAAATACCCGGCCCGACGGAAAGAAACTATGCTTCCTCTGTGACTGTTCTATAACCGATGTGCTCCGGTGGAAGATTAAGCCTTCGACAATTTTGTAAAATAACTCCATAATCGATCGAAAAGAAATCCAATCTGAGGAAAAGCATGAATTCATGAAATATTGCATATACTTGCCATTTAAATATATGGCCGGTGTGCATTTTCTTTTTAGAAAAAAAAAAAAGTGAACGGGCTTTCCACCTCTTCTTCCTATACAATTAATATCTTATGAGATAATTGCGACCAGAGAAAGAAACATGATACGAATGTTTTATGATAATTAAATCAAAAATTATTTTTTTGACAGGCATATTTTTCCGTCTTCGGCCTTGTCCGAATTTTTCCTATTAAATCAAATTACAACCAAAATTACTTATTATAGATAAACAACAAATTATAGAATTGTAAGCAAAATTTTGGAAAATACATATTCCTGAGTATATTAATATCAGCAACTATCTTTAGAAGAACTAAACACTTTTTTTGTTAATGTTAAACTTAAGAGAATTTTTTTTAGGTGAATGTATATAATATAATATATATAATAAAATTGGTTTTATTATCTAAGGCCAATTCGTACTGGTATGCTGACGGCTCAAAAACAGAGGCAGGGGAGCTGACGGCCTTAGTATCAATCTGAAGACCGAACTGACTTGAAATTAAGATAATACGGTTGTTTTTACAGACCGAAATCGTATATATTACTGCATCACATAGATAAAAAGGCTAGGAACACATTCCAACAAGATCGCTGTTTTAACTGACAATCAGACGGCACTTACGGACTTAGCCTCGTGAGAAGTAAAGACAGAAAGCATATGGAATTACATGAAAACCCTGGGAATTCAGAATGTAGAGCCAATGAGAAGGAACAAGAGAAAGCCCCAAACCCTATTTTTTTAAACACATCTTTTTAACGAGGGTTCGCAATAGCAGAGGTTATATCAACCCTCGGGATGCCTGTGTTTTTGGAAAAAGCCCATTTGTAAGTATTCAGGGAATTAGAACCCTGGGCCTTTACCTTACAGTGAAGAGTGCTGTGTCAACGCCTAAACCACCGACGCCCCTCCCGAAACCTATACCTATTCTGGCCTAGCAACTTGCCAGAGAAATGGGTACACACAAAAATGGATCCTTAAGTCGAAAACCTGGTGGATTAATACCGAGCTCGCGAAGGGGCTCATAGAACGGCCGTTCGCAAGACTTACAAAAGAATTACTGGAAGGTAACCGCAACAGACCCATGATTTCGGTCAGACTGACAGGAGGCACATAGACATTGGGCACACCGTGCAGACACTGCCAGAAAGAAGAGGAGACCGCAGAACACGTTTTATGTTTTGGTGAGGGACTATACAGCTGCAGACTCTTGCAACTAGAAGAGGAAAAGCAAGACTACACTAAGGTGCCATTGGCAAAGCTACGGAAGTTGATTAACAACCTGAAGCTGGTTATGTAAAATTATTATATACAAAAAAATATCGGAGCACAATAGATCTACTTAGGTCAAGGTTCAGAAGGCCTTGTTGCCACCTCTTTTATCTCTATCCATGTATTATATCTAATATAAATAATATGCAAGACCATATTAAATGAAACAAGATGTATATACCAAGTTGCAAAAATCAACATAAGCGTTCAAGGAATGCACCAAATTAGTATGGTTTTCATCATAAGTCAAAATTATTTGATTTTTTAACAATCGAATTTGGATTCGTTTTAAATACCATTTTTCATATGGAGTTATATATCAAACAAAAATTGAAATTTTTTGGCTGGATTTGGCAGGGACGACGTTTGTTTTCTCCAGTGTCTTGTTGGTCCACTAAAAAATTCATAATTCCTGTTACATTTTATCTAAATTCAACATTTCAACAATCGTTGGAAAGCTTATGGATCTTTTAGCTCTTTAAAGCTCTTCGTTGAGACTATTTCATCAGCGGAAGCGAGAGGGGCTCAAAACAGATCGAAAATCGTATTTATTCTTGCCTAAACTTACTGAGTGGAGCTAAGCTTACAAAGAGAATTTTCTTCCTTTGTCCATGTATTTCGAGCCTATTAACAAAACGAACCGATTTGTTGGATCGCATTAAATGCGGCTAAATATATGAAATGTTACAAAAACAATAAGACAATGCTAGTAAAGTACGATAAAATACTTGATTAAAAAAAAAAAAACAACTATTCAGACACGTGTTAAGCCCGTGGATACAAATTTTTATGGAGAACAAAGCACAGACGTATTGGGGGATTGGACATATTGGGCCGAAAAATATTAAACTTGGGTCCCAGAAAATTTGAGAAAATATTTTTCTTAAGGCTTTTTTGCCTCTGTTGTGCATGAATTTCAACGTCATCAAGTGATTACATTATTTTTCCATTTGTTTTATTATCCAATGTAAGAAAATAATATGCAAAGATCGTATTAAGTGAGACTACATATATGAAATGTTACAAAAACAATAAAGACAGCCAGTAAAGTACGTGAAAAAATAAGGTTTAAGAAAGAACAATTCAGATACGTTTTAAGCACCCTTTTAAGCCCATGGATACAGATTTTATGGCAAACAAGGCACAGACATATTGGGGGATTTTTATATTGTGTCGAAAAATTGAAAAAAAAAAACTTGGGGTCCCAGAAAACTTGAGAAAATATTTTTCTGTCTTCGTTGTGCATAGGTTTCAACGCGATCAGTTGATTATATTATTAATTTATTATTATTATTATTATTATTAATTATTAGTAGTAGTACTATTATTATTCCATTTGTGTTATTATCCAATGTAAGAAAATAATACGCAAAGATCGTATCAAACGAGATTAGATATATAACAAGTTACAAAAACCAATTGAAATGAAAAATTTGATATTTAAAAAATCGATTCGGATTCCTTTTAAGCATCCTTCAAAGCCCGTATATACGAATTTTTAAAGCAAAAAAGAAATAGAATTTTGATATTTTTTGGCTCGATTCGGCGGGGGCGACTTTTTTTTCATCCCATGCCCTGTTGTTCAACTTTAAATTTAAAAATTCATAACTCCTGCGGGTTATATCCAAATCCAACGTTATGACAACCCTGAAAAGCTGGATTATTATACTTTTAGGCCCACGCGTGGAAGAATTAGATTTTATGCCGGTGTAAATGAATAAAATAACGATGAAACCAACAAACACACTACCAAAACGTTTAATTTTATTTCTCCAGCTCTAATTTATGTACGAAGGCCGTGTAATTTAGAAGATTCTAAGCCTCTGTAAAGTTTCAGATAGATCGAGTGGAGTTAAAATTATCAAAATTTTTGAAGATTTTAGAAGAATACACGCGAAACGAAATATTCCAAATACATTAATATCAGAGACTCTCTAGATGAATTAAATACTTTTATATTTTTTTATTGTCTACCTTTAAAGTTAAGGCAGTTTATATTAGGTCAATAACGATTATTTTGCTACTTTCTTTTCGTTATGCTGGTATTATCTGATTCTGGTGTTGTGTCGCTAAAGCAGGTTCGTATACTGTTTACAATTTTAGCTACTTGTCTACTATTTTTTCCAATCTATCAATAAAGAAAAAAAATTCCGTATAGAGTTGATAAATAATGAAATAATAAGATTAATATAGTTGCGAACAAAGACGGAAATGTGATAGGAATAAATCATAAATTATTGCTAATAGTCAAGCCTTTTCCGCCCTGGCCCGGATTTTACGTAAAATTATAAGTGTCCCTCGTAATCCGCTTTCATATTTATGAGTAATGTACAAGGCCAAAAAAAAAATTATGCTTAAAAACGCTTGCATTTATTATTATAGAAAAATAAGCGCATGTCCGCTCGAAAATATTTAAAATTTGACACCTGCCGATATTTTTCAAGGGGGATTGTAATATAAAAGTTTTATCGTGAATTTTTCTCGATCTCCTCGCAATCACATTGAAGCGTTTTCTCGAGAATGGTCGACTCTCAAAATGATCTTACGAGGCGGAAGAACTCCGCGTGAAAGCGCATTCAATTTTCTGGTCGCGGGTTTAGAAAACTGTAAACGGTTTCGAATTTCTAACAATTCTTCTGCCAATCCTAGTCTGATGCTGTGAGAATAGGAAAAAATTTAAAAATTACATTTATGAACACATGACGCATGCAATACCGTGTATATATCACGGAAACGATTCTTGACTTTCATTTTCAAAAGGAGCCTACGTCATTTATAGGTAGAGACGGTTTTTTTCCCTTGCATTGTTGTTTTTATCTTTAGTATTTCTCGGTTGGGAAAAGGTCGATCAATATCGGAAAAATAGAAAAATTAAAGGTTGTCATTTCTTGATATTTTGTCAACTCCACCGGCTCTGGGTCTCGGATTTCTCCTCATTCTTAATTGCACGTATCAATAGAGATGTCGTAATAAAAAATAAAAAAATCCAAGCCTCCAGCGGCCAGGTAAAGCAGAACCTGATGGGACTCTGAACCTGTTTCTTGAGTAACTAAGGAATGCTTATGTAATTCAGGTTTTTGGGAAGGTCGGGAAGGGTTACATAACAGGAATAAGTGAAGAACTCGATGGAGGGGCGGATGGAATGGAATGGAAAAAGCTCGGCTCGTTCTGACTGGAAAGCTGAACGGCGGGCATCGGATTCCGGGCCCGCTGTGGAGGTGGCAAATCGACCATCGCATGGCGATGAATAAACATACCTTCCAAACCCGACTTGACCTACACCGGAGAATTCCAGAAATTTCACCGCGGACCCCGCCGGCTAACGTGAATTGGCCAGGGGGGAAAAACATTCTTTTGAAAACTTTGAAAAAAAAAAAACACAAAAAAACGCGATGATAAGCGTGTAGGATGAGAGGTCGGAGGAGCGAAAAGACAGGTAGGGCCAGAAATTATTATAATGTCAATGTACCTGACGCAATCCGAACAGGTGCGTACCAGTGATGATCAAATTTTCAATTAAACACTGAGCTATTTTTATATCAAAATCACAGTTTGGACGTACTAAATGCCAAAATAATTTAACGTTAAGCGTTAAGATTTTTCCTCGTCGACGTCGACTATGAAAAAGAGACGTTTAAGTAAATTTAATCTCTTTTTAAAAATCAAAATTTTTATCAAAAAGCGACAAAACTATAATATAGAAGGGGAGACGGCTAAAAGTCACAGAAATCTGGAGAGTTCAATTCCTTAGAAAAGGTGATGCGTTCATTCTGTTAATGAGACAATTTATATGAACGTTTCGGTTTGTTTTGTATATTATGTTAAGATGTCGGAGGAGGACACTGTACGGCATAAATCACTCACTCCTAGTCTCCACAGATCTTGCAAATCGTGTACAAACCGAAAACGGGCACCGTCGAAAGGGGCAAACGGCCCCGATAGCCTAGACGACCGTATAATGTCAGCATATTCGACTTACGTTGTATGATGATCCTTAAACACGACGAGCAGGTAAGTTGACGACTAACTGGCACAGGTAAAACTGACTGAAGAAAGGATGGAATGTCTACTTCCCCCACTTCACCCTACTCACACCTACCTCTTTCCACATTTTTCTCTTCCTTTTTTTCTCTTTTCATTTATGATTCTCCGTTAATTGTAAGACCGTGAACGGTTTTATATCCAGATGCAAGAAGACTTGGGTTTAAATGACACCGAATGTGTACAAGGATGGAATTTCTGTGTAGCGGCAATTGTTTCGGGGTCGGGTTTACATTCCCTCGTCAGGGTCGCGAGATAGGTGGATCTCTTCACTCTCGATCGACTTCTGAGATTCCATTGAAAGAAGAAACAGGTTGAGAACGAAGATTATTTTCGACAATGCTTTTAAAGGAAAGCAATCTACAGTTAGGCGCTCGTTACTGTTGTCGAAAAACTACAGCTGTTAATATCGTATGCGATATACATGAATATAAATACTGTACTCGCAATTCGATTTAATCTTTCACGTTCAACACAAAGCGAGGGAGATAGGAATGAACTAATCTTGAAAACATGCGCGGACATTGTCGTTTTAAAAAATTCATCTTGGTCATCATTTATCCACACCATTAACATTTCTCACTGCATTTATGCACAATTTAAATGTATTTTAAAACCCAAAAATATATGATAGTAAAAAAAAAAGAGATACTCCGCATTTTATACTCACTAGTTTATTTACTTATTGGATACGAATAATACCAAATTGACTAGCTAGTGAAAGTAGCACGTCTTAAAAATACTTGTTATAGCTTTTTTTCCGTCAAATTCACCATATTTTAATTTTAACCCTTTCATTAAAACAAAAAACAAATGGTATGAAATATAAGCATTTAATATAAAATTCCTGTATATTTGCGAATTATTTAATAGTAGAAAATAATTGGATTATTAGAAAAAAAATTAAATACAATACAAAATTTAAACATTCGTAAAATTAAATAAAAAATAAAGGATTAACTTTTAATTTGAAATTTTTAAAAATTTAAAATTATTTCTTATCCAAAATACTACATTAAAATCAATTAGATTTAAAATTAAAAGTTGTATAAAATTCTTCAATTAATTGGAGTTTTATTTAAAATATTAAATACCTGCTTTATAGAAAAATTATTTCACTAAATAAATCTCTCATTAATAGATGTACTTTTACATTGATTTTTATTTTAATTGTACATAACAGTCCTCTAATATCCCAATTATTTTATATCAAAAAAATCTAATATATACAAGAATTCTACATGTATATACATACACCACTTCAATTTGAAGTTAAATAAGATTGAAATTAAGTTTAAATAAGCTAAAGTTTAATTAAGTTAAAAGAGAGTAAGTTGAAATTTATAAAAAGGTTAAATTTAAGTTAAAAGAGTTAATTTGAAGTTTAAAAAGTTAATTTCAAATTTAAAAAGTTAATTTTAAGTTTATAAAATTTAACGTTGAAGTTAAAAATGTTCATTTGAATTTATAATGGTTAAATTGAAGTTAAAAAAATGTTCATTATAAAGGTTAATTTTATGTTAAATAGGTTTCATTTAAGTTAAAAAACGGTTTATTTAAATTTGTAAAAGTTAATTTGAAGTTTAAAAAAAATTTATTTAAAGTCAAAAAAGTCAATTTGAAGTTGAAAAGGTTAAATTTAAGTTAAAAGAACTAATTTCAAGTTAAAAAGGTTGATTTGAAGTTAAAAAGGTTAATTTGAAGTAAATAAAGTTCATTTAAAAGTTAAAAATGGTTTATTTGAAATTAAAACGGGTTAATATGACGGAAAAAGCTACCTACTCCAAAAATTAAAAGCGAATTTTCCGATGATTGTTGGAGAAAAAGAAATGGAAAACCGTCGAGTAGAATTTCTAATTTTTTTGAATTTTTAATTGTCAAAATAGAGAGGATATGTCAGTATTGTGGGTTGTTTTTCCCCACGATTTTTGACAAAAAGAAAATCTATTTTCAACGATAAGAGGAAGAGAAGAAAAATTGATTTCTGATTATTCACACAATATTGATTTTCTACCAAAAAGGAATTTGAATCCTCGTGGGTTCGAATCCCGCTTTTGACACTAACTTTTCCATTTCAACCAATATCTTACCTTACGTAAAGATTAATTAATAGGCAGAAGTTATTTGGTCAATCGGACCACGAAATATAATGAATGTATGAAATAATGTTCAACGATGGGAAACCACCTTTTCCCATGGCCTGCTACAAGAATCCGATTATTCAGTAGGACAGTGCAAAAAGAGAGAACAATCGTTTTATAAGTAATCACCTCGATCTCCACCGATCTGTCCTTAGATCGGAATAGCATTAAAAATGTTTTTCTAACAGTATGTTTACAAGGATTCAAAGCTTGAAGGACTCAAGGCTGCAATCCTGGCATAAATTAAACTACATATCACTCGCATTCTTGACAATCTTACAAAAGAGACAGGTAGAAATTATAAAAACGTTTTAAGAACCGACACAAGAATTTTACTAATATATACACAAACGGTTACTTACAATTACGTACTTACAAATGGCGAGCTCGAGCCAAAACTCTTCACTCACACGACTGAATACCAGATTCCTTCGTAATGATGACGGATCATAGGCCAGTCAGAAGAAGAAAAAACTTCACTCTTCGTCCAACACTTATCCAAAATATCCCGCCACAATAGATGCTTATAATACAGAAACCATAGAAAAAGAACTAGTCTAACCACCATTTTTTAAACTTCACCCAAAAGCATTCCTCAAAGATACAGTATATTGTGAAAAACCTTCCAAAAAAGAAAAGCTGATTACGACTTTATGACCTTTCAAATCCTTCGACTTCTCCCTAAAAAGATCCTTATAACTTAACTTTATAATACTGTCCTAAGAGGACTCCCTTGTGATGGAACTTGTACGTTGAAAATCCAAACTTGTACGATAAACTCAACCACTTACCTCAATCCTATCTTCTGATAAACTAGTGATATAGGAAATATCCTCGAGAAGGTCCTTCTGAAAAGAATCTTCATCCTCGAAGAAAAAAAACCATCATTCCTTCTCTTACGTTTCCATAAACACTACTTAACACTTTAGGAATATTAACTTATAAACGCATACTACTTGGGCTTAAACAGCTTTGCTTGGCTGCTTTCTCTGATGTAACTCAGACCTTTGGTAAGTTCATCGGGGTTTACTGTGGAAAGTCAAGAGCATCCTTCCATTTACCTACTTCCTCGTCCTCCCTTGATACCGGACTGACCACATCCTTCTGGACAGCCAGGGAAATCCATCTCTAGAATCCGACAGGGTAATATCCTTCATCCCATCCTGCTTACAATCCATCCTCCCTACCCATTCCGACACATTTAGTCACACTTTTGTAAATTATACTGCTAAACTATGCCACTGTATTGTCCCATTTGAGATACGTTCCTCTTTTGAGAACTGTTTGGGTGCTTTTCTTGAAGTAGTGGAGCATTTCGATATATTTTGAAATCCGGGTTTGCTGTGGAACCTCTTTCGCCTCCTTAAAAAAGCAATAATCTTTCTAGCACACGTTTATATTTCTGTTCTAATGAACTCCCACTTTCCTTGCAATAGAAGTTAAACGCATCCGAAGCCCCATAAACCAACTGCTAATCTTAATTCTATGGTCCGGTAAGCCTCTTATATTAGTGAAAATCCTCGGGAAGTTCCTCTGGAAAAGAATCCTTCCCATCCTACAAGAACAAAACATCACCTCACCAGTTTGGCTTCCGTAACTTTCCACACACCAGCAATGAGTGTTATAGACACAAGGTCATTGAGCTGAAATAGTACTGTTATTTATGGTGTCATGTATCTCTTGAGATCTTTTTCTCTCTTGAGTTGAAACAATATTTCTTGGGTGCTACGTGTGGTTTTAACTGATATCCTCCAATGAAGATCCTGCCCTTTCACTACAAGCTCATCTTATTAACCTAGTACGTTGGTTGAAAAAGTGCCAATGTAAAACATATGTAGACAAAAGTCAACAAGCTCTCCATAACATCTGAGGTGGAATAATGTCTCCACTTGCTACATCATATTTTGATATCCTATCCTTCAATAAATATCTCGTACTCTCACACATCTCACCTTATCAACCTCGAATTTTGGTTGAAAATGTGTTAAAGCCAGATAAAGGCAGGCAAAAGTAAACGAGCTCCCCATAACATCGGAGATGGAATAATGTCTCTACTTACCACATCACATATCCTTTGCTATAGTCAATAACGCAGTACATTGGTAATGCGCGGTACATCAACAAAAGACACGTGGAAACGACATAGTAGCCCATTACATGCATGTCATGATATCATGACGGGCTGGTTTCGAAATGTGCCTGCATTCTTTTGTCGATTTCTCTGCAGTTCCACCTCTATGCTATTGAGGTGATTGATTCTTCGCGCCCAAGTGCCACGTTTTTTCTAATCTGGCCAAATCAACAAATATTGTTGTATAAAAATAAAATTTATTGGGAATAATAATCCAAGTTCAGGCAGAACTTTAATTATATTTTTTCACATTTACAACATGTTTTGTAATAAAGTATATTGTTATTAAGCAAGGGTCGACCAATTTGACTGAAATAAAAGATTATCGAGTGTAATCAAATGACAATCGACTACGGCGAAATGCCACATTGGTTTTATACCTTCTGGAATAAGAGAAAATTAATACCAGAATCAATGACAACGAAGTAGATTTTTTGCGGTTGACCACCAGCGTGATTACCTTGACAATTTTTAACCCACGTTGCGTCACAATTTATGTTGGAACACATCGCCATAGATTTTTTGAAAAAATTCTAAACCGAAAAATCGGTCCTTTTTTCTGCCTCCCTCTTTAACGGTGGTTTTTAATTTAAAGCCGTAGAAACAATTTGAAGTTAGAAAACAGAGTAAGAATACCGATCGCACTTGTGCCCTGCTTTCGTACGCGGATGTCTTTGAACCAAGTAACTGCTCGACCTGAATATTGAAACATACTGTTAATTGTAATTATAGAAGATCAAGGACAGGTTTGGGTACGTTCCAGATTTTAGCGGTTGTCTATGGAAATATACCGCATTTATGGAAGCGTCTTCATACTGGGATGACTTCACAAAACGTTCCTCGACTGGATATAGTTGAAAACGTGATAAACAAATTCAAATGCCTGTTGAATTATTTCTGTAGTAATAAATCTGAGAAAATTGGATGATTATATATTTTTTCTATACTATCGCTTCAAACGAAGGACAAGAGAACATAAAAGTTTACAAATTCTTATATTCTTGAGCTTTCTAGTTATTCAACTGGCAACTGAGCCATTGTGCAGGGTTACATTTATCCTTACAGGGACCTTACACTACCATTACCTCATAAAACAAACATTTCCTATTTACTGTCAATTTACTTCAGATTATTATGATATTAGAACAGATGTAAAAACTAATATGTAAAAAAGGGTGGAACTGATGTAAATTTCTATATCCAACTACACGTTCATTTTTGGTTTGCTCTTTGAGGGCTCTTCCTGTTGCGGCGAATGCTTGAAACGTGTCTTCAGATTGGCACATGTTAAGATATTTTTAATTAAGAAATTATTCTTAATTAAGATATTCTTCAAGATTTATGGTAAGATATTGTTTTCAAGCCAAAAAAAAAATTACTCAAGGCGTCTTTGCCTTCTTCAACTTTCACTCCAGAGTCCTTCTGGAACTCATTCGAAACAAACCTATGAGTAGATTTCGATGTAGACGTAATTGTCGGCTAGCTGTAGTATCCCCCGTTATGTGCCTATAGCACACCGGTGAGCCGTAGTTTATCAAAAACTTTGATTTGTAGGCCCGTTTTCAGTGGTTCAATGTATTCTAAGGTTACATTGTACACCCCAAACCACTTCCTCCTCCTGGTAAGTATAGCGCCAAAGTTTGTTAATAGGTGTGTTAATGTGTCCTCTGCTTCTTCGCAGAATCTGCGCTTGCCATGTTGTTTTTTTTTTTTTTTTTTTTTGTGGCCTTGTTGTTATACATTAGCCAACGAACCGATTTCGAGGGCCGTGCATCCACCAGTAGCCAGACGCCACCAACCCGACCGCAGCGAACGGACAGGGATGATAGGGCTCTTCTCTCATATTCTCAATCTTAAGGGCCTAAGCCTAATTTTAAATACATTTCGAGGGACCGTTTTGGAGATGTGGATAAAAACCTTACATCGAGATATGTGGAATAGGAGGTTCTTGGATTGTTTGTGTCCAACGAGTGAGTTCTGCTGTCCCTTCATATTCTTTTTACCTTCTGTCTGAGGCAATCATTGATAGTGTGGGTTGCTATGCCACAGAAGGGTTGGGGGTCCTATCGTTGGGGTAGCAGTCATTATAAAGGTACAAAAAAAAAATTTTTGAGGAAGGAGTCAAAGGATTTCGTAGGTTGTTCAATTAACGCGGATGCCAACCATCAAAAGCTTGAGCCACATCAAAGAAAGCAGTACACTTTCATCTAAAGAGAAGAAGACATTGCGTTTGCATTGCTAGATTCTGTAGTGGTATTTCCCAGGTAATATTTTGATCTTCTATAATGGGAAGGATTCTTTCCAGAAGAAGCTTCTCGAGAATTTTTCCTAGTGTGCCATCATCTGACTCCTGGTAGCCCTTAGGACATAAGTATAGAGGTTATTAAAACAAGGATTCCATTTTTATGTAGGAGTCGAAAGATTTCATAGGTTTCACAGTCATACGGATGCCAGATCCAAATTAAAGAAAGCATCTGAGAAGTACTGTTTCAGCTCAAGGTGCTTGCGTCGATTGTAAACCTCCAAAGCCTCACAAACTTAATCACTCACCTCAATCCTATCACCGATAAGCCTGTAAAATACTAGGAAAATCCTCGCGAAATTTCTTTTGAAAGCAATCCTTCTTGAATGCAGAAGAAACTAAAGAACAGCAACCACTTTACAATCCAGCAATGCCACTGTAGGTAAAATAAGTAATCCTTAGAGCAGCATGAGAAAGGTTGAAAGAGAATTTTTTTTGTAGGTTCCATGGTAAATTTGAAAGCCAAACCCTAAAAAGCTTGAGCTACATCAAGGAAAGCACACGATTGCGTGTGCAGGACGGTAGCATTGCTGGATTACAGAGTTGTAATTACAGAATCCAACTTGGTGAGATGGGAAAGTGTTGTTTTTGTAGAGTGGAAAGGATTGTTATCAAAATCAGTTTCTCGAGGATTTTTCCTAATATCTAGTCTGAACCGTAATAGCCCTTAGAACAGCATTGTAAGGGCGTGTTAAGAAGAGTATTATCCTTCTTTTCTAAGGAGTCGAAGATTTCAGACGTTATAAAGTCGTACCATGGATCTTTCTTTTTGGAAATTTTTTTGATGACATACTGGACCTGTCAAGTTTGTTTTGGAAGGAAGAGAAGTAATGGTTGAACTATTTCTGTTTTGTATAGATTGTGACCACCACCAGAGAATCACATCAAACCTAATGAATTATGTTCTAAATTAATAATGGATTAAAAATAAAATAACAAACGTGCAAAATGGAAAGTACAAACATGGCACCGCCACAATAAATAGTATAAAATAAATTCTCAGCACTGCTATCAATGTCGTTTCTCCCGCTGTTTCAGGAATTATGCAATTCCTAATCGTTCAAGTGTATTTAATTTTTACTAGAAATAAGTTCCTATTGTATTTGTATTTATTATATATATTCACTTCCTGAAGAGTTGAATTTGAATTTGTGTCGTAAGGCGGCGGGCGCGGGTCGCTTCGTTCTTCGAACGAACTAATTTCTTGATCGTTCTTCGAGAATCGTTCGTTCACCGGCCGCTGTCGTCTGTTGACATATCATGATGTTTGTTTTTCCAACGACGTTCCCCTGTTACTGTGCAGTTAATATTTAATTATTTTATTTGGAGTGACTGTCACAAATTGCCAGCGACGGCCAATATATCTCCTTTCTACCGTCTACGAAATGGTAAAATCATTTATTTTAATTTTTTATTATGTTTTCAGCACTACTACACTCATGATGTATCTTGTTTCTCAGCCACTATAAAACACCCAAGGATTGACATTGTTTGAATTTTAATTTTTTCGTTTATTTAATTTACATAATTATTAAAAGTCATCATTCTGATGACAAAAAAGGTTCCACGCCCAACTTTAACATAATGTTTGTCATTGTTCAAAAACCATGAAAGTTGGTGAAACGTTTGAACCTGCTCGATCACGGCAAAATTATTGGTAGAATCGTTAGATATCCATTTGTCTGCAGTGTGTTGAACCACCTAGTCAACCTTGTCATTGTGGATCATTCTTAGTCTGCTTATCTACGCTGAGTCAGTCAGAAGTGTTTCGGCATTTCATCTTCAGAGGCAAAGCGACCTGATAGACTGAGCCAGATTTTATAGTGGTATACCCCTGTCCCCTGTTTGATTTCGATAATGTGCAGAGACAGGTATTGGTTTAAGCCGATCCTGGGGTGGAGTGCTACCTGAAAAGGTGAGTGCTTGTGCCCAGGCAGACACTGAAGATATCAAAATGCCTAAACGCAGCTGACAGACTGGCCCAGTGAGGCTAGACCAAGGTTCAAATGGCACTAGGTTATTGAGTATGTCTACATTCATGGATTTTTTAAATTACTCAAATGTGTATCGGCATTGTGCCATATAAAGTGTGTGCCTGGGCAGAGGAGATTAACTCTTCAGGTGGCACTCCACTCCAAGCTCGACTTACACTCAGTGAGCCACTTAAAGAAATACCCATCTCTACATTATTACACTCAGCCTTCAAGCTCCTCCTGAAGAAGATCGAGGATCAAATTTCAGGATTACTCAGCACCAAAGTTTTTCATGAAGATAGCACAATGCCATAACATGTTTAACCAAAAATTTGATAGTGAATACCCAATAAGAAACCCAGTGCCAATTCAACATGTGTTCACCGACTCGCAGACCAACACCCACCTTCATTTTCAACTCTAATTTGCTGAACAAGTTTTAGTAGACAATGGAAAGTGTTTTGTGGTCATTTGCTTGTACCAGGTCCTTCAGAAAGTCATTTCATTTTTTTCTCTCATTTTTGAAGTGTGAAATAAAAAATAGTATTAACAAAATATGTTGTATTTCTTGAAATAATTTCATTGGCTTCATTGTCCCTCAATGTCAAATGCTTCCTGTTTTTTCTGTTATGTTAATGATTTCCCTAAATCCATAAAATATTCCTCCCAACATCTTTATGCAGAGGCTCCCAAATTTACCTTTCTTGACTTACAATATGAAGTGTAGCATTCAGAATTTAAACTCATTTAGCTCCTGGGCTGCTGAAATAGGACTTGAGCGTAGAAACATCCCAGGATATTGTGTTTGGATCCAATTCCTTCTTCCCCTCTCTATTTTCACCTTTAGCACTTCAACTTTTCCAATCCCTGCTAATAGTTTTCCTGGAAGAGTTGTGTTTTTTTAATAAAGTACAAAATTCTTCTCAGTGGTATGGTATCGAGGCCTACATTGCACAAGAATGACTACCCATAGCATACCATAGCACTGCAGTTGCAAGGCAGCTGGATGTGAGACATAAAATAACTTAGATTCAAATCAGCCTCTCCCTTTTAAAAGGAAATTGTTCCAAGGACACAGACACTCTGAAAAATGGCAAAATGCCGAAACATGTCTGACAGACCAACTCAGTGGAGGAAAGGCACGCCAAAGGAGAAAATCTCAAGAAAAATTATGAAGCCCAAACAAACAGGATTGATTTAAAAATAATGCTTTTGCGTTTGTTTTGAATGTATCACAATGTGTTTCTTGTATTATTGTGAACATCTAATTATGTAATTATCTTGATCTGGTTTTGCCTTTGGAATTTAATTTGAACATAATTTGACAAAGGTATTATAAAGTGGTTTGACCCCTCTCCTAGGCCACCCAACATGTAGTTGAATGTTAAGCCCTCCTGTAATTATCTTTGTACTTTATCTAATGCAAGGAAGATATAATGGCATTGCATAAAAGATTTTTATATTTTTTCCAGTTTATTTAAGAGGGAGGATTATAATATTTACCATGTTATCAACAGACAGAGGCCTGTTTTTGTGTATTTTAACTTAATTTTAACTGACCTTGTTGTGATAGTCTTAGACTCTTTTGTTCAATAAAAGCGGGTTTTTTAATGTTAAAATTTAAAAAATTTTCAAACAGCAAAACATATTAGATTTAAGCAAATATAATAAATATGTAAGACACGTTATTAGTATTGTTCATTTAATTAATTTTCAAGTGGTCATGATGAGGTATTTTGTACTCCAGAGCATTTTTTTTTTTTTTATTTTATTTTGTCTTACAGAGTTTGCAAAACCAAACCATCTAGCCTTGTCTGTTATTCCTAGGAGAAGTTTACTGATATAAAAAAATAAAATTTAAAACAGCCTTGGCCTATCGAATTTATCAAATAACTAGATCATTTCAGCCCTCCAGATTGACGATCAACTCTGATTTAAAACTTTATTTCATGATTTTACTGTGACATCTGTAAACACATAATAATAATATATGAACACCTTAATTAAAAATCAATGAAAAAAAATACATGGATGTTTCAACATTTACTATTTTTGGGTTCATAATAGAACAAGTTAAGCAGGCTGACAATATATCTAATTTGTTTTCTTTTAAGCTTAGTTATACACTGATTTTTTTAAAAATGATTAATTTTTTTTTAACGAGTGAATACCATTGTCAAACTTTGATTTAACAGTCAAACCTCCGTCAGAGGCGACATCCCAGAAATGGCAGCTTTGGGTTTGAGAACCGATATAGCGATGTCATCGATGATGATTACAACACTCGACAATTCCGGGCCAGCATTCCCAGTTCTATATTAACAATCGTCCTTCTTATTATTGGCATTGTTCTTTTCAACACAGCCGCTTACTTCGGAGATTTATTACCCCGCCCATTGCTTCAAGATGAAAAGGGAAGGTAAATCGACCATTATGTTTGAACATTTTTAAAATAATGTCTATTGTTTGTGTAAATGATAAAATTTTGAATTTGATACATTTATCAAAAAATGTAAAATATTATTTTCTTTTTTAGATTTGTTGCTAAAAGGGCTTACATTCATTTAAATGAAATAGTGAGCATAGGCCCTAAAGTGATTGGTAGTGACAAAAATGAAATTTTGGCGCACAGGACAATACTGTACAAGCTTCAAGCTATTAAAAACAATGCCAATCCTACAAATGATATAGAGATCAGGATGCAAACGGTGAACGGTTCTTTCCCCATCCGATTCCGAGGTCTTGAATCGACCAATGTTTATTACAATGTACAAAATTTAATTGTGAAGATTGGGAAATCTCCACAAGCACTTCTTGTCAATTGCCATTTCGATTCTGTACCTACAAGTCCAGGTAGTTAACAAACATTTTGATCCAGTTTTGTATTAGATTTTCCAATTTACTTAGGAAATCATTGTTATTTTTAGGAGCCAGTGATGATATTTTGAATTGTGCTGTAATGTTAGAGGTACTCCATATTCTCTCACAAAGTCCGACCAAGCTACCATTCAGCGTTATATTTTTATTTAATGGCGCAGAAGAAGGTCAACTGTTGGTAATTAAAAATCCTACATTTGAAAACTATGTATATATCTAATGAATTCTTCCATAACATCAGTAAGTTGTTTACAATTTATTTAGCCTAGACTTTACTATAATTATCTTTATACGTAATAAGGCAAAATTGAATACAAATTTGGTGTGTACCATGTATAACGGTGGTGTATCCACTTTGTAGTCACTCCTGCTGCACTGTAGTGTTTACTAGACAGCATTTTATGTGATTTGACATATGGTTGGGGTGATTCAAGACAATTTGAGCTCTAGCTACCTTGAGCTGTGATTCCTTGAGCACAATTACGGCTGATGATAGGTCTTTTGTGGATACTCTCATCTTGATCAAAACTGGATGTCTTTGTCCCTGGAACATAGATCTAGAGAATAACAAAAAGTGGAGGAGGTTACTTAGGCTGGGATGTTGTAACCTCCAGACCCGATTATCTAGATCTGGCCCTCAGATGCTTACTATGCTATCAAAAATGAGATCAAAAGCATCATAGCAGCATCAATATGTCAGATTGCCTGATAAGCTATACAGTCGAAGGGTGGTCCTTGGATGATCTGAATCATAGAAGAAGGATCATCCTCACTTAATTTAGGCCTTGTGGGGTTTATTTTTTTAGGGAACAAGACAAGGGGACAACAATTGTACATAAAACTGATAGATAACTTGTTTTGTGTTAACTTTTGTGTTTATGTTGAGGATGAATGTATTTAATAGTGTAAATAAAAAAATGAGCGAAAATATAATGGAATATTTAGTATCCCATCAAACCTCAATTAGAGTAGATGGTATGTAAACAATAATGAATGTATTTAAGAAGGGATGAGAGTTTAGGTTTAAAAACTGCATTGGTGCTTAAATAATCTGGCTGCTGAAAGCTCCTGAAGACTAATGGAGATTAACAGCAGGATGAATAAGGCTGAGGAGTGCCAAAACCCAAAGTGGGTGATTAAAAGTCATAATCCATAACTATTTTCCAGGCTTCACATGGATTTATTACTCAACACGAATGGGCCAAGCATGTCAAAGTTTTTATAAACCTTGAAAGTTGTGGTGCTGGAGGAAGAGAGATCTTGTTCCAAGCAGGTCCCAATCATCCTTGGCTTATTGAAGTAAGTGTTAAAAAATATTCTTTCATACATTGCCTGTAACATTGTCATCACATTGTATGGATTCTTTCTGTATATTTTGTTTTAATTTGGAGTGAATTTGCACTTTGTAATAATTAATTAATTTTCAACTGCCAATTTATACAAATGTAATGAAAATAACTTGGGACTTTGTTTTTGATCATCTTCACACAGAGATATTTAAGAACTTATAAATGAACTAATACGCATTCACTCTACTCAAAAATTTATATAACATTGAAAGAAAATGGCCAAAAAACTCAAACATAATTTTAAAAAAGCTGACAGAAGGATATAATACATGGAAAACTGTTTCACTTTTCAGGAGCATTTAAAAGGTATTTGACTAAGTCAAGTAAACACAAACCCACCACTGAAGATGGCAAAATCAATGAACAAACAAGATTATCTGGTTAACTACACATTAACCCCAGGCCTATACTAGAAAATTTAATAGAGCTAATAAATGTATGATTCCACGTGTTTTATGATTCTCTACAGTTGTAAAATACTAGGAGAAATTTAAAAAATCAATTTTACGATGAATAGCAACATTTTAGCATATTTATCAACTACCTTTCTCCCTCCTGCCTGGTATCCCTGCTCTTTTTCACTTCTCTTTCGAAGTTAAAGTGGATTGAGTTAAATTTAATAAAATAATTAAGTGACAAATGAAATATTAGAAGTAGAAATTATTTATTTCTTTGGGAAAGTAGCAGGGCTCTTTAACACAACTACAAATGTTGCCTGATTTTGTCTTGGGAGACAAATGTAAAACCCATTTTTTTAAAAATGTTTTTTATATATTTTAAAATCGCACACCATCCAATCACACTTTCTTCAAATTAAATTAAGTAAAAACTAATATTAACACAGTTGAAAATCTAATTATTGCCTTCCAGAAATACGCCATGGTTCCCCATCCACATGGGTTGGTTGTGGCTGAAGAAATTTTCCAGAACGGTCTTGTCGCTTCCGATACAGACTTTAGAATATTTAGAGATTTTGGCCGTTTGTCTGGTAAATTAAACTATTTCTAACTGTAGTGAATGAAATGACAAATTGTACTATTTTTAACAATAATTGGTAAATTATTTTTTAGGTTTGGATTTCGCTCACTACAGGAATGGATATGTTTATCATACTAGATTCGATAACATTGAAAGTATATACAATGTTCTTGGAGTTCTTCAGCACACTGGAGACAATTTACTAGCTCTAATAAATTCTATTATACATTCAAAAGAAATGGTAGCTCCGTCATCAAAAGAAGGAAAAATTGTTTATTTTGATGTTTTTGGTTTTTTCTTTTTGCATTTTAAAGCAGCCACCTACATGTACATAAATTATGCAACAGTTGTCTTGTCAGTTACATCAATTTTAATAATGGCAAAAAGATGTAAGTTATATATTATTTGTACTATTATTAAAATAATTTTCAAAAAATTAAACGTTATCAGTGTTGGCTATGTGCTAGATTTTTCCCTAGAAGGAGGGGAAAAAGGTGATGTTCCAATAAGAGTCTCCCCTTCTCCTTTTATTTCCCATCCTGGAACCCACTATGATCATATTAATTGATGGAGGCACTTATTTAGGCTTTTAAGCCTCGAGGTCCATTTATCGCCTATTCTGCCAGGCCTCAAGGGTAGTCGAACATCACCTTACATAGCGGAATATTTATATTTTTATTATTATGAAAATACTTTCACAAACTTAAATGTTAAGGTTATGCATTATCTTTCTTTTGGCCTAGGAGGGAAAAGCTGATGTTGAATCAGCAGGCCACCCTCCTAAGTGTGTGGAACCACTAAATAAAACAACACTTATTTTCTCATCCTAGAACTGCTATGAGCATTACTTTTAGATGGGAATGCTGACTAAGGCCACCTCCGGATCCATATTCACCCTCTTTACGACCTACTCACCATGACCAGGATTGGTCTTTTGTGCATCTCCATTGTTGTCTAGAGTTCCGTTCCTCATTGAGCTTAAGGTTTTTTACTGTCTGGTAAAGAAATAGGATATTAAGAACTTAAGAAGATTAAAATGTGGATAAATTAAATGCATTTAACCTAGTCCTAGGGATTCCTCTTTAGAAATATTAGTGGTCTAGAAATCACTCCCATATATAATATTGAATTTTTATTAGTTATCTTAACAGTTTTTATTATTTTTAATTTTAATGCAAAGCAAGTTGAGAAGAAAAGAGCTTGTGATACTCATTTTTCTTCTTAACCTTTGCAAAAAAAATTAAAAATAATATTGTGTGTTATTGTATTCATTGTCATTGTTTTTTAGGTAAAAACCCACACCAAATTTTAATTTATGGCGTTTTGTCAGCACTTGGAGGTTTGGTATTGAGTGGAGTTCATAATTTAGCAATGGCTTTTATTCTTGACTATAAGAAACTAACTCTTACTTGGTTTTCCACTATTGGTTTTGTGATTCCACTGTATGGTGTACCTACTCTCATCATATGTTTTGCCATGGCGTTAATACGCTCAGATCGTGAATGGGTAATTTTTCCAACTATTATTACCATTTTGATTCTTTAATTTTAGCAAAAACTGTTTCATTAAATGAAATGAATTAATAAGACGAGTGCACGTTTTTTAACATTTTCTGTGCATCCAATTTTACAACATGAATATTATTTTCTTGTATAAAAATTTTTGCATAACTTATAATTTTTGTTATTAATGATAACTATCACTTATTTTATATTATATTGACAGGTTGGTTATTTATGTTGGGAAAGAGTACGCAGCCATTGTCTTTCAGTTCAGATGCTTTGGACTTTAATATTATTGTCATTAACAATTATGAAAATTCGTTCGTCATTTTTAATCCAATTACTTGTCATCTTCCCTTCAATTGCTTGTTTAATATTGAATGACCGGATAAAAAATGTATGTAAGTAAATAAAGTCTTGACAATAAGTTTGCCTCAAAGGTTTTTGCATGAATTATTTTAAAATCAGGTTTTTATCCTGTTGTCTTGTAATTATTTAATATGATTTCAATTTTTCAGTTGGATGGACAATTATTTACATTTTGTCCACACTGCCAGTCTCACTTTATCTGGCGTATCTTTCACTAAGTGTTATGAAGTTATTTATTCCTATGTCCGGACGTATTAATGATGACAAAAATCCAGAAATAACAATAAGCTTGTTAACAACTATGCTTACATTTGGAATTTCAAGTTATTTGGTAAGTTATAGCCCTGTAATATAAATTAATGAAACTTCTATATCTACTTTCACTTGAATGAGATTTCTACTTTATGTAGAGGAAATGTTTATCCAGCAACAGTAATACAGAAAATAATATTGCATATACCTAAGATTAGAAATAAATCCTGTTAATAAATATTTAAAGCTGTTAATTGATTTTTAAGCCCGTAAAATGTTAAATACATTAATTTAAAAATAAATAAACATTTGTTGTATTTTGATTCATATCATGTACAAATTCATTGGATTTGGGCTAAAAAATTTGAATAAATTTGTTTTTAGGTCCCATTGATACTTGCTGTTCGAAAGAATCAAAAGTATTTGTTTATTCTGAGTATACTTACATGGGGCTCACTTCTTGTTGTGTTATCTACTCCTTTCGTTTTCCCCTTTACCGAGAAAACACCGCAGAGAGTATTTATATCTGTAAGTTGAACCAACTTTACTAAATATTACAAATTGACTTATGATGGAATTATTTCAGCACGTTACGCGAGAAAGTCATGACCTGTCGGGAAACGTTGAGATCTCGGATTCATTTTTCTGGACCATGAATTTAGAGAGAAGGGGGCAAAGCGTCTTGCCGTTTCTTTCTAGGCAGCCTTCCATAGAACAATTTTGCGAAAAATTTAAGTTTTGCGGCGTCCCGTGGCCAACTTCAGCATCATTCATGGCGAGGTGAGTGCAGATTATAACCACCGAACTCTGAATAAAAAATTTCACAATTTAAAACGAGGATGAAAGGTTTGAGATGAACTTGTTGGTCTAGGGGGTTGGAATTCCAGGGCATCCAATAGGTTCTGGTAGCTAAACCAAAATTTCCGACAAAATTAAAATAACAGACATGGCTAAAACCATCTCAGACTTATCAGAGAAAAGATTAGATTTTGGTAAACCATTCAAAATAATTCTTGAAAAGAGAGCTTATTGGAAAAGTGAAGCAAAAAAAGGTAAACTTGAAGCTCTTCTATAGTATGTACAGACGAAAATTGGGAAATAGTATACTGGGGCATAAAGGGATCTAACTTGAGCACAACATGGCCTTGGGCCCACTGCCATCTTTCAATATTAATATTGAATTGCATATTAATAGAAACATCAGTTCAAAATAACTAATAAATATCTGAAAGAACAGTAATGTTTTCTTTCAAACAACGAGTAAGAGGCTCTAAAAGCCGAAATCAAGTCAAAACTAGTTGAAACTGTCTAAATACCCCCTAAAAAACTGAGCTATTCAATCAAATTGAGTTCCAGGTCATGAGAGAATTACAAGCAATGAGGCAGCAGTTATACTTGCTAAAAAAAGACCTTTGGACTGACACATAGGCCCCAATCCACTTTGTGGCATACAACATTAAAAAAAAAAGAAAAAAAAATAGAACTGGAATCTTGGGTAACTAAAGAACAAAATAAATCCTGACGATTATGAAAATTCGTTCATAATTTTTATTCCAATTACTTGTCATCTTCCCTTCAATTGCTTGTTTAATATTGAATGACTGGATAAAAAGTGTATGTAAGTAAATAAAGTCTTAACAATAAGTTTGACTCATTACATGAATTATTTTAAAATCAGGTTTTATACTGTTGTCTAGACAACATTTCAAAAAACCTTGTATGCTTCTTCTACGCAATGGCCATCATTCATGCATTACTTGATGTGAGTGTGTACATATTTTGTATGATTTTTCTTCATGAAAAATTAGTCCACAACATAGTAAAAAATATTTTTCATTGATAATTTTGTTAGGTATTAGTTGAATTTTTTTAAAATTCTTGTAGCCAGGAAGCCCCATAACATCTGCAATTCAACTCCATCTGTCTTTACCTTTGAAAATTGAAGTAAACAAGGAAAAAACTGGGACTGGACAAGAGAGATTATTTTTTCTACTTTGTTTTTATTTTTGTTATTAATATGCTTCCGATTTCATATTACCAGGTGTTGAACATGACCATGTTGAAATGAAATTTCTTTATTACTCTTGTCTTTTTATCTTCTCTCTCTCTCTCTCTCTCTCTCTCTCTCTCTCTCTCTCTCTCTCTCTCTCTCTCCTCTCTTCTCTTTGTCTTCTCCTTTTTAGGACAAGTACAAAACTTGGTTGCAGTAGGATTTGCATGGTTCATGATTTAATTCTGAGGAGAATAAAATGTCTTTTCTCTGTTCTTTTGATCCGTATCTTTATTTTCACATGTCTTATATGATTTGGATTCTTTTTGATTTATCCCACACTGATCCAGATCTTTACCCCTTGCACAAGGGAGAAATCACTGCTTCAAATGGAGAGAAGAGGGCCGGTCAGTGGTTTGATGGAGGCATCACTTAGTTGAATACCATTGTAATGCCCAGATTTGAGTTGAGTGTGGGAGGGTTCCTAGTAATTCTTTTGTCAATGTTATGTCCCAAATAGCACATGTCATTGAGTGTTGAGAGGGGAAAACTTGTAGTAGATCAGAGGAGAGTTGTTACAGCATAAGGTGAAGGTTATTTAGGTTAAGTCTGATTCTCTGTTTCTTGGACTGTTCTTCTGGTTTCTTAAGGCACTAGGGCTGGGTTTACTTAAAGGATGACTGTATCAAGATTGATATCTAATATAAAGTGGTAATGTAAAGTGAGTGTAGAATAGGACCAAGGATGCTGCCTTGTGGTGGAATGGGGGATTGAATAAAAAACAAATGACAAAATATGTAGTTGCACTGGGTTTTCTTTTAACTTGTGTAAGTATAGGTGCTAATACAAGCGTATTTGTTTTCGTAAGTTGTTTAAGTGTATTAATGTACCTAAAAACCTAAAATATTTAAGATGAACTTAATCTACTTTAAACCAAATACAATTGTACCTGAAAAACCTTAATTTTAATGACTTTTTGTTATTATAATTGGGTGTATAAATTTTTATTTTCTTATTTCTTCACTTTACAACAGCAACAGGAGTGTTTTTACAATGTCAAAACCACATCAATTCACGAGCCAAACTCACATGCAATTGACTAATGATACAATGAAAAACTTAAAAAGGCATTTATCATTTAATGTTACAGGTTTGTATGGTCAATATAATGAGTAGTAGTTAAATTTTTTAAATTGTTCATTCATACTGAAAGTTGGATTTTTGTTTCCTATAGGTTCTGATCATATGGTTCTGTATATTTCCCTACAACCAAATACTATTCTAAATAGTTGGAGTTTAGGCATTGTACCTCTACCGTCATACAACGAAAACAACATGACAGTCTATTTCGTTTCATATTATCACGGTTTGAAAACTCCTTCTTGGCATTTGTGGTTAGATTTAAAGGTATGTGTCTTAATTTAAAATGATTATTTATTATTCAACTGTTTTTGTTTTTTTTATGGCCACAGATGTGGCCAGATCACCAATTTAAATTAAACTTTTTTTGGTTGATACTAGATTGAAAAATATTAGATTCCTGTCACACCTTTTTTCTCAATGGCCTTAGTAGCCGAGAAATTTTTTATAAATAAAATTGACTGTATTTATTGTGCATCTATTTTGATTTGTTTTATTATCTGGTACAATAAAATAATATGCAGGATTGTATTAAAGGATTGTATTAAATATGATTAGATAAATGAAAAGTTACAAAAACCAATATATGTGTTCAGTAAAGTAGGTTAAAAAAATTCTTTTTTGAAAAAACCTCAATTCAGATTTGTTTTGTGGACCCTTTAAAGCCCTTAAATTCGAATTTTTAGGGCAACCAAAAAATTAATATTTTTGGGTTCGATAGTCTGGGTCAGTTTTCCTTTTTTCCTGTAGTGCCTTGTTTTTCTACTGAAAAATTCATAAATCCTGTAGATTTTGTTTAAAAATGTTATCAGAATTGTTTGAAAGGTTAATTTCTCTTCATTCAGCCTGTCTCAACGTTTTTCTTGTAAATCATTATAACTGAGAAATATAGGGATGAAACCAACAAAAGCTCTCCAAAGGTTTATTTTTTCTCCTGTAAAGTTTCAGATAAATAAGATTGAGTCGTTTCAATTTAGTGATTTGATCAAAATTTATGAAAATCAGTGGCATTTGGAAGGCAACAATTTGGTTGAAAAATAATATTTTTTTATTTTACTCAAAATTTATATTCGGGGGATTTGGAGGTACTTCTTTATTCTTTGATTAAAAAATAAATAAATAAAATTTTTGCTTTGCTCATTCAAAATTGTACTTGGCAGCTGGCTGTAGTATGAGTATTTATGCATGTACATAATTTGTACTCAACCCAGCAAATTAAGTTTTTTTTAAAGAAGGAAGCATTTTTCAGAATTGTTGCTTTCCAAAATGGCTATAGAAATGCTGCCAAATTTGAAATGACACCGCGATCTATTTGAAACTTTACAGGGCTTTAGAGTCAATTAAACTATGCGTGATGCCACCAATTCGGCCTCTGAGAATAAATTGGAACATGAAAAATAAAATAAAACTTTTGAAATGTTTTTGTTGATTTCATCTTTATTTTTCTCACTTTTAATGAAATGTATATGGTGGACATGGATGAAAGTCAAACAATCCAGTTTTCCATTGGTTGTGATAATGTTGAATTTGGATAAAATTAAAGAAGATATGCATTTTTAACAATTTTTGTGGGTGGACCAACAAGATACCGGAAAAAATAAAACATTAATGTCTATTTTTTTATTTACCAAAAAATTCATATCAAAGTTTTTAAAGGGTCCTCAAAATGAATCTGAATTAGTTTTTTCAAAAACAATTTTTTTACCTATTTCCTGAAAGATTGTTTGTTTTTTGCAACAAAGGTAGAAAAACACTTAAATATATCTTAAATATTTGTTTATCAGCTCCTAGGCCACATTAGCAAGAAACTGAACTAGTGTCCCCCCCCCCCAAAAAAAAAATTAAAATAAAATCACTCTATACCTAGAGTTCCCCCATTGTCAGTTCATTTTGTATGTAAAACATTCTATATTTTGTAGGTTGCAGACAAGAAACCGCCTCACGTTGACATTGGCCTCACAAGTCTGTACAGTTATCACGAAGCTCATTTTTCAAATGAGTTCAACGATTTTATGGCCCAATTTCCACCGTTTACCCATCTCATTCCTTCATTGTCAGTCGTAAAATACTTCACCTATTAGATTATCTGACTAGTTGTGTGTTTCTCATATAAACAATTAATCGAGGGACTTGTTTTCATTGCCCAATCCTTTATTTAATACGTGACAAATTGCTTTAATAGAAATGATCAATGCTGTACAATTAATGCTTTCAAAAGTGTCTAAAAAAATGTACATGATTCAGCAGTGTACTGATGTAAATAAAAATGTTAATATAGTTTTAATAGTTACACCCATCCCTCACATTACACAAATAACCATTCCACATTTTTATTCAATATCATTATTGCTAGTGTAATTGAAAACCAATAAGGGTTTTCTTTTTAATGAACAACAAGTTGTCATCTTCATCGCTTGAAATATTTGGAAGTTCGTCTTCATTTCCATTGTGAATGTAAATTTTTTCAGATGAGTTCTCAATATTTTCTGTTACTAAGTTTTGGTGATGTTTTGAAGTTAGACATAACTGGGTAAAAATTACAATATATATTGTACAACTAAACCATATAGTAATAGTGTCAGGGGGGGGGCTGCAAGGTTTCGTCCTTGACATGGCGCTCATCACTGTAAGGTGAAGGACCCGGGTTCGAATCCAGCAGCCCTGCATTCAAACCTGACATACTTACAAATGGGCTTTTTTTTTCTTTTTTTTTTTTCAAAAACACCGGCACCCTGAGGGTTTATATGACTTCTGCTGTTGCGAACCCTCGTAAAATATATATATATATCATATCAGACTGCATAAAATAAGATTACGTAAATCACTACTATGTATAAAAAGTACTGTATAAATTGAGGTAAATTTGCCTGTAACATAAATACTCGTGTAAAACAAGTGCTGTGTAAATTGGGATGAGTGAATGTGGAAATATAGTATTGTATTTTATGTAATCAGGGAACATCAGTTCAGGGATCATTTAAAAAAAAAATCCCTTAACCTCTCACTGTATTTGTACAGTGTGTACAATTGTACTTGTTTTCAAATATCATTGTTAACATTGTTTGTTATGTATTTTGTGTATTAAATGTCATCTACATTTGTTTTAATTGTTTCAATATATCTTCTACCCTTGAATGTTGTAATTAGAGTGAATTATAATGTACGTCTGCTTTTAAAGAAGGCTTTTTAGTAACCCCTTGATTCATAGAATATAAAGATTTTCCGCTTATCCCCAGACTAGAACTATTATTAAGCACACCGCAAATTATGCTGAAAGTTGAACGGAGAAAAATAGAGGCAAGTCTGATTGTCAATAAACTTCAAAAAATGTATCTTACTCTGCAAAAGAAGAAGCAGATAGGCCTTCAACGACCGTGAAGATTTAATTTAGAGGCAAGACTTTGGAAAGATGATAATAACGGCTAGAGAAATCTATTGTGACACCAAGGAATGTGTAATTTCCATGGTATTCCATTTTTCCATCAAATCAACCTGTTTTAATTCCAAATTAACCTTTTTTCAATTGTTTCAAATTAACCTTTTTTTAAATTATATATATAACCTTTTTCCCCTTCCTAAATATTTTTTTTTCTAAATTTGAAATAATCCAAGAAACACATAGTTTTTGATATAACCATGTTAGTTGTTTTTTGTTTTTTTTTTTAGTTTTGGTTAGTTTATTCTACATTTTACTTTTTTCCTCTATATTTGGGTCATTTTTTGCCCATTGTCAATGAACTAGCAGTCTTGCCTCCTTTCAGGTAAATTTTTAAAAAATATATATGTATATTATCTGTTTACAATGTTTAGATGCACGTGCATTCCTAGTATCGTAGTCAGCACCTTCTCCCTCTCAGGAGACCTAATTATTTGTCTTGGCCTAATTGTTTATTTTTAATTATGATTTCTTGCCTAGAATTTGAAAGAGCACATCATTAAATTTAGTTAAACTTAAAACTTCAAATAAAGTTTTTACAAGGAATCCACTGTTGAAGTTATTAAGGTGAGTTATTAACTTATAAGGTAAAAATAAGTGTCTCGAGCTCTTTTGAAAACCAAAAAGGTTACTTATTTTTTAAACATGCTTGTTCATAAATAAATACATGTTAAAATATACTTATTACAGTATTTATATCAGCTGTGTCTCAGAACAAGCAAGACTAATGTACTAAGGAAAAACAGAATATTGTAAATCATCATAATTTAAAATTATATTTAGTTGTTTACAAATAAATTTAGTTTTGTAAACATAGTAAAATAATAATAGCGATAATAAATACGACATAATAAAGGCAATGACAATAATATTTTTTTCAATATTCATTAATGTGTTGTAATCGGTCAAACGATGAAACTACATTACGAAAGAAAAGCAGAAAGAGTAAAAAGGGAAACGGAAAAAAGAAACAGAAGAGGGAACATAAGGGGATGATTCATGTATTTTTACAAAGATGCCATGGGCTTGAAACAAGCCAGCTATGAAGCAGATTGTACTTCCAGGAGAAGCAAATTCCATAATATTGACCCTGCAATTTGAAGGATAAGGCTAAAGTTTTAGAAAAATGTTGAAAGCCAGGGATACAATTGTATCCTGTATATGGGAGACAAAAGTTGATAGATAATGAGGACATTTATAATTGTTAATAATAATTATTAAATTTATATATGTATACTACAACTCTAAATTTACAAATGTTTAGAATGTAAAGAAAATGTTAATACAGGAAAAATATGACCTCTTGGTTTAAAATCATAACAGTATCTAATGTAAAACTGATAAGCAATTTGAAGGTTATGAGCAGATTTGAGAGAAAAAATAATGCTACAATAAGTAAGAAAATAAAGGAATCATCAGCGATTTAATGAACAGAACTCTAGTTTTATAGTAGAATATATAGTCAAATAGTCTTGCCAGCTTGAAGTCAAAAATAACGCTGAAATTTTTAACTTTAGGACAAAAATCAATAGGGGAGACGTTGATATGAGGAGAGATAGGTAACCTGTAGCAATTGAAAATTAAAAAGGATTGGGATTTGTTAGGGTTTTAAAAAATTATTTCTTGTGACTGTCAGACTGGATGTGGTAGAGTCTGTTTAATAATAAGTGATGATATTCCACATAAAACAATCTCCATAACATCTAACCTAGAAATTTTGACTTTAATCGTGAAATCACCATATCTGACAATATGCTCAATTTATTTACCTCCTGGGATAGAGGAATAACATGCTGAGGACCTTAAAGAAGTATTCAACCAATTGCCAAATCCTGTTCGGTTGAAGAGCGATTTCAATCCCAATAGTCCCATCTAGGGAGGCGATCGTGTAAACAGAAGATGAAATTGAAAAATATCTTGAAGAATCTAACTTCAATATTGTCAATATGTCCATGTTGACTCCGTGTCCAGTTTTGTGCAAGGTTGGACATAGGACAAAGTTTCAAATACAGACTATTTGTAGTTTTTCTTACAGTGGAATACTGTGAATATCCGATTCACATGGCAGTGATTCTTATCATCATTGAAGTTGATTCTTGCCCTACACCAAACTGAACAGGGCTCACCTCATCACAGCTATCAAAAGCTGACTGGGATAATTTTAAACAATTCATGTCACTAGACGATTCAAACCTAGAGGAGGGCAATGTTGATATTCAGGAAAAAAATCATTAGCAACCAAGATAGATGAACTCCACACAAACTCCGGAGTGCATTTCTGCACGAGTTCATAGAAACCAATTGTCAAAAATTTTTTGATAGATGTCCTGGTAATGCCATAAGATTAGTTCAAGATGTATACTCAGAGTCAAACACAAAACCCTATGGGGCCTCAAATCGAGGCTTAAATTTATTCACGCCCAACTTAGTTATTTAATTAGTTTATTTATTTATTTATTCATATATTATGTACCAATTCATTATTAACTATTTATTCTAAGTTTTATTATAAATATATGTAGGTATGTGTGTATATGTGTGCATATGTATTATGTATGTATTTATATTTATTTATTGTTGATTTGATTTATTAAATACACTAGGGACTTTTTTTTTCTCCAGCAGTGTAATATATATAACCACCAATGACAACAAAGTTGCCAACAAATTGTATGATGAATACAGGGAGGGGTCACTGTGTATGCAATTGTATTTGTTTCTTAAAAGAAAAGAAAAATCAGAAAAAATGAATAATGAAATTCTAGAGGGAGCCCAGCTTACAATTGCACATACCCATCTTGTACTGTGGTGGGGCCATTACCTGAAAAAATTGCAATTAGACAGAGAAAATTCCTTTGATACCCTAATTCTGAAAATTTAAATGCTAGAAGGAAGAGTGACAGATTTGTTGTCAGGCAAAGCAAAAAAAAAAAAAAAAATCAAACATACCAACTGAGCAACAACATACCAGCATACTTGGAAGCAGTAAGAAGAATTATTTGGGCAGTGGTACTGCCATCCAGTTAAGTGTCTTAAAGCAAGCGATACATAGCTTCGGCAAAAGACCTTGAAGGCATCTCAGTTTGAAAGAGTATTGCAACCAGCCCAAGGGTTTTTCTGAGGAGTAATTCGGTCTGCTTACCCCCAAACCTACCCCCTGTTCCATTTTTGATCTATCAGTCTTAATGGGGTGTATTAAGGCTCCTCCCTGAAACTTGTTGCCTTTTATTCCAAACATCCCTGTTATCTATTACAACTTGAATATTATATATATTCAAATTTATGTATAAGATGTTATCTATTTGAACCTTTTTTGTTGTTTTAACCGGTTAATAAATTATAAGAAAAAACTTTCTTGTTGGTACAAATTTTCTGTTTTGAAAGCGACTCCTGCTCGATTTTTAGGGTTTGAATCTTCTTTAAAAGCAAGGAAAGGCGGAAAATAAGAAAATAAAATGGTTTAAAAAAAAAAAAAATATATATATATATATATATATATATATATATATATATATGAAGAGTTGTACGTACGCGCGTGTGTGGTGGTGGGCAGCGGGCGAGGCAGAGGCAGCGCACTCTCTTTCCGATACCGGCTCTAGATTCAGTTTTCCGTTGGACGTCGACCTCACGGTAGGAGTATCACCGTCTTTTTTTCCACTCAATGGACATGGTTAAAAGTGCTGAAGAAAGCTTCGCCCTCGGTTAAAACGGCCTTTTCGGTCTTAAAAAACAGCCTATGGACGTGTTTTGTCTCGAGTTGTCATCGACGACTAAATTTTATAAATGGAATTTAAAAACGACACGTCTATATTGAGGTGAGTACCAATTTCTGGTCATTGAGTCGAATTTTCCTTTTTTCGATCGTCGTCTTACGAGTTAACTAGCTATTTCGTTTTGTATTACGTCCCTGGCACCTGCGATGCGACCCGGTCGCCCCTGGTACGCACTCAAATCCCTGGAAATGTTTTAATATGTTCTGACGTGTGCGTGGATCCGGACGAAAACCCACCCCAGTCGCTGAAGATTGCAATTTTTTCTTTTTTTCTTTTTTTTTTTTCAAACATCTGACTTTCAAAATGCGTTAATTAACGGTGCAGTCTTCAAACTTTTCAGTTGTTTATTAATACCCAGGGTAGAATCGCAACTGCGATCTTTCCTCCCGTCAAAGACAATAAACTATCAGCATCCCTTCAAAATTCCAATTTGAAGTTTTACATATGAGGCGGAAGAAGTTTTTGAGTTCTGCGGGCCACCCTCGAATGGACGGCGGTGGTCAATTTTGCTAGCAAAAAGAAAAAAAAGTCAGATAAAAACACCAGTACATTTTTTTTTATTAAGCCATTAAAATATTTCAATGTTTAACGACCCGATAACAAAAACAAATTCGTGTTTTTGTAAAGGGCGGAAGAATTTTGCACAGGGATATGGATAAAAGACAAAAATGTACTATTGATTACGCCTACCATTTAATTATAAAGCACTCTTGAGATCTTTGCATACCCTGTATAGAATTTCTTCATAAGTCTAAAATGTATTGAAAATCAATAAACGCTTACATTTCAAGAAAACCCTTATATACCATCTAAATCGTTTGATCTTTCTTCTAACCGTTCACAAGAAAGTTTACAAGTCTTGTAAATTAAAAAAGTAAACAAATAATATATTTTGTGTTTTAAGTTTTGAGTTGTATGCTCTCTTCGATGTTTAAGTACCATGTTTTTTCTTTGTGCCATTGACTTTTGGCTCAGTGCTATCAATGTCTGGATTTGAGATGATGTCGATGGAACAAACAACCCGGCCGGTTTTCTGTTTTTTTCCCTGACCTTTTGCGGTTTTTCTTCTATTATGACCTTGGTTTAAAAAAGCGATCGTCAAAGGTAAAATTTGAGCGTTTCGTCCGTTTAACATCTTATTCTTACAGAATATATTAAATTTGAAATACTGTGTTGTTGTTTCTACTTGGACAGTGTAGAGAGGATAGGAGTTTAATTAGTTCTTTGTCTTGTGTCAAGTTTAGATTGTATTTTTTTTTTTTTTTTCAATTCGACCGAAGTGAACTTTTGCTTTTTAAAATTTTTACATTTATTACCTTACAGGATCGTCAAATTTCAATTAGTAGATGCACGATACTCCTTGGATATAGGACACCACATTGAGAGGAGACGCTTTTAATTACTTCTTGATGTGGCTTTTGTCATGTTTAGATTGTTTTTAAAAGAAATTCAACCAAAGAAAACTTTTACGATTTAAATTGCCTTCATTTATTACTTCAAAGATCGTCCAATTTCAATTACTAATTACTTCTACTTGGGAGTACGAGGCATGTATAGAGGTAGCTCGTTTAGGCAGTTCTTGCTATGTCTTTTATCACGTTTAGATTGTTTTTGTTTTGTTTTTTAAAGAAATTCGACCAAAGTGAAGTTTTATAATTTAAAATGCTTCATTTATTACCTTGTAAGAGTACACCTCGAGTATAGGCCACCGTATCGAGAGAAGTGTTTATTTTAAAATAAGCACATTGTTCCCTGTGTCGCTTTTAGATTGTTTTTCAATGAATTTAAACCAAAGTGTAGTTTTCCTATTTAAAATTCTCCATTTTTTGTTAATTAGTCTGTCAAAATTCAATTGTTTTTACACTTGGGTGAAGGATACCATGCCCAGAGAAAGCGCGTTTAATCAGTTCTTGCTATGGCTTTTGTCACGTTTAAATTGTATTTTGAAGAAATACGATTAAAGCGAACTTTTGTTATTTAAAATTCTCAGTTTGTTACTTTGTAAGGTCGTCAATTTTCGATTACTAGTTACTTCTACTTGGATTTAGGGGCGATTTCGAGAGGTGACGAGTTTAATCAGTCCTTGATGTAGTTTTTGCCATGTTTAGATTGGTTTTATAAGAAATTCTGTCAAACGCGAAGTTTTGCTTTTTAAAATTCTCCGTTTATTTACCTTGTAAGATTCAAATTTCAATTACTACGTGTACTTCGAAACGGGACACCATGTCGAGAGGAGACTGGTTTCTTGGTGGTTTTTTTATCCGTTTAAATTTAGATTATTTTCACAAGAAATCCAGTCAAAAGTGTAGTTTTATTATTTTCAATTCTCAATGTATTATCTTATAACTCTCACTTGAAGATAGCATACTCGGCTTTGTCGAAACTAAAAACGGTTTAACCACCCACGGTCTTGCAGCATTGTGTCTCGAACTTACTGGAAGGAGTGCGCAAAGGACATCTCCAAACTTAAAAGGTGTTCACAAATTTCATCAATCAACGTTCGCAAGCTCCAGTTTGTTTTTCTTTTAAGAAATCATAACAAACAAAAACCCACCACCTCTTCCTTCTCGACAGATCCATCACGAAACTGGATTTTTGTTTTGAAGGCGTGAACTTTGACGAAAGTGGTGATACTATTCCCATGCAAAGACTCATCGCTTTCATTTTAATGAAAATATCTGATAAATACGACAGTATATTGTGGCCCATAAACAGAGATAAGAATTCAGAACGTAATTCCTGTAATCGTGGAAGTGCTTTCCCACGAAATAACATCCTCATTTCTGTCTAGTGAAGCAGGGAGTGATGAAGGCTTCCCATGTCGATGCATAGTATAGTGAAAAGTCTTGACTTCAATGGCCGAGACTTGAAATAATTAATAATTTGAACAGACTCAACCAAAACTTTCTTAAAAGAGGCTGACATCTTTTTCATAGCCAAGGTACGCCTGGGGAGGAAACAATTGCTGCTGCTGTAGAATAAAAAAACTCCCGTTTTCAGTATAGAGTTTGTTATTTATTATTTCTTCGTTGATTTTTGTAATTTTTTTTTCTAAGTTCCCTCCTTAAGTTGGGTCGGCGGACTACAGTTTGGGAAGCCCCGCCTTCTAAGATAGTCAGATTTCAATCACTACTTTGATGGCCTAATTTACCGCACCACTGAATTTAGTTTAAAATTAAATCCATTGTCTTTCTTCATTAGTTAAAGGTAATTAGAAACTATCGTAGTCAAAATAAATCATAAATAATGCTTTTTTACTTACGTACTGGTTAATCCAGTTTGCTCAAAAAGTAACATCATGCCCATACATTCTGCTACACCTCAAGATCGTTTTCAGTTACTCTCTTTCTTCCGTTGATTGCATTTGTTATTATTCTTATTCTTAACCTTCTATGGCACCAGTCAGGCAGTTGAATGGTTATGACAGTGTCAGGGTCATAACATTATTAGAGGAAGTATAAAGCCAGCGCTAAGTCGCCATGGGCTTAATGTATATTACTCTACAATAGGAAGGATTCTTCGGCGTTTCGGAGAAAAGGGCTTCACACTGGGAGGCAAGAACGGGTCGGACTAGATTTACAGACGATAGATTCATCCGTCATCAGGCTCTACGAGACTGCAATATTTCGGGAAAGCAGATAAGAAATTTGACAAGACAAGTCTGAAAAGTTTGGTTTTCCCCAGGGATGAAAGAAGAAGGCTTAATGAAAATAACCCCAGGGCCCAGCATCCGGCTGTGGACTTCTTTTTACCACAGCTGAGAAGATGCCCAGGATTCAATTTGAACGGGAAATAAGAAGATCGGGGACAAGTTCTCTTATAAGGTTTTAAGGTGAGAGTTGGCCTCAAATCTTCAGATGGGCGTAATTTCATGTGGAGACGCTCAGGAGAAAGGTATGGCCCCCATGTTGTTTGGATCCTCGGGTGGCATTCCACGGTGGGTCATTGATGCTCAGGGGTGGCATTTCCTTGGTTGTTGTGCGAGGAAAATCTCTAACTTCACAGATGTACTTACAAGGCATATTCGAAGAACATGTAATTTCATTTCCCCTCACATGGCAAATGCAGGATACGCACATATCGTGGATGACCACCTGAATGAGGTTGCCCATCGGGTGCTTGGTGTGGCCAGCTCGAAGTCCAGATTTGAACCCTATCGAACACATCTGGGACCAACTTTATCGACGGGCACAAGTGTACAACGCCAAAACCCAATTCCTACGATTCTAAAAGAGTTGAGTACGGTTGTTGTGATAAATGGAAAATAATGCTTCAGGAGTTTACCAGAATAGTTTTTCCAAGAAATGCAAAGGCGTTTAACAGGCCTGATTCGTACTTAGGTGAAACTAGTCGGCATTAAAAACAGCAAATGTTTTTTAGCAGTATTATTTTTTGCATTTTCAGTTTTTTCTTTACTCAATGACTGTTTGCTTAGAATTAGGTAATAAACATTTTCTTTTTAAATGTCTTATTCTTACAACTTAACATGCTTTTGGTACGCAAAATATGAATTAACCTACATGCGTTAAATTTAAGAATAGTTTGAGTTTTACAAGCTACCATATCGAGAGGAGTCGAGGTTTTAAAGCAGTTATTTATATGTCTTTTTTGTCACGTTTAGATCGCTTTTTTGAAGAAATTCAGCCAAAGTGAACTTTTGTTAATTAAAACTTGTACATTTATTACCTGATAAGATCGTCAAATTTCAATTAATAGTTACTTCTACTTGGTTATACGGGACCATGTTCAAAGGAGATGAGTTTAATCAGTTCTTTTATCATGTTTAGATTGTTTTTTTGAACAAAATCGACCCAAGTGAAGTTGTATGATTTAAAATGATTAATTTATTTCTTTATAAAATCATCAAATTTCAATTACTAGTTGTTTCCAGTTGAGTATAAGATACCATGCCCAGAGAAAGCGCGTTTAACCAGTTCTCGCTGTGGCTTTTACCATGTTTAGGTTGTTTTTAAAAGAAAGGGACAGCATGATGACGATGTTCAATGGAAGACCTTACGTCATTCATGCCAATTTTTTCAATTTTACACTATTTGCAGTTTAATTGTGATGCATAATAGTGCATTCGACTATTTAGATCTATACTATATTTAGACTATTTAGATTAAAGGGTTGAAACAGAAGTAGTAAATGTATCGTGAACGACACTTAAACAAAAACAAACGGAAAGAGCAAAATTGCTAGAATTTCTCCACCGATTTCCTTGTCGGAAACGGATTTGAAGAAGTGATCAAATTTTTCTACCTCCCCGTTCGATACTCTATGGAAATAATTATATTCCACGATGGCAACGTGTACGAATCAACTGCGTACAAATGTACAACTGAAATTCTCTCTCTCTCTCTCTCTCTCTCTCTCTCTCTCTCTCTCTCTCTCTCTCTCTCTCTCTCTCTTTTTTCTTTTTTACGTGTGTTTACTTTAAATATTCGTCAATAAAATCATGTCTCTTGTACCGTCGAGGTCCGATCAAAATCGTACTCAGGTCAAAAGTTAGCGATGTGTATTGCACCAACTTAGTAAATATTTGGTAAATTGATATCTTTCCCTGTAAGAAACTTCAAACAATACAAGTAAATCAGATTAGGGCATTACATCATAGAAGATAATCAAATTTCCCTTCTAATGCATAATAAAGCTGTAAATTTTTAAATTAGCCTCAATTATTATATTAATTTTAGCCTCAAAGTTTTCATCCATAATCCTAGAAAAGAGTCCGCGAAAACAATTGTTAATTATTATTAATAATACTTAAATGTGTCTCTCTCCTTGAAGTGAGATTTATTCTTGAGGTCTGACAAATATATTCCGCCATCTTATTAGTGAGTTTTATTTATTTAATAAATACTACAAATTTAAAGTGTGTGTTGTAATATACAAAGGATGATGCCGGGTGGCCAAACGATTCATGGGTGATTGTCAGACCAAAAGGACCGGAAACGACCAAGCTGTATCTCAGTGTGTAGCTGGTCTCAGAAAACCTGAGTGGAAAATAAATTATAAAATACTTTTTGGTATATAAGACAGCTAGACAGCTTTTAATGTTATAATTTTCTATTAAAAAATTTGAACTTGAAAAAGCGCTACGCTACTACCTTCGTATTCACAAAGCTTGTGTTGGCCCCAGTCGTTCCAAATTGGATATAAATTCTAATGTGGGGTTCAATTCTATTTAATATTTTCACCCTCGTCCTTAGATAATTATCCATTTGTACTTTTTTATTTATTTATTTTTTTTAATTCAACTTTACTGTGAGATTGTAGACTTCCGATTGTCAACAGGGGAACACAGGCACTAATAATTTATCTTGGTTTAGTCGACTTCTTCCTGATATAAATGGAAAAATTGTTCGCCTTCCTCGCCTCATCATTTATATACGGTTTCCAGTGACGTTTCTACATGCCAAACAGCCTTTCTTAGTCGTATGACCCTGGACGACTTCATGCCTGTCCTCCTTTAAAAGTGTTGTAGCTCAATATTTGAATATTCCATAAAACCTTGAAATTACAGTTGTGCAGTTTTCTATCATATCGACTCGCATATGCCCGAACACCCAATACAGGCGGAGAAAGACAGGCTCATCATTCAGACGTTAAAAAGAAATCTACCTGAATTGAAACGTTTAAATCAATAGAATAGCAAATAAATAAAAAATACTGTGGGACGTTTTAATTTTGCTCTTATGTAACCCAACACGTCTTGCGAAACAATCCTATTCTTCAACAACAGCTGTTTGAAGCAGTTCAACGGTAATTGGATGCAGCAAATCCTGAACCATCCCCAACCTCGAAGTTGTCCCTAATAAATAGAGCAAATGGGACCACAGCTTTTATGAGAAATTTCTCTTTGTGCGTTAATGCAGCCAAAGATTCTGTACGGGCGTGTACTGTCTTTGAGCAATGGCAATAACCCAATCAATGAAGTTCTTCTGAGATGCGATTATTGCTTGGTGAAACTGTCTTTGAAAAAGCTGTGGCTCACGCGTGATCCTCGAAGCAAAGCTTCTCAGACATCAACAACATCACGTTCACGGTAATCTGATTGTCATAACTCGAACATATGTGAAGAGAACAGCCTCACATTGTTCACGCGTCCAAGCGAGATGCTGATTTTGGAATCCTTTCTACCCGTGACCTTTCCAATAGTAGAGAACCTGATGGGACGCCTTCTTATGCCATTCTCACGAAGCTCTTTCACAGCTATTTTGGACTGTGCGGAGTTGATTACCTATCAACGAAGCCATGAAATGACAGTTGCATAGTGCGCTAAGAGTTATAAAACGATCGTCTCTAGCCGTCGTACATTGCGGTCGACGACCACTTCGATCGAGACTTCCGGCTGCCCAAAACCGCCGGATGAGACCACGGCATACTCAGGACTTGGGATATGTAACGGACGCTTGGGAAATTTTCAATTTTTATTCAATGAATTCTTTTAAGGCGGCGTTAATTGAATATACTTCTGGCCTGTAACTTACTGCTCATAAATAAAATGTACAGTCTGAAAGTTTTATGTTAATTTTAAGAAAAAACATGACCAGAGATAATTCGTGGTTAGGATTCCACTGGATCTCTTTGTTACTTTATCCTTAGGCTATTTCAAATGTGACGATGCTGCTTGTTTCTTCTTCAGAGTTACTGGTGAGTTAAGTCTACCAGAGCGACCTAAAAGATTTATCGTGAACTGACCCTTCTTTCGTCCAAACCCCAGAAAGATCCCCTTTGCTTATTTCTTTTAGGAAAGAACTGTACCGTCTCTAGGCTAATAATTTGCAGTCATTGATATGTTGAGGAACTTGCATTGTTTTGCATTTGGTAAATTCATCGAGACTGTGTTCATCATTTCATCCATTTGTTCATTTCAGCATTTAGCATGCTTTGGAGCATGACGATTTCCCGTTCTGGTCCAGAGATGTATGGGCTACTTCTGTTTTGCCAATTGGTCAGCCTGTTTGCCTTCAACTGTTTAATGTCCTCGTACCTTCATCAGACTTACTTGATTTCGTTTTCTAGGAGCTGGAGATATAGTCATTTCCAGATTTGACGGTGGCGGAGTCTTTCAGTGCTGCATTGTTGTCTGAGATTATCCGTCACATTTCAATCCGTTTTTAAAGTGTTTCTTTTTTAAAAATTCTATTCCATGAATCTCATCTTGTGGGGGGGGCTTGTCTTGTGCCTTTGACTCTTGCCCAAAGATAACTCATAAGGGTGTTTACTCACTAAAAAATTATTATGTAAAATCAGCTATATTGACATTTGGTGGCTAGAACACGTAATTGAAATCAGGTCGATCATTAATTCCGCCCTTTTAGATAAGTAATGTCAATACGGGGATTTTCTGACCTCCTGACTGAAGAGAAATATCCTAATAATAAACTTCTAATAAAATCCTTACAATTTTTGACGCTTATTAGGTATGTGTTAATAATACGATTTTATTAATAAAATTGTATTATTAATAGAAAAATAAAACAATTGGCTTCCCTATGCGCAGAATATAGAATCCACGTTGGGCTACAAAGAAGTAAGTAAAAGGTTACGTCAACAACTACAGTTAAAAAGTGGGTCATTTTTTATTTTGAACCACTATTATTTTACCCAAACCAGTTTTAATGCCAGCTTGAGTTTTTTAAAATATAAAACAATAGGATACTTAAAAGAACAATTCAAAAAGTTTGATAAAATTAAATAAACATAAATAAAATATAATAAAAAATTGTTATTTTAATTTAAGATTTTAACATATCCAATAATGGGTGTATAAACTAATTTATTTATATTACAAAAAATAGAATTAATAATAATTATGATAGATTTCCAAGCGGCATTTTAAATAAAGACCGAATTTATATGTAAAAAATAATAACATTCATATCGTATATCAAGTAATAACCCAATTTATCTTTTCAAATTGTTCTCAAATTAATAGAATAATCTTTTATTTTTATATTTAATTTCATAATAAATTTTTAACTGCAATTAATTTTTATATGGTCTTGTTCTATTTATATATATAATTTTACTTTACATGTATATGCTTCATGCCATCTCCTATTTTTTAAAATTCTTTAATCGATCCAATCCAATAATTGGTATATACAAATAATTTACTTATATTAATAAAATGGAATTAATATTTTATATAATTTTAAATTTTAATTATGATTAATTTTCAAGTGGTATGTTAAATAAAAACTTATTTTATATTACAAAAAAATATTCATTTGGTATTTCATATTCATTATATATTTCGAAATTGTTTGTCAATTAAAATACCAATCTTCTATTTCTATATTTGATTTCATATTATTTTAATCATAATTAATTTTTATATGGTCTTCTAAGAGCACAATTATTTTCATAATTATTCAGATATCATGTGATGCAGTCTGGTGTTTATACACTGTTTACATATTTAAAACAGTCACAAATGTACATGAATTTTACTTTACATGCTTATATTTCACACCATCTTCTATTTTTTTAAATTCTTTAAAGAAAGGGATAAATAGAAATTAAAAACGATTAATTTGCCGTTAAAACGGGTTAACTTGACGGTCAAAAAGCTATTACATAGAAAGTCCGTTTATTGTTAGAAAATGCGTTGTAGTTGTTCGATAACGAGCCTAATCTGTACGAAAGGGTTTTTCCTGACCTGTACCGATAACTTGGAAAAATCGTGTACCCGTCGTTTTTCCAGGGGAACGACGTCCATGAAAACGGACAACTCGGGCTTTTTCTTTGGTTCTTTCGTATTGTTGTTAATGTTGGATGGGTCGAGTCACGGTGGTTATATCGGCTCGAAGGTCACCCTTGAGAAAGCGTAGTGGGGTTTGGGTCAACATTTTACCTAGTGCGATAGCGACTTCTCGGTTCGTTCGTATAACAACATTTCAAGAACTATTACAACATCGGTCTCGTTACGACTGGATCGTAACCGAAAATCCAACCTAGACCTTCTAAACGGTTTCTCTTGCTTTCACATTGTACAGGAAAAGATAAGGACTGTGCCCAACGTGGCTGACGAAATCGGTTTACAATTTATCAGTTGCGTATCCAATAGTTCCATTCTTTCCTGAGCTACACCGGATGCGTACAATTTATCTTAAAATATAGCAAATTAGGTCAAACCTCAGTTATCGGGAGAATTGAGCTGGCTTATACCATGCAAATTAAATATTACTATTGAATAAATTTACTCTATTGTTTTTTAAGGATAAGCCAAACATTATACGGTACATAATATTATGTATATATTTTTATTGATGGGAGAACACCATATAATTTTTAATTACTGTAATAATTAATTTCTTTAACAGTGTATTAATAAAAGGCTATAGATTTATTCGTCATGAAGGGCGATCAGATATAAATAAATAATTATCTAAATGTAACCCAAGTTTTTAAGTACTTGTCCTACGCCTTCGTATCTGTTACAACTCAATTCGAGGTTTCTTAGTCATAGTTCTTGTGTAATCATACACCCAGTGTTTTTATCTTTGAAGTGATTAAAATTTCTCATAGTCGAGTAAAATGTGTTTTATTTGTATAGGTCATTTTTTATGCGAGTAGTGTCCTGCCAGGTTTTGCCAATAACGCTAACATAACCTAGAGTATAAGATTCAAGTATCAATCCTTGAAGTTGAGGAGAAATCTAATGTATTACTAAAAATGGAAAAAACCCAGCGAGAATAGACGGACCTCCTTTGTGTGAATATATGTTAATACATTCGCAGATCAACCAATTTTTTTAAAAATAAATTAACAACCAACTTTAAATCTTATTCAACTAGAGTTCAATAGTCCAAAGTAAAAATGAAATGGTTAGTCTGTTAATCGGGGTCATTTTTGTTAAGTCTCGATCAATTTTAAGTAATGAAAACTCAACATTTTAATTTCACTAAACTTGAGTACACCGGTTATATATTTTACGATATATTAAATTGGTCAGCATTGGCTTTAATGTTGTATTTGACCTTTATGGATTAACCTAGAAAGCCTGATTGTCAAGTAATGATTTTATTCGGCGATATACATATATATATATATATATATACAGGGTGAATTGCTACTCGTGCTACAAACTTCTCCAGTAGATTCTTCACTCTAAAATGAACAAAAAAGTTCATATTGTCCATGGTCCGATTCTCAACCATTTCAGAGTAATTTCGCTTTTTATCGATTTTGAAAGATATCACGTCCTGGGGTCGGAAAATCGTGATATCTTTTAATCTAAACATTTCTCTGAAAATCTAATAGCACCGTTGAAATTCCCGTTAATTTTT